>VDFB02263815.1:20350-454151 GCA_007258455.2 Sequoia sempervirens
TTTAATATTTTTTCTCCTTCAAAAAAATTCTGTTGGGTTTTACTGTTTTTCCTCAAAAAAAAAAAAGAATTTTTGTACTTTGATCCATGTCTCGGATTTTGTGTTTGGTTTTGATTGATTTTTTACCTCAAAAATCATGTTTGGTTTTGATCGATTTTTATCTTCAAAAATCGTGTTTGGGTTTTTACTGTTTTTTCTGAAAAAAATAAAATGATGATTTGTAATCTTCGGATTTCTAGGTTTGGGGATTTTTTCCTCAAAAAGGTTTGGGGATTTTTTCCTCAAAAAGCGTACTTTGCTGTAGTCTGTTTTAAGTCGCACCTGGAGTTGTGCGAACATCTGCACCAATGGTTTTATGTGGTCTGCTTTCAGGCATTGTGCTTATCTGCATCAGTTTGGAGGGTTTGCCGATTTTTCCTTAAAATCGTGGTAGGTGTTCTTGGTGTGTTTCTGGTTACAAGGAGGGACAGTTTGGTTATCCAACATCAGGTTGGACGATTGGTGTTGTTTTTGGTTTTTCCAGAAGTTTTGCAGTTTCTGGGAGGGTTGGTGGCAAACTCATCTCAAGTGACAGAGTCAGTGGTAGGCTCTTGTCTTTTGTTGCAGAAGCGTTCTGAGAAGAAGGGGGCAGCCTTCTCTATTATTTCTTTGGGTAGTTAGAAGTTAGAATGATGACCATTAAGGGAGGTTATTAGTATAATATCTTTCTATTTGTATTGATAATGGTCATCTAGTTGTTTCTAACTTCGTCTCTTGTTAACAATTGTTTCTTTTAGAAACATCATCCTTGTAATTCTATTTAAGGAGCCTTTGTCTCCTTTGTATAATGAACAACATCAATTCTTTGAACAACAACCAGCTGAAGCATATAGCCAGGTAGCTCAAGCATGTCAAGCACCTCAAGCAGCTCAAGCACATAAGCACACAACTCAACCTTGACATCATTGACAAAATATTCCAACAAACTTACCATTTATATCCCACTTGACTATAAGCATCTTGAAAAAGAATATTTATCCATCTACAAAATTTCTCCTCAAATCCAATGGCTTCTAGCACAAGTAAAATGATTGGCCATTCAGTCCTATCATATGCCTTTTCAAAGTCTTATAAGCACATATATATTTGTTTTTCTGAAATTTTTGCCCATTCTAAGCCTTCCCAACTAGTAATTAGGTTTTCTAAGATGTATCTTCATTTGACAAAACCAATTTGAGACCATGAAACCACAAAGGGAAGGATTTTTCTCATTCTCAGAGTTAAGAATTTTGCTAAGATTTTGTAGGAGACATTGAGTAAAGTGATAGGTCCCTAGTTTTTAACCTAGGATTTGTTTGCATCTTTATGAAGAAGCTTTATAATTCCTTTACTTATCTCCTCACCTAGAGAGTCCTCCTAAAAAGCATAATTGTATACATCAAAGAGGTCCCTAACAACCTAATCAATATTTTTCTTACAAACTTCTGTAGGCAATCCATAATTACTAGGAAATTTATCAGATTTAAGAGATTTAATGGTATTTCTAATCTCATCAATTTTAATATTCTCATACTGTTGTGCATCCTCAATAACCAGCTTTTTGGGAATAATCTTCCTACAAAGATTCCTAACTTCTTCAATTTTACTACTAGCATCATCAGAGGTAAAAAGAGTTTATAAAAAGAGTAAAGTTCATTAGTATTACAAGTCAAATGATGATCCTCAATTAATTTCCCATCAATATTTAAAGGACCAATCTATACAAAATTTATTTCAGAGCAAGTTAAAGAGGTATTTATTCCCTTTATCTCCACATTTGATCCAATTAGCTCTGGCTCTGATTTTTAATCCATTGATGTAATTCTGTTTACATCTCAAAATAGGCTTCCTACTGATAACAATTTTTTTGATAGTTAATGTCATTGGGGTTCTTTTGAAGATTTTCTTTTGCAAAGTTAAATCTTCTCCCAATTCACTAGTGGTATTCTTCCTAAAGTTTTCCTTAGTTTTGCTAATTGCTTTGTAGTATTTTTTGCCATGAAGAACTTGTATTCCTTTTGGTAATATATGACATTTTCTCATGGGCCCAAATATAATCCCAATCAATTTTGGCAGCAACGTGTGAGTGAAAGAGATAAATCACCTAATTAATTATTATTAGGTTTCTATTCACACTAGTATGTGTAAGCTTGCTTAGGTTGTTTTTCTTTTCCTGAAGTCATAAGATTAAGACACATGTCATGATCTAATTTAATCCTCATCTAGGGGTTTTATCCTTGCCTTTATAACAAGAGTTTCATTGTACATTGTAATCATAATCATTTTGCATTGAATGAAAGCTTAGGTTTCATCGCAAATCAGTTGCTTTTGTTTTGTGTAATAGGGTTTTTTGATTGCAGGTGATCCTTTAGATGTTGTGGGAGTTCAATCATCAACTCCAACACAAAGACACAATTTTACATTTTAATAGAGAAGAATTCAATTTAAAAAGGTCAAATTCTTTATTCTTGATAGGATTTTTCTTGCTGTTGAAAAAACATTCTACCTCAATTGGGTGATGATAAAAAAGAGATTATGGCGTCACAATAACAAGATTATTCCTAGTAGAACTCTTCAAACTGAATTAGAGTTTGTTAAAGTAAAACTATTTAGTCTAGAATATACCATTTCGAGAACACTTTGATGATTACACTAAGCAAACCATATACCTTTACTTTGTGCTAGTGTTGCCCGGGGACGCCTCCCCGAGTCTAAATCCCCCCGTCCCCGTCCCAAAAACGTCCCGGGGACAAGGGACGGCAGCGGTGTACTATGTTTAATATCATAGAATGAATTCTGAATTTTGAATGCATATTTAGTATTGACAGTGAATTCTTAACGCAAATGTTATATGCTAAGTTTCTATAATGTATACATGCATGCTTTATCCATGTTTTCATATGAATATTTAAAGTTTCCGTATATATTTTAAAATTTTCTATATTTTATATAGCCGTTCCCCCGCCGTCCCCAAATTTGGCCTGAAAATTGGAAACTTGGGGACTCGTCTTGCCGTCCCCTGTCGTCCTTGTCCTAGAAACTTGGGGTAACACTGCTTTGTTCTATATTGTTTTCTAGTGGGTCTTTAAGAATGAGAGTTCTCTTCATTTTTTCCCAAAAGAATCTTTCATTTCCTTTCCAACCAAATTTGATGCCACCATCATATAAAATAAGGGTAACATCAAGGGTAGAATTGAAGAGCACTAAGTTATACTGGGCTGGGGGGGCGTGGAGGGATCAATATACCAACCTTTAACTGTTTCAAAACTTAATTAACCATAGCAGTAATACTTCGAAAACTTAATCATCCACAACATAACACACATGCAAGATCTAGCAATAAGGAATACAAGACGAACAAACGATTTACGTGGAAAACCTTGCGGGAGAAAACCACAGAAAAATATTGCTTATATAGATCTTGTAGGCACCAACCCACAAGAGATACCAATCCCCACAACTAAGCACCAACTTAGCAAGAGACACCAATCTCTTTTAATGGGAGGCACCAACTTCACAATTTCCTTAATTAGAAGGCACCAACCTCCTAATGAACAATATAATAATTTATTTGAGACTTTTTCTTAGATCTGCCCTAAATCACCTTCATAAATCTGCTCACTACTTCACCAAAGTCTGTCTTTAGAATCTCTTAAAAATTCCTAATAAATTCTGCCATAAAGCTTTGATAAATCTGCTCATATGTCTCTCATAGTTCTGCTCAATGTCTTCAAAAATGTGCAGTTAAATGCCTTTTAATCCTGCTCTTTACACAAATGATATTCAATGGATTGCTTGCCTTCAAATGATCTTAACAATATCTTTAAATATTCTTACCAAGAGAGGCGACTTTTTGAAGCAACACATATATTTCAAATGGATGCAACTTCTTTTAAATGCACCCTTTCATCTTTACCTTGGGCACTTCAATAGGGGTCGGACCCTATATATATATATATATTTTCAAAAACAAACCCCCAAAAATGGGGTACACCACTTGAGAGGGTTGGCCGTCTTCATAAAAAAATGATTTACAATTTTTATTTATTTTAATTGGGGCACCTAGAGTCTTAAGGGTTGACACTTAGTAATAACATATATATATTTTTTATTTTCTTACACCTCCAATCTTGGTCTTCAAACACCTTTGACATCAATGACAACAATTTCCAACAAGAATCAATGACTTTTAATTCTTGTAAAAGCATACAATCAATGCTATTAGTACAGTTACAAAATATCCTAACAATAGCCTTTTAATCAAGGTTGCTAGGAGACCAGTATCAATATTGGTATTGTATGTTTGTTTTTGAAAATAGGAGATGGGGTACTTGGAGATGTCACTCATTTTTTAATATAAAACAATAATTTAATAAAATATCAACGAAAAATATCATGACGTTGAAGTTTCAAAATAGGAGTACTAGAAAAGTTTAATGTTAAACACACAAATATCATATAGTAAAAAGCAAATAGTAAATTAAAATATAGTGTCTGCCAAATTTCAGGACTCTTGACTCAAGAGTGCATACTACATATTGAAATTTAGAAATGTTGATACCTTGATAAGCTCATACACATAGAATTTTCTTTGTAGAAAACTGCACTTCTACTCCTACATCAACTATGCCATCAATTTCTAGGTCCTTAGCTATGATGCTTCCAAATACTCATCATTCTCAAGCTCAAATTTCTTTGCAAGCAATAGAATTGGAGGTAAGTCATTGAGGCCATCTGCTTGAACCACTTCATCTATCAAGGTAGCAACTTCTCCATTAAGTGGAATTTGATCCCATTTTGTTGAAGGAGCCTCCTTGTACATAGGATCTACATGAGAGAAAAGGCGAAATAAGCAATGAATGTATACTAGGTTCTTTGCTTTCTTCAATTCCATGGTTCCACCACCACTCTATAGGGTCTTTCTTTGCATGCATATCATATAAGGCTTCCATAGAAGAAAAATCACATTGTCCACATAAAAACTTATTCAACCAAGTCATGATAATTGAAGCATCCTCACCTTGGTCATAAATCTTTTTTATTGCAGCCCAAAATCTATTCATTAGCTTTCTATCCTCATATGGAGCTCTCCTCCCAGTCACTTCTATATCATACCATTTAGGATTTAAGGCATAGGCAGTACAATGAAAGGGCATGTTAAGTTTGTTCCATCTTCCATGCATCTTTCCTGCCATCAAAGGATACAGAGAAAGATCTCCTAAATCTGATATTTTCTTAACTCTTTACACTTGGAATCTATTTCTTCATAAATTTCTCGTAAACATGGCTTGTTTGAGTCTACAAATTTGATTACCTCACATATGGGCTTAATAAAGTCCACAACAAGTTTGACATTAGTCGAGAAATGGTCATCAAGGACCATACCTCTCACCTCAATTGTAGTATCTAATGTGGATTGCCTCCAAGCTGCCCCTACGCCACTAACTATTGTGGAACACAAAGCTTATTTTGATTGCACAAAGACGGTCAAGAAGAATGAATTAAGAAGCAAGCCACCTATCAATAGATTTGAGGAGTTCTATTATGACATATTTTTGATAAATGGCTTGTTTGTGGTGATGGTTACATATAGACATTTATATTTTTTTTTCCCTTTTCATTGAGATTTGAGATCCTTTTGAACTCGCAAATATCTTTGAGTGCATTATTCGATAAATGTACACAACATGGTGTCCAAAATATATGGCTGTATTTGTTTTTTATACCAACAAGCTCACTACTTTACAAACAGTGGCAACATCTATAATAATTTGGACTACTTGTAATGCCCCCATCTCCTTGATGACATCACATAGCTGGTTGTGAAGGAACTTTCCATTTTTTTTCTTGTTTTGAACAATCTATTGCCTTCAAAAAATTAGGCCCTTTGTTGTGTGTTACCATGATATTAAGTAGTGGACAATTTTGAGAATTTGCCCACCTATTTGTAATAGTACTACAATCTTATTGTAGATCACACTCTTTTCATTGGTGTTGTTTGTTGCTCTAATCAAATTTTTTCTTTATCAATTAGAGTAGTGCAAAGCTTTTCATACCCAGGTGGTTTATACCATGATGGTCCATTGTTGATAGCTTGGACCATCTCATAGAAAGGTGAGCAAGCAACATTATATGGTATTCCATTTGCATAAAAGAAGCTTGTGATCATTGCATCAACCGCATCTCAACCTTGGTCATCAAATAATTTCCAATGGGGTTTCAACTACCAATGTGTAGTCTCTTGAGAGAATATCCTACTACCACATCTTCTTCTGTCACATAAACATCTCTAGAAGACACATCCTTCTCTGTTTTTTCTATTTTGATTATGAGTTGTAGTAGTTGTCCTTGTCATTGAAGTGTGAGAGCTGAAATGAGAAACTTTCCCCTCAACCCTTTCTTGAGCCCTGAGGGTGTCATATTGTTCTAACTCATTTGGACAAGGATCAACACCTTTTCCAAGTATGTGAAGGAAATGAGTCCTCACCCTCATGTAAGTACCGTGCCATGACGTTTGACAAAGTTTACATGTGATGATGGTTGTACCACTCGACCACTTTGGCCTTGCAACAAGGTCACGATACTTCCTTAGTGGGTACAAGCCTTGACTTCCCCCACTTGACATATCTCAATCTTGGGAGTCTACCAAGGGGGTATGAAATATATCAAAAGCAATATCTGAAGTTAAAAAATTGTCAATATCTGGTTTAACTTAAGGCTTGTTAACTTAATCATCTTTATTGTCAATATAGGCATAAATAATGTCATATTGTGTTGAAGAACTAGAAGAACATTCTTTTGACATGTTGATCTCAACATCCATCTTTTCTAACTTTGCTAGACTGGGGTTAACAACCTCATTAGTGTCACCCCTATCAATAGGTACACTGTTGACTTTGATGCAGCCAACATGGGGCAGTCTTCTTTGACATGGTCATATACCTTACATAGAAAGCAAGAACTTAATCTTTCCAACTTCCTATTACAATGAAAGGTTTTTTTTCCTTTTTGAAAGCAAAGCACATCAAGAAATTCAATCTATGGATTCAGAGACATTAAAACCCTACCATTCATATGAGTAAAAATTTAGTTCCCTCAACTTATAGTACCTCCTTGAGAGGTTTAAGAGCAGCTTTTATTAGATACTACAATTGGGGAGGAACATTAGCTATTTCAACCTATTTGGGTTTATATTTGACAACAACTTCTTTTGGCTCAATATTAGGTTTCCAAGATAGAGCCTTAAAAATTGACCTATCCACATCACAAAATTTCCTTTAAGAAACCATATTGGAGGATTTGGAAACAACCATGAAAAGACCCATGTGAATCATTTTGCAAAATAATACATAAATGCCCAATTTTTTCCCCAAAACAAAGTTCACCTAGTTCTCATAAATCTTTCTAGATCATAAAGAGTGTATTCAAACAAAAACAATTATTGCAATACTTCCTAATCTTTCTTTACAACATTTTTCATTTCTTGCTCTCTCTTCCATTGTAAGATCTTGTAGAGAAGAAAGCACCATTTGGAATAGAATTTGGCTCTTTCACTTAGACGACCTCTGTAAATTTTTCAAAGAATTTGCTGTTATCATTAACACTTTCCCTTTCCAAAATATTAAATGCTCCACTCAATTCACCTTCTCCATTCTAAAAAATTCCATAGATTTTCTCATCAACTAAATCTCGTTACGTTCAATGGCCAGCCCCATCCGCATTAACTGGACCTAGGAGATCATAGTTCCCTCAAACACATCAACACCCAAAGCCCTTGCAATTACTTAACAAAATATTACAAGCTCCATTCCATTCACCTTCTCCATTCTTAGAACCTTAAGAGATTTTCTCATCAACTAAATTCTTGTGACGTTCAATGGCCAACCCTCTTTGGATTAACTGTACCTAGGAGATGATAGTTCCCTCAAACACATTAAAAGTCAAATCCCTTGCAATCCCAACAACCCAAACTAAAATGATGACAAAGATAGAATATTGACATATGTGGGGGATAGAAGGCAATTGGTAAAATACATGCACGTTAATGAAAGGTCCTACAAATTATCCACTATAGAAAATAAAAGTTCATAAAGAAAGCAAAGACTAAAAAGATTAAAGTTACAAAGAGTAAGAATAGCACCAATAGTGAACAACAACAATGAATAGTGAACAACAACAATGAAGGAGAAGAGCTCTACATATAGTAATAGAAGATAAAAATTTTGCCTTCCACCACCACCATCAATAGGGCTCTCCTCAACCTCTTCCCTTCACGCTCAAACTATTTTAGAATAGATTTTAATAATTGTTTCTTTACAAAAGAACATTGAGCCTCATATGAAACAAAATATACATGGGATGGAGGTCTTGTTGATTGGAGATCCACAACTACCAACACCAGGGTAGTCCAAACAACATTTGGGAGGGAGTAACACAAAAAAGGAGCTTGAAGTGGACCAAAACATTGTACATATCATTCCAAAGGAAGGTTTGAGCATATGAACATGTCCAATAGTGTTGAGGAATGTCTAGCACAAACCTTCTAGAGGAGGCTTGTATTTGGAGGGCCACCTCAAAAGAATTTGATATCCATAGTAGCCCATCAACCCCATCTCTTGAAAAAAGAAAGCTAGCAAAATTTGATAACAATGAATTTGATGATCTGGTCCAACATTTGCAAGACAAGCATTACAATCTAGACTGCCAATGGGTAGATAGAAAAGTGACATTGGGTGAAATGCTATCTAGCCACACTTTGAGGAGTGGTGGTTGATTGGTACACTGATATCTCGATATCTCAACCCCTACCTAGGAGAGGCTTAGTAATGCATTTAAGAAAGAATTCAAACTATTGAGAGATAACAATGAGATTGACATGAAGATCTATAATATCTGATAGGGTAAACACAAGAATTTGTGAGCCTACAATTGGAGACTCAAATGACTATTGAGTAGACTCGAGAAGGAATTGACTAATGACTTGAAGAAGTGGTGGTTCATTGAAGGGTTAATTCCTTCATTACAAATGAAGATGAAGGTAGTTCCACCATCCTATGTGGATGCATATAACCGTGCAATGGATATTGAAAGTAAGAACAAGACATGCTCACTGTCAAAAGGGAGTGAAGATGATGTCTTTGATTCAAGCAGCAGTGAAGCAAAACTATTGAATCTCATCAAAGGGACATGCTTTAGATGATGAAAGAGGCTGAAGGATACCAAAGAGGAAGGAAGATACCTTTGCTGCACATATTATATAACAAAAGTTCATACCAAGGACAATTGTTTGAAGAGGATGTTTTGTGAGATCTACCAAGTTGTGGGCCATGTATTTAAAGATTGCCTACATATTTTAAAAAAGAAGGGTGCGTAAGTACTCTTTGCTCAAGGAGACTCATCAACACTACTAAGCACCTCAACAAAGCTGCAAAAGAACAAGGTGCATCTCTTGGCATGTCTACAAGTGCATAACATGGATGGAAGTTGGATTTAATAGAATGGCTAAGGTTGATTGTGTAATGACCCCGACCCCTTGGAGTAAGGATTATTCACGATTATCCTGGTTTGACAATCTTATTAGTCAAACTACTTGCAAATAAGGAATTATCACAATACCGTTCACTCAATCAATTCTGATTATTACAGACAATTCTCAATCCGACTTACTAGGACTGTCCATAATTTCTTGTTCCAGATTACTTTGGTAATCCAATGCACAATACAGAACTTAATTATGATTCAGAGTTTGCATTTTATCAAACAATTCACTCACAATCAGATATAGATATTTTTCCGTTTATTTAAACTCAGATGGGTATATGTTTTGCTTTCAAATGTGACTTCAGATATGTTGCTCTATATTCTGGAAATGAGTGCTTTGGAAATGCTCATCCCAGTCACAAGGAAAGATTACCACACAACCTCATAGACATAAGGACAAACAGTTTGCAAATATATATTCAGATTTCACATAGACCAAGAAATGTGAAGCGAACTTAAATATCAAGGATTCTTCCCAAATACGCAATATTCACCACCAGAAATCATTATATAACCTGATTAATATTAATAAACGAAAGAATCATGTTCTGACCTGGAGTGTTAATATTCCCAATTAAGTAATGTCCTTGTATTGTCGGCTACTTCAACACTTAGACAAATGCATTGCCTGCTATATAACACCATCGGGAACAATAATGATATGAAGCCGTGCCTCAACAATACACCTGTTTCAAATGTCCCGGCTCCATCAAGTGGCTCGTATTCACCATTCACGTCTTCAGCATTAAGGAATCAAGACGTGCCAGCCGAGTCATTGACATACTCAGAAAGAGACAACTGCCACTAATATGGATTATCAGCAGATTCTTACGACAATGGTTCCACATGAATACCATAATGAAGAACTCCTACTATCGATGCTGCTTCCTGTAGGAGCCGATACATATCATAAGATGCTCGACAAATGTCCGCAATTACTGGTACTTGCAAATATCGATATTGCATATAGAGCCTATCTATCCGTCCATTGCCGCCTTCAAATGTAGGTCCCGATATCCCTTCCGACTCCTTCCGCTAGTTAGCATCATGAATAGAGTATTGACGGCAACAACAAACACAATCAGCGTAGATAATTAACGGCACTATAGAATATCATCCCGACATTTGATTGGTATTAGAATCTCTGCCAATACAAAGCCGATAATTCAAGGCCATAGCCATTCATAGTCTTTTGTCCATTGCACTACTCGAAAATATAAATCCTCCACACCATCAACAAGGAATATGTAGTCCCGGTGTGCAAATACACGATGGAGTATGATAGCGATGTGGACAAATCAACTGTCTATCAATACTCTGTATCCAATCAATATCATGCAATATTAAGTGTCTAAAACAACAGGAATTTCATATACAAGCATGCCCGACTCCACCAAACGCCCTTTGCCACTATTGAATATGTTTCTCCATTAACATCTGTAGACAATGTTGAGTATGAGCAAACAGCTATTAATTTCTACAAGAAAACCATGTTGGGGTTTCGTCCAACATAGCAAGGGGTTCTGAGAGTTCTCGTTCCCAGTATTCCCAAAAGACAAAATCCATTCAATTCTCTGTGATGATCTTGCGTTAGCCCTCAAAGCCCATATAACTTCGCCATATTCAGTTTTGGTAACTGATTTATTTAAATATAAATGGCTTCTAAAACTTTAATTTCAATATCATAACATTTCTTATAGCCATAAATATTAATTAATTAATTAATTAAATAATTAAAATGTCTTCTAAGATAATTAAAGACAATTTTAATATTTAATTAATTAGACCAATTCCTCTTTTGGGTGTATAAAATTAAGGGACATCATAGTCCTCCTTTCCCGAAGATTGCTTGTCCCAAGCAATCGAATACCAATCCGCTGCTCCACTTTGATATACAAACCATTAAGCCACAAGATATGAAGCAACTCGCCAAGATCCATGCGGACAATGTAATCAACCATGACAATACCCGGATCCCAAATCAATCTCAAAAACACTGCTCTGCCAATTTGTTGCACCAGTCTATTATCAGTCACCCTATTATGCCGCAACAACCTGTGAAGCACTCGATCCAGCCAGCAGATCCCTGGATCTCATACTGTAATAACTCTGTCATAGCACACCAACCTGTGAAGCACTTTGCTTGCCAAACAAATTCTTGGATCCCTCACTGTGATAATCTCGTCATGCCCAAAGTTGTGAAGCAACGCAACAAGATCCAGAAGAAACAGTGCATCAATCATGTCAAGGCCAGGATCCCAAATTATCCTTGGTGCATAATCAATCAAGCCGATTTGCCATGTGTTGTTGTTATAAACCCAAACATCATACATCCAACTAAGAATCTCACTCCAGAAGAAGCCACAAATACTTCTAATGTCAAAAGATGATAGAAACTCATCACTATGTCTACCTCCATCAGGGAAAGGACGATGCAAATTTCTTCGACTTCTCCAACCAACTGCTAAAAGAAAATTCCATTCTGTAGAAGTAACTATGATCATGCATGCCCCATTAGCTCCATATGCATTATAAGAGAGTAGTGAATCATTTCCAAGAGTGTTTACATGCTCAAACAGATATAAACCAGCAATGCCACCATTCCTGCATACTCCTTCATAAGCTGGTCTAAAAGATGTAAACTCTACCATGCGAGCCTGTAGAAAAGATTACTCCTCAAACTCACCATGAAAAATCAAAGGCTCAACCAAATCTGCCTTATGGAAATCAATATGTGCATATGAAGACAAGATATTAGTGGCTGGTCCCCTAATTGTATGCTCAACTTTACAATCACATCCCACACCTGAAACCCACATATCATTTGCGTCATCAAGACCAAGAGCCTCCTCATCATCCAACTCAAAGAGTGGATTATCTAAAGTCAAATCAGCACTCAACTCAAAAAGAGGGTTGTCAACAATGGTTGAATTAGCTTTTTCATGACCATGACCATGAACAACAAATTCATGAGGATGGGAGAGTAATTTGCTGCTGTCCCAAATCAGCATTTGGGATTCCTCCCTGCTTTCTTTGGAGTCACTGAACACCTCCAAACCTTGATCTTTCTCCTGGTCTTTCCAAGTGAGAAATGGTAGTGTCTCACCTAACTCATCATCAAATGTCATCAAGCTACAAGATGTCTCCTCATGAAGCTCCTCAATACTTCCATCAATTTGTTCACACTCCATGCAACTTGCATTGTCATTTTGCATCATGGTAGAGGCTGTTATAGAAGATGTGTTTTCTGATTTATGCAATAAGTGATGAGACGTATTCAACTGAAGACAAAGATCCACAAATTCCTCGTCTTGTATGCCTACTTCTGATTTTTCAATATGTGTAGGAGTGGAGCCAAATTGAGAGTCAATGATCACACTTGAAGATGTATCCAAATCAAGCTCATGTTCTTCATCAATTGCTGATACAAAATCAGACTCTGAGCAATCTGAATATTCATCAAACCTCTCATGGATGACTTGTGATGACAAGGAACTACCGGCCAAACTCAGAAAATCAGAATCATGTTCATCAATAGACTCTCCATGGGTTTCCGTACCTTGCCTATTGTTTGAAGCTACAAACTCATCCTTCACATCTTCCACCATGAATGATGGGGCAGCGTTGTGGTCAACCAAAGGGGCACCAATAAAACCCATACCTTCATAAGATTTATCAATCGAAATCTTTATGCCACCCACTATAAAACTTTTGCATTCTTTAACAGATGCCTCATGCGGTTCTTCTAATAAGATTACACCAGATTCTATCCTTTTGCCTTAATGACCCGAATCTGCCTGTCTATCAAATTCTTCACAGGGATTTTTACAAACCTCACTTGTAGCCATCATATCTACTTTCTTTCCTTGTTCCAAACCATCTTCATCAAATTGTTCACGTTCCATGTCTCTGGCATTGACTTCTCGCTCTTGCAAAGTGGCTGCAACACACAACTGGTTTTCTGCTGTGCACACTAAATTATGAGCCTTACTCAACTGAAGGCAAAGATTGATAATTTCCCTATCTTTGTCCTCCACCGATTTGACAGCCATGTCTCTGTCTCTTAGTAATCGCAAGTAGTCTCCTTTAATGAATTCCAACTCTTCATTGATAGAGTGCAAGTGTGTATGAGAAATACCAGTTATCTTACCTTTTCGCCTTTCCTCAATTTGGGCTGTCCTAATGAGGTCTTCAACATGCTCATGAGTATCATCCATCCTTGATAACACTTTCACAATCTTTTCTTCCTTCACCATAAAATGATCTTCCAAGTTTTCTAATTCGAGAGGCTTTTGTTCAAGGCTGCCATGAACTATCTTTTCTGATTTGTCTTCATGTGTATAAGGTTTGTTGACTTTGGAATTTTCCCATTCACTTGAGGATGCATTACACTCTTCACTCAAAAATGACTGGATAGAGTTGTGGTCAAACAAGTGTTCATCATTACAAAAATCTTTCCTTTTATCTTCATATACATCAGCTTGTTTCTCAAACTCTTCATGAAGATTTTTGCAAAACTTCCTATACTCTCCCTGTGAAAACAGATCATGAGTTCCTTTACTTGCAGGTGTGGAAGAGTCATTAGTATGCTGAGATTCTCTTGACAACGAATTAGCAAGACGCTGCAAATCCCGATTAAATTTCTGTTGTGATTGAGTCAAACCACAAGCCATCTGTTGTTGCAATTGAGTAAGGTCTTCCAAATGTTTCTCCAAACTAAGCTTCTTTTCCTTTGCTGGTGAGTCAGGAAGAAAGGAAGGAATCAATCTTCAGCTCTGAATTCTATCCATTGATGTAATTGTAGCTGAAAACCCTCAAGCTGGCAGGATAGTGGTTCTGATACCACTGTAATGACCCCGACCCCTTGGAGTAAGGATTATTCACAATTATCTTGGTTTGACAATCTTATTTGTCAAACTACTTGCAAATAAGGAATTATCACAATACCATTCACTCAATCAATTCTGATTATTACAGACAATTCTCAATCCGACTTACTAGGACTGTCCATAATGTCTTGTTCCAGATTACTTTGGTAATCCAATGCATAATACAGAACTTAATTATGATTCAGAGTTTGCATTTTATCAAACAACTCACTCACAATCAGATATAGATATTTTTCCGTTTATTTAAACTCAGATGGGTATATGTTTTGCTTTCAAATGTGACTTAAGATACGTTGCTCTATATTCTGGAAATGAGTGCTTTGGAAATGCTCATCCCAGTCACAAGGAAAGATTACCACACAACCTCGTAGACATAAGGACAAATAGTTTGCAAATATATATTCAGATTTCACATAGACCAAGAAATGTGAAGCGAACTTAAATATCAAGGATTCTTCCCAAATACGCAATATTCACCACCAGAAATCATTATATAACCTGATTAATATTAATAAACGAAAGACTCATGTTTTGACCTGGAGTGTTCATATTCCCAATTAAGTAATGTCCTTGTATTGTCGGCTACTTCAACACTTAGACAAACGCATTGCCTGCTATATAACACCATCGGGAACAATAATGATATGAAGCCGTGCCTCAGCAATACTCCCGTTTCAAATGTCCCGGCTCCATCAAGTGGCTCGTATTCACCATTCACGTCTTCAGCATTAAGGAATCAAGACGTGCCAGCCGAGTCATTGACATACTCAGAAAGAGACGACTGCCACTAATATGGATTATCAGCAGATTCTTACGACAATGGTTCCACATGAATACCATAATGAACAACTCCTACTATCGATGCTGCTTCCTGTAGGAGCTGATACATATCATAAGATGCCCGACAAATGTCCGCAATTACTGGTACTTGCAAATATCGATATTGCATATAGAGCCTGTCTATCAGTCCATTGCCGCCTTCAAATGTAGGTCTTGATATCCCTTCCGACTCCTTCCGCTAGTTAGCATCATGAACAGAGTATTGACGGCAACAACAAACACAATCAGCGTAGATAATTAACGGCACTATAGAATATCATCCCGACATTTGATTGGTATTAGAATCTCTGCCAATACAAAGCCCGATAATTCAAGGCCATAGCTGTTCATAGTCTTTTGTCCATTGCACTACTCGAAATATAAATCCTCCGCACCATCAACAAGGAATATGTAGTCCCGGTGTGCAAATACATGATGGAGTATGATAGCGATGTGGACAAATCAACTGTCTATCAATACTCTGTATCCAATCAATATCATGCAATATTAAGTGTCTAAAACAACAAGAATTTCATATACAAGCATGCCCGACTCCATCAAATGCCCTTTGCCACTATTGAATATGTTTCTCCATTAACATCTGTAGACAATGCTGAGTATGAGCAAACAGCGATTAATTTCTACAAGAAAACCATGTTGGGGTTTCGTCCAACACAGCAAGGGGTTCTGAGAGTTCTCGTTCCTAGTATTCCCAAAAGACAAAATCCATTCAATTCTCCGTGATGATCTTGTGTCAGCCCTCAAAGCCCATATAACTTCGTCATATTCAGTTTTGGTAACTGATTTATTTAAATATAAATGGCTTATAAAACTTTAATTTCAATATCATAACATTTCTTATAGCCATAAATATTAATTAATTAATTAATTAAATAACTAAAATGTCTTCTAAGATAATTAAAGACAATTTTAATATTTAATTAATTAGACCAATTCCTCTTTTGGGCGTATAAATTAAGGGACATCACAGATTGATTGTTAAAGTTGGGTCACTTTGCAAGATATTGCACTATTAATCAAAGTAATGCTAGAGTTTTTATCAATGGTGTGGACTTGGGGACTACAATGATGGTAATTGTCTAGAACAAGCCACCATCAATATGATTGATGTAATTTTGGTTGAGGTAATGGTAAGTACTAGATCTCAAACAAAGAAAGATGATTACCTAGACCCATCATAGAGAAGATAAGATTGGTTGAATTGAGAGAAGCTAGGAGATAAATGGTTGAAGAGAGGCGACAATTACATGTAAGAGCAGCAACAATCAAGCTTAATTTCGAATCCATTCTACTTGTGAAGGGATGCTATACCTACTAATGTACAAAACATTGGCCTAGACATGGAGTACATGCACATACACCTAGTGTTAGGTGGCATGATGCAGAGAGGGGAGAACTTGAAGGAAAATTGACAATCTATAAAGGAACCCCCTTTATAAGGTGATTAAGTGATTAACCTTATGCTCCTAATGATTAACTTAGCTTGAAATCTTGTGATTGTGCAAATGAAGATGCTAGGGAGTAAATTGAAAATTATATTGTTGATGATAGTTTTGGTGCAAATGTGCTTCTATAGGAGACTTGGAAGTTTCTTGGCAAATCCACCATTTAATTTGCAGTTTGAGGTTCTTGTTAGCTGAGATCAACCTCAAGAGTATGTAATATTTGAGCCCATGGATGATCATATGGATTTATAGGAGTTTGGTAAAAAGGTGGGCCTTGAGATTGTACCTATTTATGTTGATGTTTAGAGCAGCGTCGTGGTCTTCTTCCAGCAATCTCCTTTACTTGTGATAAATTAAATTATAGCCTATGGCTATTTAATTTATTGAGTCATCGATTCAAGAGGCATGATTATTGATGAGTTGCATCTATTTGTTAAGGTCGACATGATGTCTAATGAAGAGGCACGATTAATAAAGATTGTTATCAAGGCCGACCTTCATGGACGTGATTTTATTGGAGAGGCGCATCCTTCTATGATTGGCCGACTTGTGTTCTTGAAGAGTCACGTCTCCTATCCATATTGTATATATAGTTGATGTCTCTCTCATTGTTGATCATCCATTCATTTGTCATTTCATCCTTATCAAGTTCGAGTTTATTGCAAGAGCGAATTCTTCATTAAGGCAGATCAATATTGTTAAAGGCTGAGATCTTATCAGCATATTACTTATTTGTATTTCTGTGTTGCACTATTCTGTGGTGCTTGTATCTAGGCCTTCATATTGGCCTCTTGTAAGGAGATCATTGTTTTGGTGATTCAATATATAAGTGATATATTGTTGCTGGGTTTTCCCCCCTCAAGAGGAGGGTTTTCCAAGGGTATCTGCTGTGTTGTGTATCTGATTTTTGAATTAATTTTCTGTGCATTACATCTGATCATAAAACTAACAATATACTCACTAGTTGAGGTTCCTCTTTCTCCCAAGTGTGATTCTTGCCAACCCATGAGATTGTCTCAACTTTTGCATAATATGGGACTTATAGTCTAGGCACTACAAGACATTTTTGATGTCGTGGGGACAATTGGATATTGATAGTGGTCTATATCTCATATCCAATTGATTATGGATGAGGCCTGATGCATACAAAATTTTGTGGAAGGAGTATGCCACTTGGAATTCACTAGGACCTATGTCAACAGTGGATGGCTAGAACATGACACTACAGATGCATGAGTAGTGGCTGCTCCTTCCTCACATCTATCCTATTACCTCTCTAGTGTAGGTGTTGTATTGTCTACGTATTATTGAGCACACCTTTTGTTGTGAATATTTAAAATTGTATTTTTCTATATGTCAGTAATGCTATGCAGTTGTGGAGAATGTTTGGGAATATTTCAGCATTGAAGAATGAGTTCAATGACCAACAATCTCATTTTGAGGAGCAACCAAATCGAGAAACTATGTTATGTGCACATAGGAATGTAAGGAAAAATGAACCTAGTATGCATCTCCATTATCGTATGATTTAAGGAAAAATGAACCTAGTATGCACCCTCATTATCGTATTATTTTCTTAACAAAATTGCTTGATACAAATGCACACAACTATGCCCATATAGTACAATTGAGACAATTAATTTCCCACTTTAACCCTTCGAGGAAAGTAATGAAGATTTCAGATTTAAGTAAATTTTGGAAGCATAATGATATGTAAATTAACACATCTAAGAACAAGAAAGAAGAAGAATAGATAAAAGAGAAGAAAAACCGATATATGTGGGGAAAACCCTTTTGGGTAAAAAATCCCACACTCCAAAGTATCAAATCAATGTATTAATCTACAAAAAAACATGCTACAGTACACTTAATGTGGAGATCTACATCTTGCTCCACTGGAGGAAATCTGACAACATAGCCTTGCAAAGAAAAATCCTCAATGCCTCCATCTCAAGTCATCAATATATTTGTTGTGGTGCACAATACCACCAAGTGCATTGCTATGGGCCCAAACAAGGTCCAAAAATACCATGGTAACAATTCTCATGACCCATACCTAAATTTGACTCATTATTTGTCATTTACTTCCTCTAGAAATATGCTCTATGATGCGTCATAAGTGGGTCAAGATTCTTGGTCCACTTTGTAACTCCCTATAATTATGCTCTTACATATGTCATAAAATCTATCATAAGTACCCTCCAAATCTTACAATGTCATGATGACATTAGATGCACTTACAATTTCTTACACATGCCACAAGATGTCAACATGTGGCAAGGAGTCACCTTAAAGTGGGACGTTCCACTTGTTAGTTTTATGATCAGATTTAATGCACATAATTTAATTCAAAATCAGACACTATAACACAGCAGATACCCTGGGAAAACCCTCCTCTTGAGGGAGAAAAACCCAGCAACAATATATCACTTATATATTGAATCAACAATAGAGTCTCCTTTACAATAGAGGCCGATATGAAGGCCTATAACATGCACCACAATCTGATGCAATCATAGAAACAATATACTGCAATCTATAGATGAAATCTCAGCCTCTAACACAGTTGATCTGCCTTGAAGAATAACTCGCACTTGCAAATATGAAATGTATGTATGAATGAATGACAACAATGAGAGGAATATCAATTATATATACAATATGAAAGGTCGTCACCCTTCAAGACAAGCCGGCTACCATAGAGAAAGACATCCCTTCATAAAAACACGTCCAATAGGCAAGTAGTCGGCTACACAAGAATACGCGCCTCCTTAAGAGATCGCACCATTTCAAGGTCGGCCTTGATAACAATCTTTAATTAATCTTGCCTCTTCATTGGACAATATGTCGGCCTTAACAAATATATGTAACTCATCAATAATTGTGCCTCTTGAATCAATGACTCAATAAATTAAATAGCCATAGGCTATAATTTAATTTATCACAAGTAAAGGAGATTGCTGGAAGAAGACCACAACGCTGCTCTAAACATCAACACCACTTTCCATGTGAAAACAAATAATAAATAAGTACAATAAAATAATTATATGTAGACATTAGGAATGCAAGGTTGAGACAACTTTTCCTAACATTCTCCCACTTGTTGAATACATTGTAAAAGAAAAACGAAAACTCCAACAAATCCGTGAACTACCAAGGTTACCACCCTGCTGTCCCAACTTAACTCCAATGTGTTCACGAGCTTCACAAAAGCATTTGCAACATCTTCCAAGTGATCACCTTCTTGACAACAAACGTCTCATCCTCCATTATGTCCAACCACAAAAGATAAGAACTCCAATCCAAGATGAATGCTACATAAACACATTGGTGTATCTAACCTCAACTCAATACTAGAACACAACCTAGAAGTTTAATCTCTTCTAGAACAAGATTGAGCATGTACCACATACTCCAAACTAGCTAGAACAACGACCACAACTAGTTGTTTACATCCAACTAACTTCAACCAATGATAGACCTTTTGCTCATGACATATCCAACCAACAAGCTCCCATCCCTTTTAATCCACTATCCTACTCAAGGTTACCATTTCCCATGGTAAGAAAACACACTAAGGAACATGATGACCCTCAATTCTGCGATCCAATGAAAACTGTCCATCAAGGACACATGTACCTCTTAGGATTCCCATTGCATGAGCAATATTTGATTTGGTGCCAACCAAAGCAACCTAGGGTCTACCAATCACCACTCACACAAAGAGTGTAGCTCATGTCATAAAAGATTGTATTGAAGAACACACACCATGATTTGCAAACTAAAACCAACTTGTTTTAATGTAACTCTCACCACTAGTCTTCATAGCTCTCCCAAGTTCTCCACATCATAAAAGAAAGATTAAAGAGCCTTCATGCTATTGCCTAAAGGTAAATAAATGGAGTATAATAACAACAAATGACCACAAACATAGTGATCAAATGGATCCATAGAAACCTCATCTCCAATGTCATATGAATATAAATTTCCAAGAAGAAACACAAGACCATAGAGAGAAACTATAGACCATATCTCAAACTATGTCATTCTGCCAATGCCATTGAGTGCTAAAGCTATGACATGTAAGATCCTCACTTCCAAAACCCTAAATAGAAAAGCCTTATAAACATCCAACAATTCAATCCTAAAGTCAAACAAATAATCAATAAATCTATAAATAAATAGTTCAATCCCAAGTTCAAACACATAATCAATAAATAGTGAAGGATTTAAGCTTCTCAAATGAAGGAAGATCAAGCCATTCCCATCACCAAGGAATATGCCCAAAACCATCTGTTGCACTCCTCAAAAAATGTTTTATTGAACAAACTTATGTATATGAGAAGTCAAAGGTAAAATAGACTATGCTCTGTATTTGACAAACAAGTCCTCCAAAATTGACATTTGTAACTCAAGGCTCATTCCATGGAAAAGCGAAGCACAAAAAATAAAATACATTTGAGTACTAGGTGGGCAATTCACGTCCAACCTAGGTTTAGGCTCCTCAGTCGTCCTTTTGAAACCTCGTCAAAGAGTAACTATCTGAACACATGGTCTCCTAGAAACAAGAGATATCTAGCCTTTTTCTCAAATCATCTCATTCTAACTGAACTCCAATGCAACATTGTAATAACTAGGAGCTCACAAGCAAAATGATCACACCACCCATCAATCAAATTACCACAAGTCACCCCACAACTCCAATGGTAGAATTAAAATCTCACTAGGATGTTGTGATCTACAACTCTGACAAAGAAGATCATATGTTCGAAACAAACATATTTTCTGCTCATATGACATATGCATCATGCCAAAACCCTAATGTGTAATCAAGAGCCTACAATGCCACAATAACATCCATCCCGTAAACAAGGATTATTTGGCAAACCAACACCTCAATCAAGGACTCCAAGAGTGCTCCATGGTCACTAGATGTCAACCTCTCCAAATCACATGAAGATAACCATCTCCTGTCAATAGAATTCAAGATGTCAAAGAACTCAACTTCATACAAGAAACAAGGTCCTAGAGATCCTCCATGACACAACTACCACTAAGAAGATCATCCATCACTGACTGATGATTCCAAAATCCACATTACTACTAAACTCTCATTGAATTGTGATACCGAGCTACACATGGCATTATGATAATTATCTCCTAAATGAAGATCACCTATGGTGGCTCATGCACAATCACTCAACTACAACACTAGTAGCTCTAGAGGATATAGTAGAACAAAGATCCCCAAGCCAAGAAGATAAGTACTACAGGTTCTAAAAAGATACAATTGCAAGTGACTCAAAGCATTCTTACATAAATGCTACGAACATCCCAAAGTACCACAACATGAATCGCCTATACTTCATTTCTCTCACTATCTCATTGCCACACTCCAACAATGCATCATGATGGCTGAAGGACCACCAAACCTAAATTTGTAAAACCATGGCATCTAAACAGTCTATAGTCAACCTTGCTGCAACAAGTCACCATTAGCAATACAGAGACCTATGGGTATAGACAATCCATATCCAAGTTATTTGTGTAACCTATGATTATAGATGATCCACAAAACTACACAACTCCTATATCTCAAAGCAACACAACATGGATCAACCAAGCAATCTCAACACTGTATCAGTAATAAGAAAAACATAAACAAAAGATAATAATGTAGATTCTTTATGACTCAAACACCAAATTAAACCTAGTTCCGGTTTGCCACAACTCCTCAATTGAAGACAACATCAACTCAAGAACCCATGATGCAAAAAATTATAAAAATGTTAAGTGATCAAACACATACTGACACCTCTACACTAGTAAGGGTACAACAAACCTCCTCGAACCATGCATGCAAATTTGCAACTATCTTGCATCCAAAAAAAACCCCATGAGATTTACAATATGGAAAATAGTCTCTTCATAGGTCTACATAACCAAAATTTTGGTTGCAAAACTTGCAAAACCATCCATTTCAAAGAGATGCACACAAATCTAAATCCACTTTTCAGCTAGAAGACCTACAAGTTTGAAAACACAAACAATTAAACCATAATAATAAAATATCACAAATAAGCATAACCATAGATTTTGAATGGAAAATCTACAAAACCCATAGATCTAGTCAACATGGATCTGAATCATGCAAGTGCTACTATCCAAAAGGAAGAAAGGGTTGTCCAGGGTGTGTAGGCTTCCAACCAAGCCAACTCCACAACCACCACCATGTACATGGTTGTTCTAGAAGCTTTTCGGTCATTCGATGACCAACTTCACAACCTACATGCATCCAGGGCTGATAAACTAGTGCCTTTCAATGCCATGACTAAAATCAAGTACCCAACATAAGCACACCAAACTATAGTCAAGGCAACCAATGCTTTCCCATGTATCTAGAGAGCCAAATTTGGGCACCCAACATGAGCACCCTTTGCACATGACCATATAATGAAAGAACATAGCCACCATATTGTCAAATAGGAGCTCTAGGTCAATATCATGTTACATGCAACCATATTACCAAGTCCATGATACCTTCTCCATTGTTCAAGTGCTTGTTGTACCTTAAAAAATAAGATCAACCACAAGAATTTCACTCATACAAGGATTAATAATTAGCTGATTCCTTCCTTTAGATTCCCTAAAGCTTGCTAGGCTAAGAAATCACAAAAGAAGAAATATCTAGAACCTAAAACACCATGGAACCATCACATGCACCAACATGCAAACACAGTAAGCAACATGCAAGTACATACAATTCATATGCAAGCACATGCAACTTACATACAAGCACATGGAACCATGGAATCATTGTAGCTCTTATATCAATTGTAAGGAAAGATGAACCTAGTTTACACCTTTAGTACCATATAACCTTCTTTACAAAATTGCTTGATACAAATGTGCATTGGTATGCCCATAAAGTGGAATGAGGACACAATTGATTTCTCACATTAACCCTTTAAGGAAAGTAATGAAGGTTGAAGATCCAATTAAATTTTGATAACATAACATGTAAATTAACACATCTAAGAACAAAAAGAAGAAGAATAGAAGAAAAGTATAAGAAGAGAAGAAACACCAATATATGTGGGGGAAATCCTTTTGGGTTAAAAACTCCACTCTCCAAAGCACCAAACCAATGTATTAATTTTCAACAAAAGCATGTTGCAATGCACTTGTAGGCTTAGAGCTTTAACATGGAGATCTACATCTTGCTCCTTTAGAGGAAATTTGATAGCATAACCCTACAAAGAAAATTCCTCAATGCCTCAACTCCTCAATATATAAACTCATGGGAGCCTGAAATGCCACCAAAAGACATTACCATGGGCCCAAAACAAGGTCCAAAAATACCACGGTAAGAACTCTCATGATCCATACCTAAATTTGACTAATTTGTCATTTACGTCCTTTAGAAATCGTAAGTGGGTCAAGATTCTTTGTCCACTTTGTAACATCTTATAATCATGATCTTGCATATGCCATAGAATCTGTCATAAGTAACCCCCACGTCTTATAATATCATAACAACATTAGATGCTTTCATAACTTACACACATCATAAGATGCCGACATGGGGCAAGGAGTGCCACCTCATAATCATGCTCTTGCATATGTCATGAATTTGTCATCAGTAACCCCCACATCTTATAATATCATAATGACATTAGATGCTCCTATAACTTCTTACACACCATAAAATGCTGACATGTGGCAAGGAGCACCACCTCAAAGTGCGATGCCCCACTTTCTATGTAAAGACAGGTAATAAATAAATACAATAAAATTATTAAAATGTGAACATTAGGAATGCAAGGTTGAGACAGCTTTTCCTAACAAGAAATAGGAAAGAAGGCTTCCAAATTTGAGGGCAAGTTGGTGGTTGCTAAGTAGGAGATTGTGCAAACAAAGGGCAAGGCTGAGGAGGCTGCAAAATTGGTGAAATGTTCACGGGAATGTGAACTTGTATCAACCAAACACTTGCAACAAAAAACGTTTGAAGTTTACTCCCTTCATTTGAATAGAAGCAGCTCAAGGCAAAATAGGCAGCCTTGTTAGGTTCACCACCCATGGGAGCTGCCATTTAACCAGGGACATCTCTTCTTCAGTCCTCTAGCTTCTTGTTAAGTTCTTTCTTTTTGTTATTATTGTTGAAGGGGCTTTGATCTTCTAACAAAGGGAGATAATATAGACCATTGAAATAAATAGTATTTTGTTTGTAAGTGGATGTTACATTAATCCTTGTTGGTATTAGGTAGTGATGTAACAACTTGATTAACCAAGGACTGTGGGTTTGTCCTGGATGAACCCATGATGAACCTAGGCGAATTTGTCTGTACCCAAAGTGAACCTAGGCGAATTTGTTTATTATCAAGTTTTCATTTGATCCCTTGTCCTGCTGTGCGCTGCGCCTCTTGTCTGGCTTCTCTACATCTGTATTTCAGCTGCCATTGTGATAAAGCTCATGATTATTATCTCCATGTGGGGTTGTAAAAGCTTCGGATATTGATGGGGAGGTGAGGGCTGCCAAATTTTTTTGTAGAAGATTTTAATGCCTAGGTCTGGAGAGTTTTTCGTGCTTTGGGAAGAAAGTAGTTGTGACAGCTATTCTGCAGGTGTTGGTAGAGCCCTTTGCCCTGGAATAGATGGGTGTTGATGCTGTCATTGCAATGGAAATACAAGTTCCTTTTTAGTAGTTTATAAATAAATAAATGAATGAAAACAGAAAGCTGTTTAATCATATTTAGATAGATATAATGGGAGTAAAAAGATTCTTTTTAAACATGTTAAGACTTGTCTTAATAAATCATTTTTTTGATATTATTATTCTAATAACAAACAATGAATATCTGTTATGACATTTGGATTTTACTAGTTGACGTTGAAGTAGTATTTTTAATTAGTATTGTGATTTTGTTTATCACATGGTGCTATGTGGTATTCTTAACTTAATTCTATGTTTTAGGCTGCAAATATGTATATATTTATGATTTTTATATGTTTTTTGTACGG
Organism: Sequoia sempervirens; assembly: GCA_007258455.2. Taxonomy (NCBI): domain Eukaryota; kingdom Viridiplantae; phylum Streptophyta; class Pinopsida; order Cupressales; family Cupressaceae; genus Sequoia; species Sequoia sempervirens. The sequence goes on from VDFB02263815.1 coordinate 46,104, forward strand.
GAAAACCCAAAATGAACTCATCCCCCCTCCCCCTTTTTTTGCTGAATCCACTTATGGAACTCCTGAACGTGAACCCACAACCTTGGTGTTAACCAATATCTGTAAGTTTTGTCATTCAAATAACAAGTCTTATGGTATGGTAGGGCTATATTTGAGGTCCACCTTGTACTGTGTAAACTGTATCAAACACTATATATGTATGAAAGCTTTGATTATTTTATGTTCTCTCTGCTGTATTAATTACTTAAGTTTATTATTGGAATTGATATTATCTGATATTGTATAACTTATCAGCCAACAACTCTCTTTGTATGAATTTTAATTTCTCCTAAAGAGTTTTGATCTAGAGAATGTTTAAAGGAATTACCTTCTGATCTAGGTGCTTTGGGTTAAACTAGTAGGATATATTTTATATGACAAGCTTAAATGTTCAAGAATATAACAAATAAAATTGAAAATTCATGAATTTTGTTAATAAAAGAGAACTTGAATTTACAAGCAATGTCGCATATCATTGGTGGGTAACAGTCAAAATACTGTTTTGAGTTTGACCACAACCTACTGCCCTCTTCCTTCTCCATTTGCTCCTACAAATGGTGTCGTCAACATATAATTGTAGAGGTGTCAATGTCTGTTGATTCCTGCACTCTTTCACGTACATTTATCCTCCTGCTTGTTCTATACCATTTTCTCTTTCTCAATGAAAAGAAAATGCTATATTTTCTGTCACTCGTGCTATTTCTTTTTAGTAAGCTTCCTTCGTGACAGTTCTTTTCCTTTTAAATTTAAAAAGCAAAGTATTATTTTGTTACTGACTATCATAACACGGGTATGATCAAGATACTATCATATCGTGTACTTTATTATTACAGACCAGGCACTTAAGTAACAGAATGCCATTACTTGACAAAGATAATGCTCTTAAGAGTCAAAGACTCCTTTTTCCTTCTCTATAATTTTGAAAATAAGAGTCAGTCTTCTTTCCTTTCTTGACTATAATTTTGAAAATAACCATCCATCTTTTTGCTTCGTAATTTCCTATAACAGACTCCAGAAGAATGTGCATCTTCCATAACAAGTATTATTCGACAACATGAATCAGAGTATTCAGCATCACTTGAGGTATAGTATGATCTGTAATTATTCATCTTTGTTCAATTTCTTTTGATATGGTTCAATTGCCCTAAGGCTGTGCTAAACTAATGGAAATTTTACAGGAATCTTATTCGAAACTCTCTGATACAACATTCAAGGTATTCAAGACCTCATGTTTTGATACATGATATGCAGGTTTTAGACTGCTTGATTCGCTTAGCATTTGAATTTTTTAGAAGTAACCTTTAAATGATTGTATTTATCTTTGCAGGAGCTTCGACGGAAACTTCCAGTTACTAGAACCTTATTTCCATGGAATAATACTTTACAATTAAGCCTTACAAGAGATCTAACGAAGGAGCTCAGCTTTGGCAAATAATTGAGCATCAACGTGGCAAGTCATAACAAGATTAGATTCTGGTATACTGTACTACTGTTTTATATGGGGGTCTTCATATATGTAATGTAGATGCTTATGATTCACATCATATATATTGAACTTAGTGCATGATTTCTGTTTCTAATAATCTCTTCTTGTTATCAGGAAAGAAATTGAATGATGTGTATGACCTAAATTGTAACAGATATTCTTCCCATGTCTTGGCTTGGAATTTCAAGATTGGGTTTGAGGAAGCATTCAATAGGCAACTAAGTTCTACGGTACCAGCATGATTGTGTTGAGGAGTAGGAATCCTCGATGTGATTGATTGACTTTCAACTTGAGATTTTTTTGTAATCTAATTGTAATCTTCTGGATATCCTGCACAGCTTTGCTTCGCACAATCTACAAAGTAAAATTAGTAATTCTTCTATTGAATGAGTAATTGAATCTCATTACCTTTGGTGAGTTATGGTTTAGGTGACAAAATCTGGTTATTTCTGATTAGACTTTTGTGTCGTTGATATAAAAATTCTATTGCCAGGTTTCCCAGCTTTGGCCCATCTGGTCCATTTAATGTACTGACAGATCTAATGACTTGGTCATTTTCCCTTTTTAACATTTCTTTTTCATTCGCTTTCGACCTTCTATCCATAGATTTGTTAGTAAAGTAATTGAGAATTGGACCATGCTTCCAACTTGAACTCAGTTCTATTTAGCTATTCAGAAATTGATATCAGAGATTAGATATCGATTCTGTAAATGATGATTGATAGAAGAATCTCAAATGATTATTAGCAGCATGAACTCATATAGCTAGTCGGGTGGAAACTAGAGGCAATCATAGAGGAGGCTGTAAGGATTGTATGATCAAGTTTGTGAATATTAAATTTAATTGAGTTCAAATAAATGTCAACAAAGTGGTTTGTCATGATTAGGAGATCAATCTAGAGGATAGTGGATCAATGCAATCGTTATACACCAGAACAATCTAGTGTTAGATGGAATAGGATATTGAGCTTTATGAATCGTAATATAGGATTTGGATCCAAGCATTTTTTTCGTGCTTTCATTTGTCTTTTCGACGAGTCTATTTAGTCATTCATAATTACATGCCTTTCTTTGTCATGGAAGGAAGGTAAGAATCTAAGGAGAAATGTATATTTATAATAAAAGATCAGATTAGGAGAAAATTAAAACAAGCCTTGATGAGATTAACCATCCACATAATGTGATGAGATTATTCGTTTCAAAATTGAAAAAAATTAAAGGTAAATATGAAGAAATGGATTAGCACGAGTTCGTTGAATGTTATTCCCACCGTGGTTTGAGTGCCTTTGATCCTCAACCAATTTTCTCGAGTGTTTGGAAGCTAGTAATAGCAGCTGTGTTCGGTAACATGGACATTCAAGGTTACTCGACTAATAATATCTACACGCCATGTACCGTATTAAAGAAAATCTATATGAATACACTAGTCAACCTAAATTTGACATGTCATGTATTATAGGAAATATGTTCAAGAGCGATACAAAATATACAGTAGAGTATCCCACAAAGAGCCCGCATAATATTCATTGGCCTTTTCATATATAGAAGTGCACTATACAAATATTCCCCAAAAAAATCAATGAGGATGAAAGCCAACAAGAGCTCTCCAACCATAATATTGATTTGAAACATAATTAGTAGAAGTTAGCCAATGGATATAATGATTGGACATCTATTTAACAAACACCCTACTTTCCCAACCCAACTAGCCAAATAGAGAATATGTGGTCACATAACATAAAAACATAAGCCACATTCATTACAAAACTAGGGGCACTTAACCAACGTGCATTACTTGATAAGCCAAGTCAACTTATTCAAGGATAATACTTAATATACCATAAGTCTTAAAATGTGATGCCCACATGTACCCTTGATGTCCTTGTAGACACTAAAAAATGGGATTGTCCAAAGATGGGATTGTGGCTTGGGGTCTATTGTAATAGTATCAAATTCGATGATGCATTAGAATCAACTATCCTACATTTAGGTAGCATAGTTTTTGATTCCTTGAACTTGTGTTCCATCCTCCTCAATTCATTACACACATTTTTGTTATCAATCTCCCTTCGTTATGTCTAATCGCTTCTGGACTTCGTTCATTGATCTCTTTTGTGTTTGATCATTCATTGCATCCATTGGCTCTTGATTTTCTCACTTCAATTTTGTTGACTTTGATTATATTCATGGTGATTGTGTTATTATCTTTTTACTTTTGCAAGGCCATCTTTTTACTTTTGCAAGGCCATCTTTTTAACTCTGTTGCCACCACTTCTAGTGCTCCAACAAACTTGGCTTACTCCTATTATCCTTCCTTGGGCTAAAGAAAATAATGCTAGCTTTTCGTGTTGAAATAATTTATTTGTGCACGATCTTGATGAATAGATTTGCTAGGGTTTGTTCATGATCTCTTTTTCTTAATTGAGGAAGATCTTTCTCTATTTCTATTGGATTGTACTCTTGGGGATAATTCTTTTGAGTAAATGCATATAAATAAGTGACACTATATAAATTGCTTTGATTGATGATATTGCCCACAAATCTCTTTGGATGACCTTGTCATGTAGCTTTATAAAATTCATGCCTACTACTTATTGCCTGTGATTTACCTTGCCAAACCCTTTGTGGGCTTCTCATTTCATGCTTTAGTAAATGACACCAACCTAAATCCTCAACATACCCATCCTCTTTGTGAACATCTACATCAAGCACCTCTTAATCATATTTTCTTGCATTTGTATGAATACCTATAAATTCATACTTCACTTCCTTATAATCCTACTCTATTTGGTTTGTTTCTTCTTACTCATTGCCATGCTTTTCTTCTACTACATGTACCCACTATAGATCCTTTGTATGAAGAATTGGCTTAGGCAACATACATATATAGATAGGCATAGTGGCTAGTGTAAGAGTTGGTGACTTGAACAAGTATCTCTTGCAAGCAAGAGCCACTCGACCTAGGACTGCCTATAATATTTAATCTATCTTCATCATCTTTGTCAAAGTTAATGAATGATGCTTGCTTGGAGTGATTGTTGTCACACTTGAGGACTTAGAAACAATGCATGTTATGGCATAGTAGTAAAGGAGTGTTAGACATGCCAGTTGTAGGTTGTAGAAGCATTCATTTGTCTTTGATTATGAGGAGAATTGTCATGAACATGAGCAATTTATCCTTGATGAAAGTGATTTGTCAAGAGTTCCTACAAGAGTAATGACCAAAAGTTATTGTATTTGTGTAATGCTTGTCCTCATTGCTAGAACTATCCTTGTGAAACCTAGCATATTCCTTGCACTCATGCTCAAAAGTATTGTGGTCATCTTTATCTTTCATTTTATTTTACATATATATTTTTTTCTCTTGATTTTCCCCACAATCTTGGTTAAGAGAGTAGCTTTTTTGGCCACACCCTCTTTGTTCACAAATGTTGTGTTACTATAGTTTGTCACTTGTTATCATATTATCTATGATTGTTATTGAACAAAATATGCAACAAAGACCATCAAAGTGGATATTAATGCTCTACATCACTCCTTTCAAATCACCATATACCCAAACAAATACACCTTTATGGTCCATAAGCATATTTATGATAACCTTCAATACTACATTTTGATCGGCTCTAACACTGACTTTGTTAATTGGCCTTCATACAAGTTCATTTTCTCAATTATTGATCACTTATATATGATGCTACTCCAAATTTGGTGAGCCTTACACCTTTCTTATTAAATTTGTAGAAGTTGGAGTGTTGTTGACATGTGCGAGATTATACCTCAAATAGTCCCATGTTATATTAGTTTCTTCAAATTTAATATAATTGTAGTTTGTTTGAAAGAGCTAAAGTTCTTCCATTTTATGGTAAAGAGACTAATAATTGACCACTCTTATCTTTAAAGCACTTGTGGAAGTCTAAGAAACCTTCATTTGTTAAGTTGATAGCATTTATATCTATTTTGTCCCTTTGTATCTATGTTATCTAATTCAAAAGAGCAAAATGATTTTAGCTTTTCATTAATATCTACATTTTCTAAGATCAATTATAAACTTTATTTATTTATTTTCAGTGCAAAGCATAATCTCATTCAAATGGTGACATACCTTGTGTAATGTGATTGACCTTTATTGAGAAAAGCATCACATTTATTCTTTTGCGAAGAGACCACTATAAAGTTCAAAATAGATATTTGAGTCATAATGAGGACCTTTTGGGTAATGAGTACCCCAAAGACACTATGCCATTAGTAACCTTGACCAAATAGTTGACAATGGGCAGCTACAATGTTTGTTTCCCATGAATCTTCTGAAATAATTGATGATTCGTCCTCAACTAATAATTATTTTTGTGTTTCTTCCCAAGTTCTCCATGTGTAGGAAGGATGCATTATTTATTTTTTCTAATCATGATAACCATATTATGTTGGTGACAATCTTTAGTTTTAGAATGCTTTAAAACAAGTTAGCAACCTTGAATAAAATAAATACTTTTAGTAACTTAATGATAGTTATTCCTTAGGAGATGACAATAATTGTGTCCATATTGGGTTAGTTTTTGTTTGGAAGGCACACAATCTACCTGGGCAGGGTGGGGGTGAGGGGGAGGCTGGGGAGGTTGAATCACTAGATCTAATCAAGTTAAAACTCTTAACTTCAACATAAATATTTGAACATGAAACTTGAATCTTCACTACTACTAATCAAACACTTATCATGAACACACACATCCACACTAGAGAACACCAGATATACGTGGAAACCCAAGATGGGAAAAACCATGGTGAGAATAGTTGCTTGGATTTACTGTCCAAATCTAGCCTCACAAAGAAAATGAATCTTACAATATGAAGTAGGCACCAACCTACCAGAGACACCAATCCCCAAACGTACTTGTAGGCACCAACCTACCAAAGACACCAATCCCCAATACAATGAACTGATTACCAACTCTACAAGTAGAACACCAGTCCTACAAAAATACAATGATAAAGCTTGTGGACCTTCAATGCAGCCTACACATCTCATACACATTCTGAATTGGCTTCAAACTCTCTTCCACACTTCTTAAGATCTTCTGATATTGACACACTATATACATATGCTCAAACAATTGTCTCCTTGTATATCTACTCACCACCTTCTTCAATTGTACTTCACATTGTGCATTTGGCAATAGATGATTATATACAAGACATCACATAAAACATTACTACATGTCAACTAGGGGTTCACAAATAACCAGGATGACATAAGGTGGACTTAATTTCAAATTTCATGAAATGTGTAACAGGTTGATCCAAAAGGAAATTTGTTGTCACCAAAGGAACATGATGTCGTGTGCTTCCACAAGAACTTTAACCAGGTTCTATCTTAACATTACACACTAATTTTGAATGCCACATGTTGCTAGCCGTTACCGCATAGTTCACAAACACTAATTGGTTGACAGACAAGCACAAAGAGCCTTTTGTCATTTCAAGCTTCTTGCATGTTGAACATATCCTCTAGAATATGATAGAATATGTGTAGACATACTCCATTCAAACCGCAGAGCCAAACATGCCTTCTAAACATAATTGTATTGTTAGAGAAATCTCTTTGCTCTGAAACATTGAATTGAAATATTTTAGTACAACCTTTCATATCACCTCTATCATAGTGAATAGATGCATCCATGCTATTACAAGTACAATTACACTTATCTCTTGATATAGCCACCTCTAATCATATCTCCTTTGACAACCATACACACCTTTGACATCAATGACAACCTTTGTTCAACAGTGTTTTCAACTTATACATTGATATATAGGTAAATATAGGGAAAGGGTTCTCAAGAATAGGTGGTAAATTCTAAAATAATAGGGAATGCTTGAAGTCTAAAAGTATTTTGAGTATGTTTAACTAAGTCACCTCCTAGGACATGTTTGACATTCTCCTTGTTTATTCAAAGATGCTTGGTTGTTGAGGCATAATGCTCAAGTCTTTGTTGGGTAGTCCTTAGTCAAGGTGACTCATCCCCCTATTGGATTTTCTCTCCATAGCCTTCATGGCTATCTTGACATCACTTCTTGTTATTATTTTTTGTTTGTGGTTGATATTTTTCTCTTTTGTTTATTGAATGGGTCACACCTACGATGCCATTTTCCCATACCCAATTTTGCAAAATCTTGTTGTCATGGGTATAAGAGTAACACATTCTAACCTACAATTATGAACATTTTGTTGATTTATTGGGAAGCTAGATGCTTTTGACCCAATGCATATAGTACAATGTAAGGCACTTATCTATTAACAATCATTCCAAGAAAATATTGTTCATTTGATTTTGGTTGACTTGGATTTTGATTATGGTATTCTCCTTGTTTCAAGATAGGTCTTGGTTCTAGCATGGTCCATATACTAAGAGAAAATAAGAATGCTTGATAAAGGTTAAGGATTTGTTAAAATGTTAAGGTCGTCGAGATGTAATGAGAAAGCCATTAAAAGATTGCTTTCCCATGGGTGTTAAACTAAACCCAAATGAAATAATATATTAACTTGATTCAAGCAGAAAGAATAAGGATTGTGAAAACAATTGATTGGACTTCGGTTAGAAAAAAAAACAAAGTTGAAATATTGGTGAATGGACTTGGTGGGCATGAGATGTAGAACTAATCTTAGAAAATCTCTATCTTTGAGGATGAACAAACAATATCTTCTTGAAAGGTTATGAATCAAGAATGAATGAGCCTTTTTAGTAGTTTCTACTTGGAGTTTAAAGTGTTTCATTAAGATTAAAAATAGCTTTCTAAACCCTCCATACTTTGTATTCTCACTACACATGAAGAGTATGCATATATTATGATTTGACACTTTACTTTTACTCCACTAAATTGTTGAACAACTAGTTTGGGTATGCATGCATTGAAATATAGGTCATGATTGACTTGTATGGAAGCTATATGAGGAAATCTACCTTATTTTCAGAGTATGAAGTATAATGATTTCTAAATAACATTTGTCTCTATATGCATGCATATGTCTATTCACATAACAAAAAGAAACTTTTACTTGGTCTTCATGAAATCAGTATTTGTTGTATCAAGACCCCTCTTCTTGGAAGTGAGCCCTTATTATTTCATTGACTATCATGAAGTACCATGGATCTAATAGGGCAAAGGGTATTTGCACTTGGACATCATATTAAAAATAATGATTCAATTATAAATAATAATTAACCATGAGTTATGTATGAGCTATGCAACATAGCAAGGGAAATTATTTAGACATCACAAACACTCATATAACAAGGGTATTACTAAACTTGAATTAATCTTGACACCTAAATTAAATTCATATCACATTGATTCAAGTATTTGTTCAAGCTACATAAACTATATGATGAGAAAATGAAATACCTCTTTTGTTTAAATTGTACTTGTGTGTAGTTATTTTTATGTCGTAATGTTTGTGATGTTTTGCAAATATGCCTCTTACTTAAGATGACAACAAGTGATTTTTTGTTGCTATTTTTGTCAAATTGGTCATATTAATAATTGGTAGCTATTGTACTTGAACTATCTATGGTATATTCTTGGAAATGATAACATACCCATTACCATATGAAGTGCTTGAAATATAAAATGATTCTTTATGTATATGCACAATGGATTATTATTAAAATCTAATATGTGGGTGAGTTCTTGTTTTCTTTGTGAGCAATATGTGATCAATTTATATATATTTTTGGTCTCATAAATGTTGTACCCAAAACCAAAATTTTTGCTTCATCAAGGCATTTTGTTTAAATGGTCTTAACCTTGCTAAAATGATGTCAAGTACAGTTTTTGGGCAATTTCAAGCATGGAGTTTTGTCAGTAGTTTGTCAGTCAAAGGCAGTTTCATTGATCAAAACCTGAATTAGAGACTCAGAATGGAGCATTTCATGATGGAGGAGCGTTTTGCGACAACATTTCACATTGCACATGGTCATTTCAGTGATCAAGATGATGATTTTTCAAAGGTTAAAGTATGAAGATTTCTCAGAGGGAAAACAAGAAAGCGCAAGTATAGCCTAGGGGCGCCCTTCTAGAAGGAGGTCAAGATCTTGTTGAAAATGCTCATAAATACAGTCAAACTCTTCAGAATTGGTCTGGTTATACGATAAGCTATCCAACGAAGCTTTCCGAGACCCACAACTCTGGCAACTGGCGACAAAAGTTGAAATTTCCAAAGTTCCAAATATGAGAAAATTGTTCTTTTCCAGCAAAAGTGCAACTATAGCTTGAGGGCCCCCATCTTAAATATGGGGTAGATCTTGGTGCTTTTGGTAGCTGATACAGTCAATCTATTCTCGACTAGTCTGCTCGTCCAACGAAATATCAAACGCAGTCATCTGGGTCCTAGAGCTCTGGCAGCCGACATTTGAAGATGAGCTTATAATGGGGTTTTCATGTCTTTCAGCTTCATCCTTGCATTTCCAGTGCAACTATAGCATAGGGGCACTAGTTAAAATGACCCTTAAGATGGCCAAATTTGCAGACGAAGTCTTCCTGACATCAGTACCACTCTAGTCCAGCTCCGCAACGCACCAAGTTGCCTATCGATCCGACATTTCGGGTGATTGTGGCAGAGTTTCTACTAGGCACGTAATTTCATGGGCAGACCAACATAAGGTTTTCATTGTATTTCTACAGTCCAGAGACGCCTAACCTTTAGGCCTGTCAGATGAGGTCATTCGCGTTTGAAGTCTTCACGAGACTTGAGCATAATTACTTTATCTATTCAACGAGCCTAGCCGTCAGCCTTCAGGATTTGGCAAACACTCGTACGTGCGAGGTCTTTGGCGAGATGCTGAAGAGTGAAGACATCCGGAAAATGGCCAAGTCTGGAGCGGATATTTTAAATAAAATATGCACTGACGTTTTTGAGGTCTTAGAAGCAGTTTTCTTGCTTCGTCACCTCTAGAGACTTCTCTTGTGGGCCCTTCTGGTTGTCCGTTAAAACAAACGTGGCTTGAATCGGGTCATCCCAGCTCTAGATATCAGAGGTCGAAGTAGGGTACTTGGATGAAAGTTCAACTTTCATCAAAATGACATCAGTGCAACTAAGAGCCAGGGGCACTTTTACTTTTGAGGCCCTTAACATAGCTTTCAGGTGTCATGTGTATATTCGTTGGATGCGGAATATCTCCAGGCATGTAGTGAGCTTGGTTGCTTGTTAGCAAGGTTCACCGTTCGTTGTTGGCAGCCGTTTGAAGTGTCAGATGGCAGTTTGAAGAAATGGTTAAGTCTGGAACCCGTAAATGAATTTAATCAAGGGCGCCTAATTTTTTCAGGGTGTTTAATGATGGATTTTGCAGTAACAACTCCCAGCAGACATTTCTTCTTTACTCAGCAGGCTTCACGATGAATATCTTAGTTCAATCTTAGCATCTCCCGGTCACCCGAAAATCAGTGTTGAAGATGGCCAGTCGTAACTTTGTCGTCAGCTACAAAGTAGGAAGTTAATAAAAAGTGCAATATCTTGAGCAAATGGATGCCTATGAGCTCGAATGATGACTTTTCAGAATTGGTAAAGTCCAACGGTGAAGCCTAAAGCTTCATCTGGTTTGTCAACTAAAGTTGAATAATATTTAATATTTATTATGCATATTTGGCATTAAATGGCGATTTTCTAAAGTTGGTGCCCTCTTTATCCTAAGTTTTCAATTTGCATGATGATGAATATTAATATATTATTATTTATTTCGGGACTTTGAGTCAGTGGTAGTTCAACTGAAGGGGGCCAATTGAAAGGCTTCTATTTTAATCAGGGTTTTAAATCTTGCAATTCACAAGATGATGTGAAGTTCTTCTTGTTTAAACATGGCACCATCTTCATTTATTATTCACAAAGCTAAAGAGAAATTCGTTTTTCTTAAGAGAAATTCATATTTTTAAAGCAAAATTCGTTTTTCTTCAAGGCAAAGGCGTATTTTCAAGCAAAATTCATTTTTCTTCATTCACAAGGTGTATTTTCAAGGGAGATTCGTATTTCTCAAGCAAGGGCGAATTCTTTATTTGCAAAGGCGATTTCTCCAATCACATTCTTTTGTAGATTAAAGTTCACTTTTTCTGCAATTTGAAGAATTCAAGGGCGATTTTCATTGAAGAAGAGCATACAGAAAAGGAATTTTTAACTTCAGAACATTCGTTCTCGAGTTTCTAATTTTCTCAACTGAAATTCCTTGCATGGTCGAGTAGAAGTCAAATTTTCGCAAATCTGACATTCTGGGTTGTCTTAGAATCTTTTTTTGGACAAAACCCATATCTCAGATTTTTCCGTGAAAATTGCCCTTTGATAGGCTATTTTTAGCCTCAGCAGGCTATTTTTAGTTTTCCAAAAAAGTTGTCAGAATATAGCCGTGTTCACAGTCAACAGGCGAGTTTTTTAGAGTATAGTACACACAGACTGAATTCAAGACCAAATCGGTCTTAATTCATGATTTCGTTAGAAAAGCTGAGACCGATTTGTATCAAGCCACAGAAGAGATAATGGCCACCACTTCAGTTATGGAGCCGCCAAAGCTATGAGTCAGTGAAATGCTAGTTTGGGTTTGCCAAGATTGCTCAAGTTGCTAACATTCAGATGCTGATGCAGTTGACAACCTCATTGAGGGATTGATTGTTCGAGATCACAATTAGTAGACTTCAATTCCTACCTCTCAGAATAGACATTTTACACAGGAGTTAAACTTGGCATTACTTTCTCAAGTTAACTCACTGTCTTGTCTCATGCATATCTATTCTAAGATTTACTTTATTCACTTGGAGTTTCATTTAGGGTTTCCGTTAACTGATGGTAGTGTTCTAGTTAACATGCTTTCAATAAGGACGTGCATGCTTGCACAATTGTCCATTTTTAGATTAGATGTTTTGGTTAACTGATAGTTTTCCAGTTAACTGTATAGTTTACTTTATTAGGGCTTAGCAATAAAATCTTGCATGCATTGCAAGACTGTAGTTGACTCAAGGTGATTTTAGGGTTCCCTACACCTTTCGATGTCTATAAATAAGAGCTTTTGCTCATTTGTACATAACTTTTGCTTGAGAGAGAAATATATGCTGCGCCTACCTTGCCCTCAATATTGCTCTTTTGGTATTTGTTCACGTGTCTTTACTTTTACGATTAAGTGTTATGCCACATAGGGTTTCATGCAATTGTAATGGTGAATTCTTTCCATAGTTTAGATAAATCTATTTTGTGCATTTTTACCATTATGATCAATTGTTATGCCACATAGGGTTTCATGTGATTGTAATGATAAATCTATTTTGTGAGTCTTTACTATTATGATCAATTGTTATGCCACATAGGGTTTCATGTGATTGCCATGGTGAATTCTTCCCATAGTTTAGAGAAATCTATTTTTGTGCTTAATAAACTTGTTTAGATTGAGATGATAGTTGCACCACCTTGCCTTCAAGTAGAGAATCTGCACTTGGTTATCGTGTATTGTCGTGGACAATAAACTAATTTGGATTGAGATAATAGATGCGCCACCTTGCCTTCAAGTAGATAATCTGAGCTTGGTTATCGTATGTTGTTGTGAACAATAAACTTGTCTAGATTGAGCTGATAGATGCACCACCTTGCCTTCAAGTTGAGAATCTACACTCGTTTATCGTTTAATAATCATTCCTGCTCCATTTCCTCATACTCTGTTTTCTTGAGGAAACTGGATAGATTTAAAGTAGTTAGCTTAGTTGTAGTTAATGATTTGCGAAACCAGAAAATCCTTAGCTGCAACGTTCTTTGTTTTCTTAACCTTGTGCCTCTTCCAGCTGAGAACAAAAAGATAGGACTTAGATTACTTTTTTTTTCCATGCATTCCAACACTATGAAGGAGCTTCCCCTCCTAATTTGAAGAGCACTCATTACGCAGTGTGCATAGCTGTCCATACAAACCTGCACTCCAGAGGTGTTAGATTTTACGCCAACAATAAAAATGGTCATAATTCCAATTTTCTATTTTGACTAGTGTTGTCTTTCAATAGCTGGGGAATTTTTAGCCATCTTGATAGTTGGGTAAATTTTCCACTATCTTTTACAAGTACACCATAAAATGTTATACTACTTGTAGCATTGTTACACATTAGGAAGTGCTATTTATGGCTATCTATTTTCCTTGAGGAGATGCACAATTTTTGTGTATCTTTTGATATCCTTGGCTGAAATATTTGTTTGACACATTGTTGGTTGTGAGTCTATTGCACTAGTTTCCTCAATTCTTCCCATGTGGTTCTCTTCTATTATCCATCCATGAAGCTTACAACCCCACCAAGTAGCAGTGGCGCACAAGGGAGCCATGTAGGCCCTATGATTTGCACAAAAGTGATCCCATAACATTCTTTCTCCTTTTTAGTAGCATCAACACAATATTAACTTTTGGTAAAATTCTATCTATTACATTTGATTGATTTTTCTAGTTTATGTTTATTTATGTACTTATGCTTTATTTTGTATATCATGTATATTGAGAAGCATGTATATGCTAACATGATTTTTGTTGTTGTAGGATACCACACATTAATTTGGTTGTATGCATAAGAGAAGGGATATTTTTATGTGATGCTATACTTCATTTACTTATGTTGTTTATCTTTCATATTTGCAATGGCTATATATCTTATTGTACACCATATCCATGTGATAGCATCTATTTCCAACACTTGTAGTGGTTGTGTACTCCTTTTACATTTGCTTGAAGAAGTTGGAGTCATTTTGGCCAAATGAAGCAATTGCAACCTTAATGCATTTGATATTTAATGACTTAATTTTGATTTTACATATTCGTTGTTATAAGTTCAATATTTGTGTGGGAACTATGACTTTGTTGATGATCTTGAGAAAGGCTTATAATATAATTTGAATAGGGTTAAGCCTTGTATCCTTAACAATGCTAACCTCATTGACACAATTCAAACTATAAATCAATTTGCAATTATTATGTCAAATAAAAAAACCAGTGTAAATATTGGTAAATTATTCCTTTTTGTTACTATAGATAAGTGGGGTTGTTACTGTATATATAAATATGTGCATATATGTTAATATAGTTTTAAAGATTTAAGTTGTGTATTGGCATATGGATTAAATAAATACAAAGAATGAATTTTGACCTGTAGCATATTTGGAAGTCATGTTTTAGAGATATTTGGCATATGATATAGTTTGGAAATGAAGTATGAACTATGAATAATACTTGAATTTTGAACCATATTGTTATGAGTCAATATTGTTGGGAATGTAACTCAAGATGATCAATAGCTAATCAAATAGAATTTTAGTATTAAGTGATCTAAATGATAATTATGTTGTTACAATTCAATTAACAAGCCTTTATGGAAGAACATTAAACTATACACATTCCATAGAGTACATGAGACAATGATTTAACATTGAAAAATATTTTGAGAAAGGGAGTTATCAATTGTACTATTATAATAAATCTAAATCTAAATACAATAAGTCTATTTTTATCCTTCTTCAATTTGTAGGCTTTAACATACAACCTCTACATGCTTCACAACATGATCACATCATCAACAATAACCTTTACATATTGCATCAAACTTATTTCATCCATATCAAAGACTAGTTGTAGCCCTAAGTCATTATTAGGTATAATCCTAGTTAACTCAACACTCTAATTACATATGGAATATTAGTTGTTATCCAACCACACTATGACTATACTATGATGTTAACCTACCACAGATCACTCCAATTAGACTTCCCCAAATGGATAATTTATTCATCTACTCATATACTAAATTAGTCTATGGTTAACAAATACACATACATAGTGAACCATGTCTTCTTGCAATAACAACATAAAACCATGACTTATGTTAATAGAGGCAACACTCCTTATAACCCACAATAATCTAGAGCACCTCCTAGAATTTCTATCTATTCTTTATTTTCACCACATGTATTTTAATCATTGACTTGGCCCACTATAAATAGGCCCCTAATGAAAAATTAATTAATTTCATTTTTCCTATCAATATTTATTTTTATAAATTCTATATGTTCTCCTAGATTTATATGTGTAGATGGTTGTTATAGGAAACCTCCTATATCTTAATTGAGATAAGGTCTTGTTAATGTTTTATTGATCAATTTTGCATCTTTGCACATCCTTTTGTGACTATCAACTAGTTCAAGGATGTAACACCCCCGCTAAGAAACCCTAGAGGACAACACTAACTAGGAAAAATTAATGGAACAATTTTTTTTTTTAAACAAATAAGTACAAAATACGTATCATAACATGATAAACTAATCCTAGGTCCTCTAAGGTTCCTCAACTGCACTACTCACAAATCAAGATTACCAGGAACATTTCATCCATGATACAAGATACATATTTGATATTTTAAAGCACCAAATTAAATGGTGCTATATTATTCACTTCCATAAGGATATGCATCTAATGACTATATAATTGTAATCTTCCCACATTCAATGAACAAGAAATTTTCTTCTAAAGTTAGATGTTTGCTATAGCAATCTCATAACGAAAATATAGAATATCTTGTTTCAATACTCACCTCTAAATTAACACCATTAGTTTTGTTTATGCTAATATAAATGTCAAGTGCATTTGCTCAATACCATACTCAAAGTCGCATAATGAGAACATGTGATCAAACAAGGCATATATCTATTTTGAGATTACACCATATCTAAATTAAGACTCTTAAGTTGCTATATTGCAATTGATCCTTAAAATCAACCCATTGTTAAACAAAATAACTAACTTAATATCGACATATATTTATAAGAATGACGAAGTTGAATAAGCCACAAAGGGTCAAATATAAGACATCATATATAGCCACTTTATACTTATCACTACAATCATAACATTGTTAGGATGCAAGAAGAGTTAAATTAGTACACTCAATAAGGTCAATGTAATATTCTATTTATAAAACAATCACTAGTCTCTCACTTAGTATGCCAAACACAAGAATACACTTGATTCAAATCTTCACCAATATTTTTACATTCATCAATTACGTAACTAACTATATCTTTATGCATTGCATCAAAGTGGTATCTAAGGAAAATAAACTCACTTAAACAATCTCAATTAACAAAACTCAACCAATTATATCATATCCATTCAATTAGGACTTTTTTCCCTTTACAAAACCATTGATTTCAAGTCACGAAATTGAGTTCCAAAGCACAAAACCACTTGTGTATTCCTTAAACACTTTGAACAACAACAAAATTACTACCACATACCTTTCATCAATATAAACAACTCAAATTTATGAACTTACATAAGAGACTGTTATTAGCCTTTAGGTCCTTTAAGACCTCATAAACATCCAACAAAAGATTCCCAAGCCTATTAAACTTATTAATGCTTAAAACATGTATAAATTCATTTGTATAAACTCTTTAAACCATTCCCCATTCATTAATTACGATAATTCTTCAAACCCTTACTCTAAACCATTCAAATTTGATTCCAAAATATGACTGCTTCAAGACTGTCTTATTAGGACATAATACAAAATGTTTTCAAAGAAACATCTCCACTTTCACCAATCCTTATAAAAAAGAATCAAGGAATACCCAAGCACCTTTTTGAAACAATAATAATCATGCAAAACTCTTACCACAACTCAAAACTCTCAAAAAACATACTGCAAACTGTTGTATTCAGGATTATTAAAAATTTCAACCTAGGGCTTATTGAATAGACCATCTCCATAGTCAATTCCTCTCAATCAACATTTGGAACATGTTTTATTAGAAATTCTTATGCTTATTAAATCACAAAATTCCCTTTTCCACGTGTATTTTACCAATCCCTAAGTGAAAACCATCTTAAACTCTGCTTTTACCAGTCTGCTACCCAGTTTACAGTCCAAGAAACATCAACCATTCACATAATTTCCTTGATCCTTTAGGCCTGCAATGTTAGGATATGAAAGTATATGAAATGGAGAGTCTTTACACCAATTAATAGAGTTATTTATTGGATAGGATGAGAGAACCATAAAATAATTTGCCACTGTTTACCCTAAATCAGGGTTTTGGTAGTTTAAAGAAAAAATGGCAATATCTGATCCAAATGTTAACCAATTTGCATGAAAAAAAACCAAATGGAAGGTGATTGAGTGTAATATCAATTGAAAAATCTTATCCAAGCATTTGAGCCCATACTGAGCCGTACACAACAAGAGAACATATAATTTCTATGAAAATAAGAAAAAAAATAGAGATTTTATTCATTCCATTCCTTATCTTCAATGGCCCACAAGTGACCAAACGTATAAATGGAATTTTTTAAAGGCATTCCAAACTGAATTTACAATTTCCAACTGCTTTTGAATGACCCAAGAGCCAAATGACCCTTCACCTTCCTACCTTGCATCTTTTTGCATTTTTTTGCAATTTGTATTAACAACTTTTACATTTTCTGCATAATATGACATAATAAACCTCAATTGAACTCCTAATGACATAAATACATGAAAAATGACTTATTTCACCTTATTACAAGGTAAAGAAACCCAATTTAACACCCAATTTGATCAATTGACAAGAATATGCATGATGGAAACATGTAGTCATGATGCTCTTGCATCATTCTGCACATGTGGAAAAATAACATATTATAATTTTTTTTTGAAAAATATGAGTGCACCAGATATTGAAGTCCTTGATCCAAAAGAAAGAAAAAAAATTTAATTTCGATACATACAAAAAAAGTTACGCGTTATACAGTCCGCCTATGTCTGAATTGTAATTGGTTTGACTTTGAAACTCGATTAAGGAAAAAATATTCAATAAAACAATATGAAACCAATTGGAAGCACTATATATCGTAGTTAAAAATCTAAATTTGAAAAAAATAGAGTTTTATCCTTCATGGAAAAAAAGTTGTGTTATACGGTGAGCGTCACTCCTTAAAAATGTTGTTTACTGAAAAAAACTAGTTTTCGAAGGAGATAAAAAAATAAGTGCAATTTGATTCCAAAATTTTTGAAAAAAATATATTTAGAATCTAAAATTTATTTGTAACAAATCACTAGTTTGCATCATCTTCAAATTCCTCATGGTTTAGCCGCTATAGGTGCCCGAAAGTGAAGATTTAGTTAGAAAAAAATATTTCAGTGTCTAGTTTGGCAAAAAATTGTAAACCAGTATTGTGGGATCACCCAATTACCCTCACACTCTTTGAACTAAAATTTGGGAGATACATGGAGATACTAATACTCAACCATTCCTATATGACCCTATTTTAGATTGTTTTGTGCCTCTTCATATTTTAGATAGGATACCCTATGATGCAGATACTATGCGGGAGTTTGAATATTTGGAATACTTTGAATCTTCAAATAAGGATGACAAGGGTTCTTCAAATGCTTCTTCTTCTCAATTAGAGACAATTGATGTACCTTCACCTTCAATGATTCCTTGTGCAGATTCATTGATTGGAGCTTCCATCATTCCTGTACAACATGAACATTCTTATGGTGGTGATTCATTGAGCACAACCAATGATTCATTACAACATGAATCTCATTGTCTTCTTGATTGAGATTCCTATTTATCAAACATTACATCCTTGTTTTTGGAGTCTCACATTTCATATTTGGAGTACACATTTGATGGGTTATCTCTTTTAGTTAATGACAACCATTGCACAACTATTGTCAAGTCATTATGGCATTTGGATATTGTTCAACATTAGTTTCCACATAGTCCTAATTTGTCACCTTCTTCATTGATTGGGCATGTACCTGACTTGATTGTGGAATCTTCATATATCTTGGGCGAGGAGACACATGAGTAGATTTCAAAGACATCATCATCATCCATATTCATGCTTCTTTCCTTCAAATCTATCCAGAGTGTAAATCATTCCTACATTTGTACTTGGTTTTGTTTCTTCCAAAAGGGAAACAAGTTGTTTCTTGACATTGGATCATGTTTTGTCTTTAGGAACTTACCATTTTTGCAAGTGATTACACATTATGGCGGGGCTATGTAGTCTCTCTCTTTTCCTCTTATGGGGGGGTGCTATTAATTGTAATATATATATGTGACAATTGGTGTACTTGGGGGGTATTATAGATCCCTCCATCCTTCCTCACTTATTTGTATTTCATGTCTTTTGGGGAGGATTTTGTCCCACTAGGTTTTCTCCTTTTCTCCGTTTGTGATAGATTTCATTTGCATTTGTACATGGGTACCTAAAATGGCCATGTACCTGGGACCCATCATTGCATCATTGCATCTTCATTTGCATCATTTGCATTATCATTTCCTCCCTAAGTTGCACTTATGGCGGGTGTTGGTGTAATTAATTATTTAATTACACTTACATAAGTTTACTTAGGAATTTAATTATATTCCTAGGTATCATTTATATTCACATTTTCGCTTAGCATATAAGATTCCTTCTAGAAGGATGAGTTGTCTTTTCTAGAAGTATTATCTTATCTAGCTTTCTCATCATTTCCTAGGTGATTAGTTAGTTAGTTGTCACATGTCATAAGACTATGACACAAGTCAAGATATTGTTACATCATACATCTCAACCTTTCCTATATAAGGAAGGTGCTTGTACTCATTTGCATCTTACTTTATCATACTTCATACCTCATCATTTGAGAGGTCTTAATATCAAGCAAGCTCATATTCTTGCATATCCTCTTGTGGAAGGTTTTCATTGTATTTGCAGGTGTTCTTGGGTGTCAAGCTAATCTTCAACTCTTACACGTAGGAGCTTCATTAACAATCCTACTATAATTTGAAGAAACTGAGAAGTATCCAAAGGGGTTGTGAGACCAAATTATTTCATCTTCTCTAGAGAGATATAAAAAATGAAGTCTCCTAAATGCTTCAAAAATTGGGTTTTAACCACACCATTCCCAATATTTTGAAAAATACATGGGGGGAAATCCTTCCATTTTATCTCTCAACCTTGTTGATCAATATACCCATACAACTTAGTACCATACGACCTGATCAAAGGATCTCTGAAGATAACAAAGGAAGACATAATGAATAGGTTAGAATTAGTGTACCATGTATCATCCTAGAAATTGATATTTTTCCATTCACCACACACCATTTGATCTCTTGTCTAAGAAAGCACATTTTTTAAAAACATTATTCCATATTAATGAATCCTTAGGAATAGAAGATGGGAGCAAGAAGTTGTTATTTGCATTCCCAAGGTATTTTGATTTAATAATATTAGGCCAATATTTTTCATTCAAAAGAAGGTTCATGTAGACATGTAAAAAATGACCTAACACATATCACACATCCTAAATGACATTTTTCTATTATCGACATCATTATCATTAATATAATTGCATTTCAATAACTTTTGCATCGCTAACCCTATTTTCCTATATTAGTTGAATAATCTTTAATTATTTAATTAATTCACTATATTGTCACCTAATCTAACTTTATTGTTCTCGACTAATTAAATAAACATCAATTATTTAATTATGTCACTAATATACCCTATTCACCTAAATCAATTAAATTGTTATCATTTAATAATTTAATTAAATCACTTTCCCCTCTCTAAACTTGAATAATTAAATTGATTATTCGAAATCATTCAACGTAGTCAACAAACAAGTACAACTTTATTTGTTAAACTCAAACATGAATTGCATGTTCATTTCCAAAAATAATTAATTATTCAATTAATTAATTATCCTCACCCCTTTTATGATTGAGAAAATCATTACCACTAATTTCTCACTCTAATCAGTTGATCAACTCATGTATTCTTCAATCCCACCAACCACTCAATCTATTCCTCAATCCCACTAACCACTCAACCTGATTTTTTTGATCCACCAATCAATCCAATCTAATCCCACTAATAATTCCCATCTATTTCCTCTCAACGGTTCTCAACCGTTGATCATGAGTTCTTACTACAAAATCTTGATTGTTTATATGAAAACATGAAATCTATATAACAACCCTCTTCATTCTAAAAAATGATTGAAGAATCTATAGATTTTATGCAATGAAGTCATGCTGAATTGATATTCGAACTCTTGAGAGCTTTTACACACATCTTTGGTCACCATTAACACACTTTGAAGGATTTTGCAATCAACAAATGGAGGCTTTGTATTGATTCAAATGTAATCCAACATTAATACAAATACAACTTTGACATGGTATGGTAATACTTGTTTTGTTTTGGATTCATTTAAGTTTCTTAGTTGCTTATTTGTTTAGATTCATGGCTTTACATTTAGCATTTCATGAGCAAGGGTTTGGAATTTGACCTTGTTTGAATTGATTTGGTTTAATTGATTTGTTGTTTCCCTATGCTAGATTTCCCCCTTACATTAATTGGCATGCCTGGTGGGACCTAAGTCCTTAACAATAATCTTTTGACAATTTTTTGTGAGTAGTTACAAGTTTCAAAATGATAATGTCTTTTGTAGGAAATACTATTGATAATTGAAATCCCAAAGTTCCAAAATTTTCAAGCAGTTGTTTTCACAGTTTTACTGCAGTCATACTAAATACGACCCTAATGATCGATTGTTTGTTGCATTTGGGAAGTTTCTAAACATTGTTGGCGCAACCCTTGCAGGATTATGACACATTTTTTCATAAAAAAACTAACACTTTGATTGCAGAGTTGGTGAATGATCCAAGGCCATTTCAGTTTTGAAGCTTTCTTAGTTAAAACACATTTTGTTTTGGTGCTCCTAAAACTAAATATCACATTTAGCTTTGGTGCTTATAAAATTGAACAAGAAAAATATCACATTTCACTTTGGTGCTTATAAAATTGAACAAGGTAAATCTCATATTTTGATTGGTGCTCATAAAATTGAACAAGGAAAATCTCATATTTCGTTTGGTACTCATAAAATTGAACAAGCAAATCTCACATTTTTTTTAGTGCTCCTAAAATCAAATGTTTTCATTTGGCACTGTTAAAATGAACATAGTTTCATTTGTTGATGCTATTAAGAAAAATAATGCGATTAGAAATATTCAATTTGGTGCTATAAAATTGAGCAAATCTTTTTTGATTTGGAAATTGATATATCTTTCTTGAAGTCTCAAAACACTTTGAATTTGGTGTGCCTAAAAAATGAATTGGCATCTTTACACACTTCAAATTTTGGGGCTTAAAATGAAATTGCTATAAATTGTATATTGTGTTCATTGTGCTTGGAAAACCAAGTGTGTATCCTCTCCCCTTGCGTCTTTGGATGATCTTGGGTGATGAAAATCACTATGTATTTCACATTCATTTATTTTACAAGCATTATCTTTAGATAGAGGCTGCCTTGAGATACATCCCACACTAGAGAACTCAAGGTGACTCAAAACAGTTTTTCCCTCAAGTTGCTATATAAATCGATTAAGGCTAAACACCAAAATCTAATCAGTGATTAATTGGTCGATAGTGTCATTCAAAATAGGGAGGTACCTTTGGGTATATAGAGCCCCTAGTAGGAGTGGTTAAATCCTTTAGTGGATTGTTGGACATTAGCCAGGTGTTGAGTCCCCTATGCAGTGACTAAGAGCTTTAAAGTGGTTTTTCCCACCTTATTTATTGAGATATTCTACTTGGCAACACAGTTTAGTGCAAGGTATGCACATTGTACCTTGAAGATAATTTACTCACCATATGAACTCCCTTGAGTTGAGAAAAAAACCCATCTTAGCATAAGCTACTTGTAGCTTTCTAGGGAGAGGGTGATTGGGTCATCCTTCCATTCTAGGAGGCCCCTATCTATCCACTCTTGAAAGACTTAAGTGTATACATCCCAAAAGGGTGTTTGTACCTTACTTCGAAAGAGATTCCAAGTTGTGGGCCTGAAAGTGTTGCCATTAGCCAATTTGAGCTTAGGGTGATATTTCTTGATATGTTTTACTGTTGTTACCAGTTTAAACATGGGTTGATTTTGGCCTCTTATCATTAAAACATTACGAACAATTTTATACACTTTGATTGATGTACTTTATCACTTGCCAAATCATAGATAATATTCTCAAAACAATTAGATCCACCAAAAATATCAAAATTGTAAACTTGTCCAACAAACTACTGTTAAAAAAATTGGAAAATCTAGAAACAAGGATGCTATTAACATTCTTTCTATTTTTTTCTTGAATATTGCCACTATTGTACTAAATTTTGACTGTTATTGTCCTAAGTTTTAACCGTTGTTGTGCTAAAAACAACCGCTTCTATCAAAATGGCTTCTATTGTGCTCACTATTGCGCTCATCAAAAAAATTGAAACAAAGACCACTCTTCATAAACCTTTTGTAGTTCTAACAAACCAACCGCTACTATCCTAGAAATTACTGCTTCTGTCAAAATTGCCGCTATTTTATCCTCTATTTATCAGTCACAAATTGAAATAGATACCATTATTGCTCCAATTTTAATTGTTGTTGTCTTATGTTCCAACCGCTACTATCTTGAAATTTTTTGCTATTGTCCTAATAGAAACTACTACTATCTTGTTTTTTGGTGAAAATAAGAAATTGATCCAAAACTAGTTAGTTAAAGCTTCCATCCTTTAAAAATAAAAAACAATAAGACCTGCACCAAATCACATCAGCATCATTCCATATCCATTTGCAAATCAAAACATCAACCTAGTTTTAAGACATTAATCAAACACAAAAAAACTTGGATTATCATTTTGCTCTAATTTTCTAAGATATTAACATTTGATTGCAACCTCAAGGCTAGTTGAAGTAGATTATTAACATATCCTCTAGAAACGAAGCAAAATATCAGTCCAAATCTTGTACACTTTGTCTCAAAAAATTAGTGTCATATCAAAACATCCACCAAAATCACTCATACATTAGGGTCTTGAGCATAAAAAATCCATAGCAAACCATCAACAAACCTTTACCAAAAAAATTTCACACATTATCTCATATGTATTTTTTTAGCAAAAATCCAAAAAACAAAACACCATCATATTTCATAAAATAATGGTCACAAAATTCACCAAGGTCTTGGAATTGTTTATGACAACAACGAGATTTCAACATAGGAAAAAGATGGAAGTCAACAAGAGTAGTTCTAGTGCACCCAAGACAAATACCACTAATGAGGAGCCTCAATCATGGGGTTACAATCCAAATGACCTTACAACTTCTCAAAGAGAACCCACATTTAAAGCAACACAAAATCAACCTCCTAGTAATAAGGAAGTACTCCTTAGACACCAAAACATGATTGATATTCAAAATCAAATTCCAAATCCCAAGGACATGATCATAGAAGAATATGATAGTAATGAGGAACTTACTGAGGAAAAACTCTTAGAACACTCCCAAAATCCTAAGATGCAGAAAATTATCAACAAAATGCTTGGGATAAATGCAAACTAATATTTCCTTACACTAGCACAAAGTGGTGCCAAACTACCCATAGACTTCAACATAGACATTCTTAGGGATCCTAACCTCAATGTTCCATTAGGAGATCAAACAATGGTTAGATAGATACCGGAACCAATAGTGGATCCCAATGTACCATCCTTGTTCTCACAAAACAATGATCAATCTAAAATGCAACCTATGGATAACCCATTGTTTAGGCAACCATCACGAATTGAGCAAGTAGTGATAGCTCAAAAATATCAAGGAAATACCACTCAAAACATACCACAACAAAATCCACAACAACAAGGTGTACCCCAAATGAACTATCAAGGTACCCTTCAACAAAATCCACAACAACAAGGTGTATCCCAGATGAACTATCAAGGTACCATTCAACAAAACCCACAACAAGGCATACCCCAAGCGAACTACCAAGGTACCCACAAAAAAAAGGCATACCCCAAACAAACTACGAAGATACACTTCAACAAAACCTACAACAACAAGGTGTACCCTAAATGAACTACCAAGGTACCCTTCAACAAAATCCACAACAACAAGGTGTCCCAAAATGAACTATCAAGGTACCCTTCAACAAAATCCACAACAACAAGGTGCACCCAAAACAAACTATCAATGTAACCTTCAACAAAACCCACAACAACAAAGTGGACCCCAAACAAACTATCAAGGTACCCTTTAATGAAACCCACAACAACAAGGCATACCCCAAATGAACTACCAAAATAACCTTCAAAAAAATACACAACAACAAGGCATATCCAAATGAATTGTCAAGGTACCCTTCAAAAAAATGCACAACAACAAGGCATACCCCAAACCAAATACCAAGGTGCCCTTCAAAATCCAAAACAACATAATGTACCCCAAACAAACTACCAAGGTACACAACATCGAGGTATACCTCAACAACAAGGCGTACCACAAATGTTGTACCAAGGTACTCCTCAAAAAATTCCACAACACCAAGGGATACCATAAATGAATTACCAATGTACACCTCAAACACAACATCATGGTATTTCACAAACCCAAACTCAAACTCCTATTCCACAACAACAAGGTATACCTCAAACATAATAGCACAGTATCCCTCAAAATCAATATCAAGGAGTTCAACACAAGCAATACCAAGGAGTACCTCAAAATCAATATCAAGTTGTACCACAAATTGAACATACCTACAACACACAACAAGGACCTAATCTTCCTTACACATAACATGGTCATAAAGGTCCTATACCTACATAAAATACCATTTATGACCAAATGAATATCATAGGACAACAAGGCTACACCAAAAAAAATCCTCAAGCAAGTGCACCAACCAACAACATAAATTTGAAACTACAAATGATCAACCAAAGAATATCGAACATCCAAATTGGAAAGCCAAAGGAGAGCTATGATCTGAAAGATATTTGTCCATATCCTTTTGATCAAAACTTATCTATGATACCTTTCCCCAAAGGCTTTGAAATACCAAAATTTGTAAAGTATAGGGGAAGAGGGGATCCAATAGAGCATGTGCACAAATTTTTAGTGTCTTACATGGAGCTACGATAAAATGATATGTACCTAATAAGGGTTTTTCTATGAATTATCGATGGGACTACTATCAAGTGGTTTTCTTGTTTACCACCTTGTATAAGAACATTTGATGATTTGTAAAATAAATTTGTTAACCATTTCTCGTACAACATAGAACAGGATATAACAATCGCATATCTCTACAAAATCAAACAAAGTCAAGGTGAATCATTTGCTTCATATCTATAGAGATGGAGACACAAAGCCAACAAATGTAAATGGCCCATTCCTAAGAAATAGCTCATAGACATATTTATCTCAAATTTACAAATGGACATCAATTACCAACTCACTGTATTGTGCCCTAGCAACTTTGAGGAGACTATTTGAAACATCAGGAATGGGATGAGGGTGCTTTACCTTTGAGGAGATAGAATTCCTATTTCACACACTTGTTTCATTCAAGGAAGCCCTAGATATCTCAATCCAATGTAGAAAGGGGAAAGAGATCTAGAAATAGGGTTGTCCTAGGGTATGATTAGAGACTAAAAGGGGGTTCACCACCAAGCTAGGGATTGGAAAGACAAATAATATGCAAGACCTAATTATGAAACCTAGTGATATGAAAGACTTGAATAAAAGACCTAAAAATGAATATAAGTTAGAACAAAAGTTTGAGAAACCAGAAATGTGCATCTGGATATCTGTATAGGCATGAAGCAAGGTTTGAAATGTTGAAAAAGTTGGATTTAGGGCACACTAGGACTCATATGCCAGTTTTGGTGTATCAGTCCCAGTCTAGAGTTTTTGGACTGGAACAAGAATCTAATAGTGTAGACTCAAAATATTTAGAAATCTAGAAATTTTCTTGTAGTGGGACTCATATGCAACTTTTGGCATATTAGTCTCGTTCTACTTTTTCAAAAATTCAAAGTCTAGATATGCTCTTCGATCTCTAGTCTGTTCTTTCAACCTGATTTATGGATTTGAATGTGTAAAAATCCTTGCAAAACAAAATAGGGTGTTGATTTTCTTATGGGGGGTTTGCCTCAGTCAAACCCCTAGTTGGTAGTTAAACCTTGATGAAAACAATGAATCTTGAATGTAAATGTGAACAAAAACCCTAACTTTATGTGTATCTAAGATTAGGAAATTTGAAATACAATGCAACCCTATTCTAATGTGCTAGAATGAGATGCATGAATGAAGTATAAAAATGAACTAATCACCCTAATAAGCCATAATGATGCAAGTGCCTTCCTTAGGTTGAAAGTAGAGTGATAATGGAGGATGGAATCACTTAGGAAACAAGTCATTAGGCTTGGCTTGATGACTAGTCGCATCTCCCCAACCTAGAATCCATCATGATTCACCATAGGAAACCATAATCAATCCTTGACAATGCTAGATCTTGAATGAAAGTGAGCTTGAAGACCTACAAAAGCACAATAATGTTGCTCCAAGGCTTCAACTTTGTTGATTATTTGTTCTTGAATGCTCTTGTGAAGAATGCTTGAATGCTTGGAAATGCTTATATCTTGAAATTTCTCTCTAGAATGAAAATAATGACTTCGAAACTTGTACACCTAATTTACCATCTATTAGATCTCAAAAGTTGACATCAACCAAAATTTTGAAGTAAAAACTTGAATTTCCCACTCAAACCCTAAAAAGGGTCCAAATGGGAATCATACGCCACTTGTGGTGTATGGGTTCCACCTAGGGGGACTCATATGCCCAAAGTGACGTATGAGTCCCACCCTAGTTTTTTTGGGATGGATTGTTAGAAATTTTAATTTTTTTGATGATTTTGTCGGGTTTTTAGTTGAAATAAGCCTCAAGATCCAAAATAAAGGTTCTTAGGGGCCTATTAATGATGATTTAAAGGGTCATGAATGCAAGGGTACCAAAATAGGTCCAAATTAAGCAAAGGATTGTACTATCTCCAAGAAGTGAGTACAATTTCCATTAACACACTATTGAAAAGGGTTTGCTAATTGAAAGAGCTCTTATCACAAGGGGAGTAACTAAACTCTACAACCCTAAGGATCAACCTTCTACTTCAAACGACAAACCAAATATATGGGTGAAAATAAAAATATAACCAATGACGAGTAGTTTATGCTAAGGTTGTACGAAACATACAAACTCCCAATGTACCACAAAATCATGTTCAAATAACACAACAGAGCTACACTACAAAAAACACACCAAACAACTAACCCAATTATCCACAAAACAATCAACTCAATTATCCATAGAAAAACAACTCAATTATTCTTAGAACAATGAACCAAATAACTAACAACAAAATAAAGGATAGGATAATGAAAGGAGGCCACCAAGGCAATATGACCAACCTAGAAGAAAATACACCCCATTGGGAGAACCCATTGAGGTAATCATGTGTAAATTGGTCCAAACAAACCTCATCAAGATTAATGACAAAACAAACAATGAGGAGCCAAACTTCAAGCCCCCTTGGTATAATGAGAATGACAAATGCGAATTTCACAAGATCAAGGGGCATACCACCAACAATTGCATGAGACTCAAAAACATCATGCAAGACTTAATCGAAAAAGGAGAGGTCGACATAGAACTTTGTCTTAGAAATAAAGAATTAAAAATTTACAAGGATCCAATCCTTGACCATTCTAGGGGAAATGACAAGGGCAAAGGGCGAGACTATGATAAAGAAAACTTCACCTATGATGAACTCATAGGAAACATCTCTAATGATAATCATACCATTCATGTTGTAACTATAATAGGCAGAGATCCTGATTGTAATGTAACTACACGTAGAGGGAGAGTTATGATCCAAGGAGCACCACCCCAAGTAAAAGCCACAAATAATCCATTAAGTGACTATAGCATTGTGGAACAACTAAATAAAACTCTCACCTAATCTCCATCCTTGAGCTTTTGAAATTGTCACCAACACATAAGGAAATCTTGGAGAAAGCTCTTGTCAAAACACCAGTCCTGAACAACCTTAATATTGATTAATTTCAAGCCATGGTTGGAAATATCACCTCCACCCATCATTTGTTCTTTTATGAGAAAGACCTTCCACAACAATCTTTCCACAATCAAGCTCTCTATCTAGAAGTGTGTGTCCATAAACATAAATTCAAGAGAGTATTGATAGATAATGGTGCAGGTTTAAACATTTGTACCCTAAAATTAGTAAAACAACTAGGATATTTTGATGACGTAATTATTATATACTGAAATTGCACCCTTATCAAGTTGCAGAACTTGATACTTCAAAGAAACATGGGAACTTTTCCAGGTTGTGGGTCACCTAAAAATGGAAAAGAACCTCTGGAGAAGGCCGGCTTCCTTTGGTATCACCTAAACTACTGATATTTGTAAGGAAAAGGGAGAAGGAGGAAAAGGGAGGATGAAAATTAAATCCTATGGTGATACACCAAATTGACAAGAGCAATGAGACACTCAGGTTACACTTGAATACTGATGATGGATATGGGACTACACAACAAGTTTCTGTAGATTATGCATAAGTATTTCACAAACAGGTTTGACATGCACACACTTTTAAGAAGGAAAAGCAATTTTTTCACAAATTAACAGTTCATGTGCCATTCAGTAAAACATAATTTGTAACCTACATAATACTACTTTTGCAAAGAAAGGCATGCTAACATGAGACAAAGCTATAAGGAAAAAGAAATATTTCACGAAGTAGCTTGATCAATCACCTGAAAATGCAAAATATTTTGCAAGAACCAGAAGGCAAATTGAACCATCAATGGTAACCAAGGTAAATTCTATATATCATGCTCCAAATGAGTTACAAAAGTTTGCTAATCTGAGAAAGGACTGCAAAAGTCACAAACTTCTGAAAAGCATAAGAAGAAATCCTTTACAAAATGAGGCAAAAATGCCATATATACAACAAAAACTAAAAAACGTCGGCCCCTACCCTAGGGTTTACAAAAAATGAGTCGGTTCTTGAACACGTTGGTCCTCAGATCTTTTGGAATAAAGTTAATTGCATTCAATGTGCCTCCCCCGTGTCCATGTCGGTGAAGGATCGCTCCAGGGATGGTCTTTTAGATCTTTTACAACCATCACATTATCTTCTGGCCTCCTTTGATTGGTTGAACAGACACCACGTAGGATTTTTAGGCGGTCAAAAGTCATTCAAACAGAATTGCATGTCGGTGAGACACTAGCCGTGTCTCCCCGATGTGATTATACTGTACAACATCAATCAACATAGCTTAGAACTGTCGGCAATACTTCACATCGAGCTGCAAGAGCTATATCGATATCCAACACTATCGCCCAGACTATCGCTATCGGCCAGACATCATAGCAAGTCCTTAAGAGTCATATTGATATCCAAAACCATCGATAAGACTATCACTTTCAACAAGAGGTCATACCGAAAGCACTTGACAGTAGATACCATTCCATTAGACCATCAACAAGACCAATGCTTGTCAGTAGGAGGTCATAGCAGGTTCCCATCAGTTACACCGAAGAGTTAAATCATCGGCGAGACTCCCTTTAGTCGGCAGGACATCACCCTGAAGCGATTCTATTTCCCTGAGCTCGAACCCTTTCATTTTGGCAAGATCTCATTCTTTCAGCCAGACATCTCCTCGAGCTTAGAACATTACACCGAAGGCACCATTCTTTCGGTGAGACTCCGTTTGATCGGCAAGACTTCATAGCGAACAAGGGTTCTTTTCCCCGATGACAATCCCTTTTCAGCAAGACCTCCCGCGGTCGACAAGACTTTTCAACGAGGTCACAATATTTCTATGAGTTCAGACCATTTTGGGGAGATTCCACCCTATCGGTGAGATATTACCCCAAACTCATTCCGCTTCGGGGAGACCACCAGTAGTCGTCGAGACTTTTCAGCGAAGCCCCCATCTTTCAGCGAGACTCCAGCGAGTCGGCCAGACTTCTCCCCGACTCCGACCGTTTCAGCGAGACTCCCATGTATTGGTGAGACCTTACACCGAAGTCAAAACATTACATTGAAGAAACCATCCTTCGGTGAGACTTCATCAGGTCAGCAAGACCTCATGCTGAACCCTTCATCTTTCGGCGAGCTCGGACCATTTCAAGGAGACCACCTCTTGTCGTCCAAACTTCTCCCTGATGAAAAATCCTTTCGGCGAGAGGATCATTTGTCGGCGAGAGGTCACACCGAAGGCAAACCATTCTCCCCGACGCTAACCTTGTGAACAACCGTCGGCGAGACCTCTCAAGCGGGGAGATCTATAAAACTCATGGCAACCAAAATGTCTTGGTGACCTGGGTATTTCAAATGAATATAACACAACAGCTAGTCGACAAGACATCTGGTTGGTCTCAATGACTTTCTTCTTTGAGGAGTTTTATGCTAGATCTGATTGAGGCATACTTTCCAACAGACTTCCTCGTGAAATAGCATTAGATGCATGATTTAACCCTCCAAACAATGCCTCCATTAGTTCTCAAATGCATCAGATGAAGACCTTCCCAATGAAAATGGAACACTTGCACGCTGGGCTCAACCCTTATGGGAGCCACATTTAATCCACGTGTCAAATTTAAAACATAATTTTCCTCTGATTGAGCCCATAGGTGAAAATTGGGTAACATTTCTGGCGACCTCAGTTGGATGTTTGCCTGCTAAACATGCAAACCAGTAGCCTAGGCCTATCCATTGGGCATGGAGTCATTGGGAAAACTTAGAAATAGATCTAGAGTAGCTTGTACATGGTTGTAACTCATTTATAACTAATCAGACCACCTTGAAACTTATTGAAAACAAGAAAACTATAAAAGGGAAAACTATCTAACTGTGCTGGAACAACACTTAGGGAATTGAAATATTGCAACTAAACCTATCCTACACTAACCAATAGGAAACTAGTCAAACAAAACCATTTACAGGATGACTAAAGTAGCTGCCCATTCTTCTCAACATATAGTGACTAGCATGCTTAAGGACAGCCGAGTAAAAATGGGACACATGAAGATATTTAACAAGATGATGTACTGTTTCTTGAAAGAGGTGAGAAAGTTTACTTACCTCACTAAACAATTCATATGTATTTTCAATCAAAGGAGGATAAGTAAACTAAACATACTCTTGTTTGGCTGTCAGTGCATCCTTGATAACATCTTCTATTGTGTCTTTATGTATGGGTGCAAGATTGATCATTGGTGTTGTATTGAACTCCATCTGGAAAAAATATTTGATAGGGCAGCCTTTGGTAAGGGTAAAGCTTGAACTTTCCTTGTTGATCTCTTGCTCATGGGCTGCCACTTTATCACCTTGCTGGCTAGAAAGATCTAATCCCTGTGGCTGACTTGGTGGAAAAGCAATAACCTTCTCAGCATGTTCATGCTTTCTCAAATAAACATTCATTTCTTCAATGGAGAACAATGAAATAACTTCCTCCAACACACCTTCAATCAATACATCAGCTTCTGGCTCCTTTATACACCAGAATGGAAGCTTCTTATAATTCTTATCATTATTGGAAGAATTACATTCCGATTTAGGCTTGTCTTTTTCAATGAAAGAAGGCAACAATTCTAGTGGTGATGAAATCTCAAGTTCTTCTGCACAATAGAATGGAAGCTCCTCTAACCAGATATAACCTTGTAAATCAAGATCATGAGGCTTCTCCTGCTGTTTCAACATTTGTTCAAGTTTATGAACCTGTTGTTCTAGTTCATCATGACTATCAATTACTTCTAGCTGGTCTGCCTCTTTGTCATCCAATGCTGAACAAAACTGTTCAATGATATCTATGCATATCTCTTCATAAAATTCCAAATTAGCCTTCTCTTCAAGTGTTGTTGGTGTGAACAGACCCACAAATTCTTCATCATGTTGAAAGAATGAAGGCAACTTCCTATTCAAAACTAAAAATTGATTTTCTCCAACAGTAGCTTTCGCTTTGTCTTCCTGCTGTTCTTCCAAGTCCAATGCTCCAGTGTCTTGTTGATGACCATTGGTCAGCAACTCACCACACTATCTGATGTCCTCTTGCTGCTCAATCCTTTGCTACTGCAATTGATAATACCTTATAGCTAGATGTAAATGATTTTCCTCTTTAATCTTCTCCCAAAGGAGTAAGTTGTCTGGATCAACGGGCTGCTCTTCCTTCGCTTTCTTTTCGACAGAAGTTTCATTCTGTTCAAAGCTTGGAACATTGAATCTCAGGTAGTGAAGTCCTTCTTCAAAGAAAGGATTTGAAAAGGTAGCAGATGATTGGGGCATTTGAGAAAGTTGTTCTTCAAGAGAGTTAGACTGACTTTGTTCAAATTCTTGTACTAAATAGGATCCTCTTTGTGTCTCAACCTCCCACTGATGAATATAAGCTTGATAAGAAAGCTCCTCCTGTTGCCTATTGACCTCCTACTAATTTTAAATTTCCTCAAACTGCTTTTGGAAATATAAAGACATATTCTCCAAACTCATATTATCAAAATTTTGATATTCATAAGAAAAATTACTTTGTTGGTAATATTCTATGAAATCAGCAACATAACTGCTTTGATATGGCAGATTAGAAGGTATATAGATAGCATTTTCATGAAATGGTGAATGGTAAGACATATTACCATGAAATCAATACTTAGCCTGCTGAAACTAGTTACTTTGGGCATGGAGTTGCTAGATATGCAGATTTCAACCTCTTAAAGTCTAAAAAATTGTTGATTGCATATCAAAATCAGCAATAAGATGTATCTTCTTTCAGCTGTCCGATTCAACAGTCCCACCGGGTGTGCCAAAAACTATTATCTACTAAAATTGCACCCTTATCAAGTTGCAGAACTTGATACTTCAAAGAAACATGGGAACTTTTCCAGGTTGTGGGTCACCTAAAAATGGAAAAGAACCTCCGGAGAAGGCCGACTTCCTTTGGTATCACCTAAACTACTGATCTTTGTAAGGAAAATGGAGAAGGAGGAAAAGGGAGGATGAAAATTAAATCCTATGGCGATACACCAAATTGACAAGAGCAATGAGACACTCAGGTTACACTTGAATACTGATGATGGATATGGGACTACACAATAAGTTTCTATAGATTATGCATAAGTATTTCACAAACAGGTTTGACATGCACACACTTTTAAGAAGGAAAAGCAATTTTTCACAAATTAAAAGTTCATGTGCCATTCAGTAAAACACAATTTGTAACCTACATAATACTACTTTTTCAAAGAAAGGCATGCTAACATGAGACAAAGCTATAAGGAAAAAGAAATATTTCACGAAGTAGCTTGATCAATCACCTGAAAATGCAAAATATTTTGCAAGAACCAGAAAGCAAATTGAACCATCAATGGTAACCAAGGTAAATTCTATATATCATGCTCCAAATGAGTTGCAAAAGTTTGCTAATCTGAGAAAGGACTGCAAAAGTCACAAACTTCTGAAAAGCATAAAAAGAACTCCTTTACAAAACGAGGAAAAAATGCCATATATACAACAAAAACTAAAAAGCGTCGGCCCCTGCCCTAGGGTTTACAAAAAATGAGTCAGTTCCTGAACACGTTGGTCCTCAGATCTTTTGGAATAAAGTTAATCACATTTAATGTGCCTCCCCTGTGTCCATGTCGGTGAAGGATCACTCCAGGGATGGTCTTTTAGATCTTTTGCAACCATCGCATTATCTTCTGGCCTCCTCTAATTGGTTGAACAAACACCATGTAGAATTTTTAGGCAGTCAAAATCCGTTGAAACAGAGTTGCATGTTGGTGAGACACTAGCTGTGTCTCCCTGATGTGATTATACTCCACAACAATAATCAACATAGCTTAGAACTGTTGGAAAGACTTCACCTCGAGCTACAAGAGTTATATCGATATCCAACACTATCGCCCAGACTATCGCTATCGGCTAGACATCATAGCGAGTCCTTAAGAGTCATATCGATATCCAAAACCATCGGCAAGACTATCGCTTTCAGAAAGAGGTCATATCGAAAGCACCTGACAGTAGATACCATTCCATTAGACCATTGACAAGACCATTGATTATTGGTAGGAGGTCATAGTGGGTTCCCATCAGTTACATCAAAGAATTAAATCATCGGCGAGACTCCCTTTAGTCAGTAGGACATCACCCCGAAGCCATTCTATTTCCTCGAGCTCGAACCCTTTCATTTCGGCAAGACCTCATTCTTTCGGCCATACATCTCCTCGAGCCCAGAACATTACACCGAAGGCACCATTCTTTCGGTGAGACTTTGTTTGATTAGCAAGACTTCATAGCTAACAAGGGTTCTTTTCCCCGATGACAATCCCTTTTCGGAAAGACCTCCCACGGTCGGCAAGAATTTTCGGCGAGGTCACAATTTTTCGGCTAGATCAGACCATTTCAGGGAGACTCCACCCTGTCAGTGAGATATTACCCCGAACTCATTCCACTTCGGGGAGACCACCAGCAGTCGGTGGGAATTTTCAATGAAGTCCCCATCTTTTGGCGAGACTCTAGTGAGTCGGCTAGACTTCTCCTTGATGCCGACCATTTTTGCGAGACTCCCATGTATCAGTGAGACCTTACACTGAAGTCAAAACGTTACACCGAAGGCACCATTCTTCGGTGAGACTTCATCAAGTTGGCAAGACCTCATGCCAAACCCTTCATCTTTCGATGAGCTTAGACCATTTTGGGGAGACCACCTCTTGTCGTCGAGACTTCTCCCTGATGACAAATCCTTTCAGCGAGAGGATCATTTGTCGGTGAGAGGTCACACCGAAGGCAAACCATTCTCCCTGACGCTAACCTTGTGAACAACCATCAATGAGACCTCTCAAGCGGGGAGATATATAAAACTCATGGTGACCAAAATGTCTTGGCGACCTGGGTATTTCAAATGAATATAACACAACAGCTAGTCGGCAAGATATCTGGCTAGTCTTAGCGACTTTCTTCTTTGAGGAGTTTTATGCCAGATCCGACTGAGGCATACTTTCCAACAGACTTCCTCGTGAAATAACATCAGATGCATGATTTAACCCTACAAAATAATGCCTCCATTAGTTCTCAAATGCATCAGATGAAGACCTTCCCAATGAAAAGCGAACACTTGCACACTGGGCTCAACCCATATGGGAGCCACATTTAATCCACGTGCTGAATTTAAAACATAATTTTCCCTTGATTAAGCCCGCAGGTGAAAATCCGGTAACAGTAATAGATAAAAATAAAAGTATCACCATCAGAGCTTATGATGATATGAAAATAAATTCAGAAGGAACAATCAAACTTCCCATTCAGATAGTACCAACAATAATAGAGATAACATGTCAAGTACTGGATCTCGAGCTTCCATACAATCTTCTCTTGGGGTGACCATGGATCCATTCCTTAAAAGAAGTCCCTTCAACATTCCATTAGTGCTTGAAATTTCCTTATAATGATAAGGAGGTTACCATATATACTGAGCCTAAACCTTTTCATTACTGTGCCAAATTAGAGGAGAATTACAAAAATATTCTTCAAATACCCAACAATAATATATCTTTCCACTCTTTTTCATACATTGACCCATTATCACTACCTTCATCCTCCACTGCATCTCCATCAACTAGGAAACCAAAATCCAATCTCAAGATCCAAGTACTCAACAAATTTTGTGGAGAATACCACTTCAAACAATCCTTTTGCATCAAAATGCTTCTCCCAACACCAAAAACTTATGGAGGGCCAAAAGAGATTAGACATGGTCAAGTTGTTACAATGGAAGTGAAACCCACCATTTTCATCAAGTGGGGAGACATGCAAGATGAAGAAGTGTTCGAAGAAGACCTATCTTCATGGATTTACAAAGAAGGACAAGAGAAATCACTACCTCCCCTTCATATTGATCAAAATAATAAAGGATATCAAATGATAAAAAGCATGGGGTTCACTGGACAAGGTGGCCTTGGTTTACATGGACAAGGTAGACGAGAACCAATTATTATAGAAAGACACCTAAAGAATCTTGGAATGGGCTATGGTTCATTAGATGCAATCACCCCAAGTACCAAAAGAACGTCTTATGAGGAAGGAGCTCCTTCTACCACTGTTGAGACATCAAATGATTGTGAACGTCTAGATGATTACTTGTATATCCAAAACACATTCAAAAACCTTCACATCAATGCCGCCACTATTGAATCTACATCTGAAGATGATTACATCGAAATGGATTCCAATGAATATGAATGGTATTCTTGTGCCTCTAGTGATTATAACCTAGAAACCCTATGGAGCCTTGAAAAATCCAATATCCATACCCTAGCTACAATCTTCATAAGCTTTGCTAATACCAATGAAAAAATACCCTTGATATACCCATAGTTAATAGATTGGTACCAACAACATCATACACTTGTTTTGGATTCATTCTAGAATGATGAGACTATTGCGGAGTTCATGGGACTTCGAACGAATATACCACAAGGAGATCATAAGGCTGGATTTGTGATGGAGCTTGATCAAAAAGCATATTTTGGAGGGGAGATTGCCTCGTCTAGTCACAAAAATAAACCAAAAAAATTAAAAATAAAAAAGAGGTCCCCCAAGGAAAACCACAATGTGGCTTTATTGAATCAAGAAAAGAGAAAAAAAAAGGATGAATCCAAGGGTGAAAACCTCTCTAAGGTGCTCAAAGATAGAGGATTCAATCTTCTCACTACAAAATATCAGGAAAAATCAATGCTCTTAGTTGAAGACTTTGAACCTATCAATGTCGGCAAAACAGAGACACCAAAAATAACATATCATGCATCATCACTTAATCTTGAGGAAAAGGTAAATTTATCGCCATTTATTAATGAATGCAAAATCAACTTTGCATGGAAATATGCAAACATGCTAAGGCCGGATCCATCATTAGTAGTACATCACCTAGCAGTGTTCCTTGGAGCTAAACCCATAAAAAAAAAAGCTACAAAAGATGAATTCACAAATAACACTCTTGGTCAGAGTAGAACTTTAGAAACTATTAAATGTGGGCTTTATTAGACCCATCAACTATCCTAAATGGGTATCTAATCTTGTACTAGTTTCAAATCCCACTGGAGGCATAAGGATTTGCATATACTTTAGGGATCTCTACAAAGCATGCCCGAAGGATGAATTCCCTCTACCCAACATCAACATGATTGTAGACCTAATTGTGGGGCATGGAATGATGTCTCTGATGGATGGTTTCTCTAGATACAATCAAATAATTATATCCCTCGAGGACCAACTTAAAACAACGTTCACATGTGTATGGGGAACCTTTTGCTAGAACGTCATGCCATTCAGGTTGAAGAATGCAGGGGAAACCTACCAACTAGCAATTACCACCATTTTCCATGGTATGTTACACATCACCATGGAGGATTATGTGGATGAAATATTAGAAAAATCAATCAAAAGGAAAGATCATTTGTCTAACCTAGCAAAATTATTTTACAAGCTAGAAGAATACAACCTATGCCTCAACCTAAAGAAGTGCATATTCGACATGACTTCTATAAAATTGTTGGGTTACATAGTATCAAGAAGATGCATCAAGGTAGATCCCACCAAAGTAAAAGCTATATTATAAATCCCCCCTCCAAAACATTAAAACAACTCTGAATTCTACAAGGTAAGCTACAATCCATCGGGAGATTCATCACACAATTAGTAGACAAGTGCCATCCATTCACCCATTTGTTACATAAAGACATAACATTCAAATGGGATGACATATATGATCGGGATTTCCAACAGGTCAATGATTATTTACTCACTCCTCCAATACTAATTTCTCCAATTCAAGTTAAGGCAACAATCCTGTATGTATCTACAACATTGGCAGCATTAGGAGCTCTATTAGCACAACTAGATGACAATAACAAGGAAAGAGAAATATATTATATCAATCAAATCCTGGTGGGCTATGAATTAAACTATATGCCCATAGAAAGAGAATTTCTATCTATCATCTTTGCAATGTAGAAGCTAAGAAACTACATATTAAATAGGAAAGTAAAGCTGATATCAAAAGTGGATCCATTAAAGTATCTATTGGAAAAGGCAGCTCTAGTGGGGAGGATCGCTAAGTGGGTAATAATACTTAGTGAATTTGAATAGAATACATTGAAATAAAAGCTATAAAGGGAAAATTAATATCAGATTAATTAGCGAAAGATCCTACGAAGGATCATTAGCCTCTAGTGTCAGAATTTCTAGATGAAAGCATACTTCTAGCTGATCAATCAAGCCGTTGGACCTTGTACTTTGACAGGTCCCACACTCAACATGGCTCAGGGGTTGGTATCTTATTTCTCACACCTGAGGGAGATAGTATACCCAAGGCTTACATGATTGCATTTCCATGTACCAACAACATTTTTGAATATGAAGTGCTCATCACTAGACTAAAGATGGTCGTAGAATGGAGGATAAAGGAACTACAGGTCTATGGAGACTCCCAATTGGTAATAAGGCAGGTAAGTGATGAATACCAAATGAAGGTGTATAAGAGAGAATTTGCATCCCCTATGCAAATCCCCTTTTTACTTTTATCCACCTTAGAAAACCAAGTTCGAAGGCTTAATTCCACCTAAGCTTGCTATTGGCAGTCCACTTGGCACTTGTTTTGAGCATCGACGGAGGCATTTTTGTCGGGGACACCTGCACGACACATAGATGTCCATGTGGTGTACTTGTCCCTAGTAGATTCCTATGGCTGAACCTATAGAGACCTGTTACACTTCTCATTGGCAATGAAGTTGTAATGTCCCCTTCGATCGACCGACCTGAATATGGCCATTTTTCTTCACTTTCTCTTTTAAATTCACCCCTTCAACATTAAATCAAACTCTTCATCAAATCAATCTCTCATTCTTGCACTCCACAAGCTCACTTTCTTACTCACTTCAAGCATTCAAGCATTCCATTGTAGCCAAAGCTTCACTCCGTCACTTTGGTAGAGCATATTTGGGACCAAGCCACTGTAGCAAAGGCTTGAGTTCCTCTCATTTCTCCCCCAAGTAGCCTTGAGTGCTCTTGGTGGAGGTGGTAAGCTTATCTCTCCTCTCCTTTATCACTTGCTTGAGTAGCATAATACTGCTTTGTAGTGTTTGTATTCTCTTTGTTGCACTATTTCTTTATCTCGTTTCCTTGGTTGTCCGTGGAGGTGGAAACACCTAAACGAGGGTCTGACTGAGGTAGACCCCTATACAATCACCCAAAATTTTCTCTCTTTTTGTGTGTAGGTGTGCATGCTTCTTGGAGGATTAGTTGGTGAACAAATTCCTTGGTGAGATCCTTCTTATTCTTATTACACTTGCATTTTTTATTTATAACATTAGATAATACTTTTTTTATTTACTCGTATGATTTTGGCCCTTTAGTTAGTCAGCTGGGCCATTAGCTTGCTTTCCTTAGTTTAACCGCGCCTTTACTATTGTTTGGCCATATAGTTGCCAGTGCACTTTAGAGATGCTAGTGCGCCACGCTGTTGTCTAGAGACTGCACTCTCATCCTTAGACAAAGAGCTCCCAGAGGCATAGTGTTAGACTTGGAAACTGACTCACCTAGCCCCTCTCTTCATTTCAGTTCTATAGAGTAACTAAGAGGCCCCACGATCCTCGTTACTCTTGCATTGCATCCCCTTACATTACACTTAGTTGAGGTAGGTTAGGGCAGCCTCTCACATCTTGACCCTTTGTGGCCTGGGGTCTTGCATGCGGTGGTCCCCCTCTCTTACATTTTTGGTGAAGCCAACATGAACCAATGTCTGTTCATTTGTCAGTGTTGAAGCTTCTCTCAGGTACTTCACAATTGTTGTGTTCTTGAGTGTTGTAAAATTTTATAAGCATCACAACCCAATCCACAACTTCTGGGAATATCATGAGGAGAAGTGTATTTCACCTCCTAATGGATAGGATGAAGGTCTCACTTGGTCTCCCTATAGGCCTTTTCTATAGTCCTACTTTTAGTTTGGTTGCATAGGAGCAGTTATTGACGAATGAGATGGGATTCACTGACAAAACTGATCACATTCACTCTCCTCCTGTGTCTCCCACACCATCATCAATGGATGAGCATGAGGCCATTCAAATCCCTACAGAATACATGTCTGCCCTTGCTAAAGTACCGGGCGACCTAGAAAACCACTTGGAAAGAAATCTGAAGATGGCTAGAGCCACTTGGGTTGTTAGTGAATTAAGACATATGATGGGTAAAGATTGAACATGCATAGAGCTTCTAAGTAGTCTCCTCGATCTTGCTGAAGCGTGTGCTCCTTTGAGCAACCCTAGCTTTGCACAAGGAGTCACCTTCGAAGAGCGTGAGGGACAATTAGGGGTATCAATGCCTCCCACTTTTGTTACATGGCCGATGTGGTACCTTCTTGTGAACCAATATCCTATACCTGCAAGAACACAACAAATGAGCACATTAATAAGATCAAATGCAAGTTAGAATAGAGATTCCTCAATAAATCCATTTGAATGTGAGAGAAAAGGAATGAAATGAAGAACACATTACACTTAAAACAAAGATATCAAATCCTATTCTAAAACAAAGCAAACTTTTAATCTCTTGAGGGAGTTGGTGCCAATTTGATGTGAAAATTGGCCCTTTCCCAACTCCAATGATGTGATGAAGATGATTTATGATGAAGACCTCCAATGTGCTCCAAGATAAAAATCTGCATAACCTAGCTAAGATTGGATGAAAATTGCTATGAATTTGAGTATAGGAAGTTTACTCAAGTTGTGGATGATCAAATGAGGAATAAAGCCTCTTATTTATAAAATATCAAGTTGAAGAGATGTCCAAAATGGAGCAATGTGGGACTAAGAATCAAAAAATGGCAAGGTGCTACTTGTCAACATGTGAATGGATGGAGGATGTGCAATTTTTGGAGAATGTGTCAATAAATGCATATATTTGAACTCTGAACTTTGAAATTGTTGAAATGACATGTAAGAGGGAAAGAAGGTGCATTGAATGCCACTTGGCTCAAGGAAAAAGGACTTTTAGGTGGAGTAAATGCCTTGTTGGAAGGACAAAGTCCACTTGGATTTTGAATTCAAATTTGAGGAATATTCCTTTATTATGCCCTTTTGAGAGAAAATAGAGATTTAATAAATGAATTAAATCTATTTTCATGTGCAAGTTGCAAAAGATAGAGGATGGTACATGAGAAGACATCCAATTAATCAATGTTAATTAATTTAATGAGAGCTCAAAATGATGTGACATTGATTTAAATTTATGGATTGATTTAAATCAAATATGAGAAGAATATGATCTCAAGATTTAATTAAATAAAGATTTTTGTTTTATTTAACCAAGGAGATGAAGTTAGATTAAACTAAATAAGGTTTTAATTTATTTTATTTAATGGATGGACTTTAAAGATTTAATCAAATAAAATTGATTATTTAATTAAATAGGGATAATTAGATCAGAATGATTGATTTAATTAGCAAGAAAGGATGACTTAATTAGATAAATAATTTATTTAATTAAGAGAGGAACATTGATGAATTTAATCAAATAAAGGTATTCAATTAAATGGTTAGCCTGAGGGATGATTTCGGATGAAACGATGTTAGTGGTCGGGATCATATGTGCAATGTCAATCAATACATTTTCTATGTCTACACTTCTATTAGTATCCCTTCCATCCCTGAGCAACCTAAAACTATCAGAGTGAATAAGGTCCCGTTGGGCTTTAGATTTACCCATTTTGTCACCTCTGGTGGTGGAGGTCTTGGTAGACTAGGTGGTGAAGGCTTTGGTAGTGGTGGTGGATTTGGTAGTAGAGGTGGTGTTGGTGAAGGTGGCTTCAGTCGAAATCATGTCGATAGTTTCGGTGGAGGCCCTAGTAGTGGCAATGGCTCTAGTTGTGGCTCTAGCGGAGGTCATATCGGTGGCAGTTCTAGAAGTGGACTTGGCGGCGGCTCTAGAGGAGATTCCTCTGGACCTCTATCTTATAACGACCCTATTTTGAACACTCTACTTTAGAACATGGGTAAGATGCAAAGCCAGTTAGCAAGCCTCTCCCAGGCCTCTGCCCAACCTATCTTCTAGCCTTTCTTCCGACATAGCCCATTGTCGGTTCCCATCTTGAAAACTCCCTTCCCTCAAGGAATGGAGATCCCTAAATTTGAGAAGTTTGGTGGCAAAGGAGATTCACAAACACATGTGTTTGCCTTTAATTCCCTTTGCATGGACTTCTTCCATCATGATGCGTTAATGGCTAAACTATTCCCCCGATCTCTCAAGGACATAGCACATGAATGGTATTGTTCCTTGCCAAACAATTCTATCTTCTCATTCAATCAACTTGTAAATCAATTCCTTAGACAATTCCAAGCAAACATCGGGCCGAAGATGACCTTTTCAGATCTCATCAGATGTAAACAAGGAGATAATGAAAAGATTATTGATTTCATAGCGTGTTATCAAGTGCTTATTTCACAAATCTTGTATGAGCTGCCCGATTCCGACGTGCATAAGGTGTTCACAGGAAAATTACAAAGGCCTTGGAAAAATAAGTTTACCTTGATGAAATACCTTTCTTTCAATCATTTGTGTGCAGCTTTACGAGAGTACCAACAAACAGTTGCTCAGTTCGGGGGACGCTCTTCGCGTTCCTATTCTAAGGGAAAATCCATCGTATCAATCTCTGGGAAAGGTAAAACTATTGCTAATGTAGTAGCTATTGTTGATGACAATGTCCTTAAACACAACTGGAAGTTCACAAAGTTGTCAGAATCTTATACTTCTTACAAAATTTGTTGAAAGATAGGATCATAACTTTACCAACTCCTAAGCCTATTAAGGAACCCTAACCCAATTGGTATGATGGGAGCACTTACTGTTAGTACCATTAGGTCAATGGACATGATAAGGAATGATGTATGCGG
Organism: Sequoia sempervirens; assembly: GCA_007258455.2. Classification (NCBI taxonomy): domain Eukaryota; kingdom Viridiplantae; phylum Streptophyta; class Pinopsida; order Cupressales; family Cupressaceae; genus Sequoia; species Sequoia sempervirens. Next base: position 90,508 of record VDFB02263815.1, read on the forward strand.
TTATGCCATGAGATACAGGGCTACATCAAGGATGGTACCATTCGTCTCAATGGGAATAAACAAAACACTAACAAATCAGTGGCAAAGGAAAATAGTGAATTGTAGATATACACAGACCCGTTTCTGTCACACTCTGCTAACATGATTATTGATCCCACTGATTCTGTTACCCAACCCAAGGCCTATGTTAATATGGTCATGGTAACTTCCACTATTCCACCCCCACCCGGTTCACCAGATGTTACATTTACATCACATAATTTTACCTTAAACAAGAAACCTTCACCTCTCTACATTCCCGCTCGTGTCAATGGTAATATTGTGACAGGAGTCTTGGTTGACCCTATGAGCTGTGTGAATGCCATTACTGAAGAAATGTTGGTATTAAATTCACTGCAAAAGGATAAATATGAAGAAATGAAATCTACCATCCGTACGCACGATGGTATGAGTCTTAAACCCTATGGTTCAATTACTTTTTCGTCTTGGTTGGACCTGGGACTGTCAACATAGTCTTTGACATTATCCCAGAGTCGGATATGTTCAGAGTGAAGCTGGGAATTCCCTGGTTAACTTCCATGAATAGGATTTCCTTCGTTATCCACAAATGTTTAAAATTTTCCCATGAAGGTGTTGTGCACATAGTGCATGACACCAGATATCAGCCCTTGATGTCTCGTGGTGGATATTCACTGGATCACTTCCTGAGAATAGACCTACTTTACAAGAACTATGTGAAGTATAAAATTGGGAAAAAAGGGGAGCTAGAGCTGACCCTTCCCATGATAGAACAGTCAGTTGCCTCCTCTTCTCGAGAAGAGACAAAGAAGCCTACGCCAACTACTATTCCTTCTCTAAAAGAGAAGGAGAAGTCCACGCCAACTCCTACCCCTTCCCGTAAAGGCAATGAGAAAGCTACACCGACTGCTCCCTCTCCTTCTCACAAAGGTAAAGAAAAGGTGATTTTTCCCCTTTCGTGGGAAGAGTACTGGATGAGTAAGCTTGGTGGCTACCCACTGAATTCGATGATCCCTCCTTGGCGTATGCCCAATATCAGGATCGCAGACCTCCCTAATGAATATCATGGGTTGTGGTACTATTTATACGAAATAAATAAATGTTCTCATAGAGAATTTGATCCACAACCTCCCATAACTCTTGCTCCTAATGCAATGAGTGGAAAGAGGCCTATTGTCAAGGCTCTTGAGTCGACTCCTCAGCCTACTCCTATACTGGAACCTATTCCTCCACCTAAAATGACCATAGTGGAAGTGTTGGAAAATGTGCCTCAATTTTACTGGCATGAAAGTTTTGAAAGAGAAAAGTTAGTGTGACATTCCTACTATCTGGCCGACTAGTAGCAGTGTTCTAAATCCTTGAAGTGCACAGGTTGCCAAGACTTTGGTTCTGTCTTGCCGGCGGGAGTTATTCGCAAGACATGTTTATCGCTGTGAGTTTCCCATCTCTTTCCACCCAAGCAAATCTCTTATCGACGGGTTGGTGTCTAATGGTTATCGAGGAGATTTGTGGCGACATAAGTCATTGGGGAGAGGCATGAACATTCAGTATAACTCAACCCGACAAGATATGTCTCACCGATGGTTATATACTCAAAGTCATCAGGGTGACATGAAGGCTCGATAAGAACTCTTGCCAATGGTTGTTGTCTCACCGATGGTATGGTCTGTTGTTGGTATGACTCCTGGCGAAGGATGGACTTGGGGTGACTCTTAGCGATAGCCTAAGTATTGTTGATGGATGTTCATATTGGTATGACTTGAGGGCTTGTTATGACTCATAGCGAATAGCGATTGTCAGGGCGATGGGTTTTGTGAGGATGTTGGTGAAAGGTATTTCCGATCTTTCTGATAGAGTAAGTTTCGCCGATGGGTATAAACATCGGTATGACCTCTCACCGATAGCGATGGTCTTGCCGATAGAGCTACATGTGTTGATCATCGGTATGAAGTCTCAACGATATGCCTTGTCTCACCGATAGCTTTACACGATGAACATCGGTATGACATAAAGGTCTATGAGACTCTTGCCGATAGCAGTGACTCTTGTCGATAGCGATGGATGTGTAATCGGTCTTGTGGCATTGGGGAGACACAGCCTAGTGTCTCATCAACATGCGACACAATTTGAACACCTTGACCATTTTTCTATCCTACGTGGTTTATTTTTGACAAATTAGAGAGTAGAATGGGAACTGCTAGCAGTTGGACTATTGCAGCCATTCCTATGAGGAAGATCACCAGACTGTGAATGACATGGATATACTCTGTAATCAAAGATGTTGAACGATTGGATGAACAGTTGCATGAGTAACAGTGTGAGATAATGAAGTTTTGCTCAATTGAATATGAATTGTTCTTAGTGAATTCGATGGATGTTTTCTGAGAGCATTTCTGTGTAAGGTTGATTAGTGAATATTATGCTGCTGTAAATTAACATCAGAAAGATAAGTCTGATCTTTGTATGTAATTTCCATTACTGTAATACAAAGAGGCTTTTCTTGGTGTGGTGGGTTTTTCTCCCATAAGGGTTTTCCCACGTAAATCTAGTGTTCATCTCTGTATGTTAATTTCTATGTTTCAGTTATTTCTTTCAAGTGTATCTTAATTGGACTGTAATTGAAAATTTAAAGACACCTCTGCATTCTTCCCTGAGGTTTTGATGTTAGGAGAGTTTTTTCTGCACCTAAGCTTTCCTTACAAGTGGTATCAGAGCCTGGCTAGTTTTTTTATCCTTGTGGGTACGTTTGTTTTTTTGTGTCAATTCTATTTCAGTGGGAGTCTTGTAGAAGTCTGGTAATTCTGAATTACAGATTAAGATGGCAAGCACGTCATGAAAGATTGAAATTGATAAATTCAATGGCAACAATTTTGAGTTGTGGAAACTTAAAATGGAAGATTTGTTGGTTGACCGTGATCTTTGGATTGTTGTGTCTAGAATGAAGCCTACATGCATGAATCAAGAGGATTGGGACCTTGCAGATAGAAAATATAAGGGGCTGATAAGACTCTATTTAGCAGAATCTATTCTTCTGAATGTTCATGAAGAAAAGGATGCATCTTCCTTGTGGAAAAGACTGGCAGCTATTTATTAGGGCAAGTCCTTGGTGAATAAATTGTTCTTGAGGAAGAAGTTGTACACTTTGAGAATGTTGGAGGGAGGATCTGTTGTTGATCATTTGAATGCTTTCAACATGCTGATTGCTCAGTTAGCATCTGTGGGTGTGAAGATTGATGTATGCTGTTGTTGTGTTCTTTTTCAGATTATTGAGATCACTTGGCGATGGCTATTGGGAGTATGACATCCACTTTTAAGATGGAAGATGTTGTTGCTTCTTTGTTATCATAAGAAATGAGAAGGAAATCTTCTAAGATGGCAAAGGAGGCTCTTGCTGTTAGAGGCAGATCAAAAGAAAAAGGCAAGAAGAAGGACACAAAGTCTAGATCGAAATCAGAATGGAGATCAAAGTCTCTTGGCAAGAAGTCCAAGGTGAAGTGCTAGAATTGTGGGCAACCTGGTCATGTCTGAAAGGATTGTAAAGAAGAGAAAAGGAAGAAGAAGAAAAATTCTTCCGACAATGATTCTTCTCAGAGTGATGTAGACGCCTTCATTGTAGCCTTGGTTACATAGGCATCAGATGATGTCTGGCTGATTGATTCTGGAGCATCTTTCCACATGAAATCTCATAGAGACTAGTTCACGAAGTACGAAAATTATGATGGTGGAAAGGTGTATTTGGCAAGTGATTCATCTTTGGAAATAGTTGGTCGTGGAAGAGTCAGAATTCAATTCCCTGATGGAAGAGTGAAGGGAATCAATGATGTATTGTATATACCAGGTCTGGCTCAAAATATACTTTCTGTTAGTAAGCTAAATGATATTGGAGTGCAAGTCACGTTCTGTGGAAATGACTGCAAGACGACTAGAGGCTCAATGGTGCTAGCAAGGGGTGCTCATATTGGTACCATGTATAAGCTGGATGCACATGTTGTGCAATGCAATAGTGTCTCTGCAAAGTCATAGAAGGCTACTCATGGAGAAAAAGAGGAAAAAGTTCCCGTTTATGCAAAATTTATGGAAGTTAAACTTCTAGCAAAAAAGACTATGCTCTGGCATCATAGGCTAGGCCATATTGGTGAAAAGGGTTTAAAAACTTTGAAGAATAAAAACCTAGTTGAGGGGCTTGATGATTGTAACCTCGAATTCAAGTTTTGTGAACATTGTATATATGGTAAACAACACCATGTTTCATTTTATTCCAGTCCTCACAAATCTTCTAGTTTGCTTGATTATATACATTCTAATGTTTTTGGTCCAGTGAATGTTCCTTCTTTGTCTAAGTCAAGGTACTATGTATCGTTTATTGATGATTATTCAAGAAGGGCATTTGTCTATGTTTTGAAAAGTAAATTAGAAGTATTCAATCAGTTTAAGGAATTTAAAAACCTTGTAGAAAATTAGACTAGAAGAAAAATAAAATGTTTAAGGACTAACAATGGCAGTGAGTTTTGTTCTAATAATTTCAAGAGGTACTGTAAAGATCATGGGATTAAAAGACATAAAACTACACCTTACACTTCACAACAAAATGGAGTTGCAGAAAGGTTCAACAAGACAGTGATGAAAAGAGCACGAAGTATGCTAAGCAGTGTTGGCTTGGAGGAGAAGTTCTAGACTGAGGCAGTTGCAACAACATGTTACTTGATAAACCGTTCTCCTAATTCCGCTCTTGTTGAGAAAACACCTTTGGAAGCATGGTCTAGAAAGAATCCCTCTTTGAGACACATCTGAGTCTTTGGCTGTGAGGCATATGCACATGTGCCAAATGAGGAAAGATCTAAATTAGAAAATAATGTTGTCAAATGTATTTTATTGGTTATAGTGCTGGCATAAAAGGATACAAGCTTTGGAATCCTGATATGAAAAAGGTTATATACAACATAAGTGTTATCTTTCGTGAGTTGAAGCCTTCTACCTTGGATCTGCAGTTAGAGACAAAATCAGAAAACAAAAATGATGTAGTTGAAATTCCTCCAAAACTAGATAAAGAGGAATTGAAAATTCAAAATGTACCTAAAACTGAGGAGAGCTTAAGCAGTTCTGAGAGTTCTGAAGAAGAAGAACAACCTTAGCCTCAGCAAGTGAGGAGGTCAACTCGTGAAAGAAAGCAACCTGATAGGTATGGGTTTTCTTTGATAGATTCTACTTGTTCCTATGCTTTAATTTATAGCACTAATGAGCCTAGGACTGTGAAAGAGGCATTTAGAATGTTTGATTCAAACTCTTGCTTGGAAGCCATGAATGAAGAAATGGCATCATTAGAAAATAATGATACCTAGAGTTTGGTGCCCTTTCCTGAAGGTAGAAAAGTTGTTGGCTGCAAATGGGTATTTAAAAAGAAAATAGGTCTGGATGGTAGTGTGGAAAAGTATAAGGCGAGGTTGGTTGCGAAGGGTTATTTCTAGGTAGAGGGAATTGATTATGGGGAAATTTTTTCTCCTGTAGCTAAGTTGACATCTATCAGATTTCTTTTGTCACTTGCAGCAGTGTATGACTTAGAGATTGAACATATGGATGTGAAGACAACATTTCTTCATGGTGATCTTGAAGAAGAAATTTTTATGTCCCAGCCTGAGCACTTTGTGGAGAAAGGTAAAGAGAAACTGGTTTGCAAGCTGAAAAAATATCTGTATGGATTAAAGCAGTCTCCTAGAATGTGGTACCAGAAGTTTGACACTTTTTTTTTGTCATTGGGATTTGTAAGATCAAAATTTGATCATTGTGTGTATTATAAAGCTGAAAGTGATCGAGTTCTTATTATTGCTCTCTATGTTGATGATATGCTGTTCATAGGTAATAGTAAGAATTTTCTGATCTAGAATCTCAGTTATCTGCAAAGTTCGAAATGAAAGATCTTGGTGCAGCTAGGTATATTCTAGGAATGGAAATAACCAGGGACAGGAATAGTAGAAAACTTTGGCTCAGTCAGAGTAAGTATATTAAGATTGTTCTAGAGAGATTATGTATGACTGATTGCAAGAAGCTAGTTGTTCCAGTTTTGCAGGGAACAAAGCTATTTGTTGAAGAATATCCAAAATATCCTACTGAGATGGAGGACATGACCAGTGTGCCTTATGATAGTGTGGTTGGAAGTCTAATGTATGCAATGGTCTGTACAAGGCCAGACATTGCCCAAGCAGTGGGAGTACTTAGTCAGTTTATGGCTAATTTTAGAAGAACACATTGGGATGCTATGAAAAGAGTATTCAGATATCTGAAGGGCACTTCAGAATATGCTTTGTGTTACCGTGGAAATTTGGTTGAATCACAGAGGACTCTCATCATTCGAGGCTATGTGGATTCTGATTGGGCAGGGGACATTGATAGCAGAAGATCCACCAGTGGATATGTTTTCATGTTGAATGGTGGTGCAATTAGTTGGATGAGCAAGCGATAGGCTGTAGTCGCTTTGTCTACTATAGAGGCAGAATACATGGTAGCAACACAAGCCTGTAAGGAATCAATCTTGTTAAAAAGTTTGTGTTCTAACATTGGTTTTGATGCAGGGCAAATAACAATTTACTGTGATAGTCAGAGTGCTATTTGTTTGGAAAAAAATCCTACTTTCCATATATTAATGTGCAGTATCATTTTGTACGGGATATGGTGGAGGATGGAAAGGTTTCTTTAGAAAAAGGGGATACTTTGAAGAATGTTGCAAATGCATTGACGAAGCTAGTGAGCACAGACAAGTTCAGGTGGTGTGCTAGTTCGATGGGCCTCAATGCTCATGAATTTTAGTAGTTTTGTTGTGCTCTGGAGGTGTCAGTAAGATCTTCATCAAGTGGGAGATTGTTGGAAAACTTGCCTCAATCTTACTAGCATGACAGTTCTGAAAGAGCAAAGTCGGTGTGACATTCCTACTGTCTGGTCGACTAGCAGCAGTGTTCTAAATCCTTGAAGTGCACAGGTCACCAAGACTTTGGTTCTGTCTTGCCGACAAGAGTTATCGGCAAGAGATGTCGATCATTGTGAGTTTCCCATTTCTTTTCACTCAAGCAGATCTCTTGTTGACGGGTTGGTGTTTAATGGTTATCGGGGAGACTTGTGGTGACAGAAGTCATCAGGGAGAGGCATGAACATTTGATATAACTCATCCTGACAAGATATGTCTCGTTGATGGTTATACACTCAAAGTCATTGGGGTGACATGAAGGCTCAGTAAGAACTCTTGCCGATGGTTGTTGTCTCGCCGATGGTATGGTTTGTTGTCGGTATGACTCCTAGCGAAGGATGGACTCGGGGTGACTTGGAACCTGCGGGGTGACTCTTAGCGACAGCCTAAGTCTTGCTGACGGATGTTCATATCGGTATGAATTGAGGGCTCATTATGACTCATAGCGACTAGCGATTGTCTGGGAAATGGGTCTGTTGAGGATGTTGGTGAAAGGTCTTGCCGATCTTGCCGATAGAGTAAGTCTCACCGATGGGTATGAACATCGGTATGACCTCTCGCTGATAGTGATGGTCTTGCTGATAGAGCTATATGTGTTGATCATTGGTATGAAGTCTCAGTGATATGCCTTGTCTCACCAACAACTTTGCACAATGAACATCAGTATGACATAAAGGTCTATGAGACTCTTGCTGATAGCAGTGACTCTTGCCGATAGAAATGGATGTGTAATCGATCTTGTGGCATTAGGGAGACACAACCTAGTGTCTCACCGACATGCGACACAGTTTGAATGCCTTGACCAATTTTCTATCCTATGTGGTTTGTTTTCAACAAATCAGAGAAGCAGAATGGGAACTGCTAGCAATTGGACTATTGCGGCCGTTCCTATGAGGAAGATCAACAGACTGTGAACGACATGGATATACTCTGTAATCGAAGATGATGAACGATTGGATGAATAGTTGCATGAGTAACAGTGTGAGATAATGAAGTGTTGCTCGATTGAATATGAATTGTTCTGAGTGAATTTGATGGATGTTTTTTGAGAGCATTTCTATGTAAGGTTTATTAGTGAATATTATGCTGCTGTAAATTGACATCAGAAAGATAAGTCTGATCTCTGTATGTAATTTCCATTACAGTAATAGAAAGAGGCTTTTCTTGGTGTGGTGGCTTCTTCTCCTATAAGGGTTTTCCCACGTAAATTTGGTGTTCATCTGTGTAAATTTCTCTGTTTTAGTTAATTCTTTCAAGTGTATCTTAATTGGACTATAATTGAAAATTTAAAGACACCTCTGCATTCTTCCCTAAGGTTTTTACATTAGGAGAGTTTGTTCTGCACCTAAGCTTTCCTTACAGGAAATTCCTATGGTTGAGTAGGGACCTCTTGTCCCTTCGCAAACTCTGACCTCTAACTCCAAGAGCTGTAGAAACCACCTTGCACGTAAATGCAAGCACCGATGAAAGGCTCTCTTGGTCGAGTAGGCTGCCTCTTAAGAGAAGGAGGAATGAATGACCACTCCTGCTTTAAGACCTTTTGCAATGTCTTCTTCCTCTGTTCCTTCTGCTTCTCTCCAGTTTGGTCTGCTCCTGACTTCTATTGCGAGCACGAATGCACCTAACCCTAAACGGGTTTAGGTGCTCATTGCTCCTTCGATGGAGTTGCCTTTGCTAATGATTCTTTCTTCCTCTTCCTCTGCACCCCTAGCTTTGTCTGTGGGAAGTTCATCTCATCCAATGAAGAAAGAGGTGGAGGGTGGTCCTTCTAGCGATGAAGGACATAAGAGGATCTGACCTTCTTTGCAAGGTGGTTTAGTGCTGACTTGTTCTATTGTTGTGATAGGACTAGTCTCAACTTTTCCTGAGTTCATCACCGCTCCCGAGTTTTTTGGCGAGCTTAATGATGAATCTTAGGCACAACCTATCCCATTCATTGAAGTAAGACATGGCACTCCTATGGGGTGCATGTTTAACTCCATGGATGAGGTCTGACCCTGTTGGCGATCTTTGCGAAATCGTTGAATTTGACTCCACAATAGCTCATTGGAGAGGACCTTGAGGGGCCCTCTTCCTTGGCCCTTGTTGTGGGAGGGTAGGATGCTCCTCCTCTTAACATCCCACCATTGTAGGCTCGTCCTCCTTTCCCTTATGAGGATTTAGATTGGGAAGTAGAAGACCTCTTGGCCGATCAATGTTAGGAGGAGGCCCTTTCTTGATCTCATGTGTTTATGTGTGTGCTTTGTGATGTGTTCCCCCATACTCATGCTATGTGTTCCTAGATGACCCTTGTCACCCCCATTGGTGCTTGGATATAGGCGTGGTTTTTGTGTCATAAAATTGATTCTATTTATATCATCATTCTTCCATGTTTGTGCTTGATTTTCGTTAAATTGGGGACGATGCAAAGTGTTGGGGGCATTTAGGCTCCCCTTCCATGTTGGCCCAATTTTTTTGTTTTCACTTTGTCTTCCATGCATTCTTCCTAATCTGGTTGGGGATTGATGATATTTCACCTTACATTTCAGTTACCTATCATTATACGAGCTTGGACAGATCTGACCCCACTAAACCGGATCCCGCTGTGTCCTTTGTTTAAATTTTTCTTTCCTCTTTTTCTTTCTCTTTATATTTTTCTCTTCTTTGCTTGAGTTGTCCCTTCTATGTGTGACAATGCTCTTCTTCAACACTTTAATTTTTAGAAAATGAATTCGCTGACAACAAATCTTTTCTCAAAATTCTTCATAATTTTTTTCCTTAGAATCACATTCTCAACTTGGAACCAAAATGGAGCATGTTTCCTTCATCACGGGTTTGTAAAAAAAGGACTTGAAGACCTTCCTCTGAAGCGAGAACAAATTTTATTTCTCGTTGCATGGGGGAACATCCTTCCTTTTGAATTCCTTGAGGAAGTGAACATCTTTCAAGAGGATTCCTTAATGATGAATCACTCTAAGAAGAACAACTGCTTTTGAATTGTGTGTCCCTTGAGTGGACCCCCCTTTCTTTCTCATGGCGGGTTCCCAAGGGACCCTTCTTTCAAATTCTCTATTCCGAATGGAATTCTTTCACATCTAGCCTGTGGGCAGCCCAACTAGACTCATTCCATTCACCCTTTGACATCTAGTTTGGGGGAAACCTGACTAGACCTTACCTTTCAAACAATGTGTCCCTTGAGTGGACCCCTCTCCTTTTGAAGGGTTCCCAAGGGATCCCTTTGAAAGCTTTTGATGGTCTGCATGACTGTCCACTTATTTTCCTACACAACTACTTTTCACATGTTCTATCTATAGGTAGATGTGTCGCTACTTCTTGACTCTGTGGATTCTACTTTCTCAGGTTTCCTCCATGCGAGAGATATTGGGGATACCTCCCTGCAAGATCGAGAACTTGTAGGGTGCTTTCCTTTGAGCTTCCTCCATGCAAGAGATCTTTGGGGTGGCTCCCCTATAGGGTTGAGAGCTTGTAGGGTGCTTCTTTGGGTGTTCTTCATGCTTGAGTTCATGGATAATACCTCTCCTGCAGGACTAAGAGCCTATAGGGTGCTTCCTTCAGCATTCTTTGTGCTTGAGTTCATGGAGAATACCTTCCCTATTGGACTAAGATCTTGTAAGGTGCTTCCTTTGGTTTTCCTCCATGCTATAATTTTTGGAGGACACCTTCCTTTCAGGATCGAGCACCTGTAAGGTGCTTAGTTCATGGGGCTTCCTTCATGTGAGAGATCTTGGGGGTTGCCTCCTTGCAGGTCTATGGGCCTGTAAGACACTTTGTTTTTCCAACTTCATAGTTTCAAGCATCTATGGGGTCCTTTTATTTTCCTTCACCTTCAGGTATGCTAGATCGAGTACTGCTTCCTCAATGGTTTAGGTATACATATCTAACTCTACTCTCTTCTTCTTTTACTTTACTGAGCACTCATCAGTATTTGTGCTCGCTAAAGTGGGGGAAAATGTATAAGAGTGAATTTTCATCCCCTATGCAAATCCCCTATTTTCCTTTATCCACCTTAGAAAACTAAGTTCAAAGGCTTTATTCCACCTAAGCCCCCTATTGGCAGTCAACTTGGTGCCTGTTTTGAGTGTTGGTGGAGGCGTTTTTGTCAGGGATGCCTACGCGAAAAGTAGACATCCGCGCAGTGCACTTACATCCTTGGCAGATTCTTACGGCTAAACCTGCAGAGGCGTTACACTTCTCATTGGCAATGAAGTTGTAATGCCCCCTTCAGCCAACCAGCCCGAATATAGTCATTTTTCTTCATTCTCTCTTCAAATTCACCCCTTCAACATTCAGTCAAACTCTTCACAACTCTTTAGCAAATCAAGCTCTTATTCTTGCACTCTACAAACTCAATTTCTTAGTCACTTCAAGCATTCCATTGCAGCCAAAGCTTCACTTTGTCACTTTGGTAGAGCATGTTTGGGACCACACCATTGCAGTAGAGGCTTGAGTTCCTCTCATTTCTCCCCCAAGCAGCCTTGAGTGTTCTTGGTGGAGGTGGTAAGCTTCCCTCTCCTCTCCTCTATCACTTGGTTGAGTAGCATAATACTACTTTGTAGTGTTTGTATTCTCTTTGTTGCACTATTTCTTTTTCTCATTTCCTTGGATGTCCGTGGAGGTGGAAACACTTAAATGAGGGTTTGACTGAGGTAGGCCCCTATACAACCACCCAAAATTTTCTCTCTTTATGTGTGTGTGTGTGCTTCTCGAAGGATCAGCTGATGAACGAATTCCTTGGTGAGATCCTTCTTATTCTTGTTACACTTGCATTTTTTCTTTATAACATTAGAGAATACTTTGTTTATTTACTCGTATCATTCTGGCCCTTTAGTTAGTTATATGGGTCATTAGCTTGCTTTCCTTAGTTTAACCATGCCTTTATTGTTGTTTGGTCGTACGAACACCAGTGCACTTTAGAGATGCTAGCACGCCACGTTGTCGTCCAAAGACTACGATCCCATCCTAGGATAAAGAGCTCCTAGAGGCGCAGTGTTAGACTTGGAAACTAGCTCTTCTAGCCCCTTTCTTCATTTCGGGTCTGTAGAATAATTTAGAGGCCCCTCGGTATTTTTTACTCTTGCCTCACATCCCCTTACATTACACTTAGTTGAGGTAAGTTAGGGAAGCCTCTCACATCTTGACTCTCTGTGACCTAGGGTCTTGCATGCGGTGGTCCCCCTCTCTTATAGAAGGATGGCAAGAAAATGCCATATAAATAATGGTGGATAATTTCAAGTAGTACTTTGTTGTTATCACCTTTGAATAAGTTCCTAGAATTAACAATAGAGTAGTTGATGCTATGGCAACAATAGGCTCACTCCTTGACATTCCCCAAAACATTCCCAAATATGAATTTCTCATGGAGAAACTACTTATACTAGCATTTGATATCCAAGAATTAGAACTTGTTTATGATGTTGTTGGTCCTGACTTTCCTTGGTACCAAGTACATTTTCCTATATCCAACATTGTATGATACCCCTTGACTTAACGACAAACCAAATGAAAATATTTGTTCGTAGAACATCTTGATTCACCATCTTAGGAGATACCCTATACAGGAAAATTCTAGACGATACATTACTTCGATGTCTCAACATGGATGAAGCACAAATTGCTTTACAAGAAGTGCATGAAGGTATTTATGGGTCTCACACTAGTGGACCTAACCTAATACAAAATTTACTGATAATAGGGTATTATTGGCCCTCAATGGAACAAGAATACATTCATTACTCAAGGAAATGTCACTAGTCAATAGCACAATGATCTTGTTCATGCACCGGAACAAGAGCTATGACCTATAACTACACAATGGAATTTTTTGCAATGGGGAATAGAATTGATAGGGAAGATATCTCCCACTTCATCTAATGGGAAAAAATTCATTATCGCTACAACAAAATACTTTTCAAAGTGGATAGCAGCAATTTCATTAACCTACATCATAGGAAAACAAATATCCAAGTTCATCTTGAATTATTTGATATGTCGGTATGGGATCTCACAAACTATCATAATGGATAATGGAAATCCATTCAAGAACCAATATGTCCAAGAACTTGGTTCAAGGTTCTCCATCCAACACCGATTCTCAACCCCATACTATCCCCAAGGAAGTGGTTAGGCTGAAGCATCCAATAAAACCATTTTGAAAATATTGAAAAAGACTATTAATGACATCGGCCATGATTGGAATTTGTAGCTAAACCCAACCTTATGGGCTTATTGAACCAACATTGTACACCTACAAGTGCCACATATTTTTCCTTGGTCTACAAATTTGAAGTGATCCTACCTATTGAAGTCAAAATCCCATCACTACGAGTATCCCTTAAAGGCATGGCCAACAATGAGGAATATCAGGTATCTAGACTTAATGAGTTAGATCTTCTAGATGAAATATGTTTGAGCACATTAAACCATCTCCAGGTTTATCGAAATCAGCTCAAATGAAGCTTTAGCAAGAAGATGAAGAACATAAACTTCCAAGTTGGTGACTTGGTACTGAAAGAGAATAAAAATATTTAGCTAAATCAAGATGGGGAGGCGAAGTTTGAACCAAACTGGTTAGGTCCTTTCATTATAACAACAAGCTATGGCTCTGGAGCATATCAGTTGGCTACTCCTAAAGGAGAACCTTTAGATGAACCTCTGAATAGTAGCCATCTCAAAAGGTTTTATACTTGAGCGCATTAGAGTATCCTAGGAAAAAAAGAAAAAGGAAAAAAAGAAAAGGAAAAAAAATCAAAAATTAAGAAAAATAGTAAAGAGAAATAAAATGTCCTTTAAGTGAAAACCACCTTGTGGTGCTTCTAGGATAGGTACTATAGTGAAAACCTGATAAATAGGCACTACGTTTGAATAAAACCTGCATCTCTATCTATCAACAATATCTTAAGCATTTGCCCCATCCATCCCATAGTAAAACGTGTATCCAACCATGGTTCAATAACTGATCAAGTATTGAACCCTGTTATACCATCTTCATCCATATACCCTAATGAACATAATATTGTCTCAAACTAGGGGAAAATTTCTGAAACTAGTAGCAGATTGGATCCTTGTACATCCCATCATTGTCACAAACTAGCAAAAATAAAAAACATCCAAAAAACAAACAAAAACAAAACAAAGTTAGAACATCAAAATCTCAAAAAAAATTGTAGATTTTCTTTGGACGAGCTACAATTGAATCACAAAAAAAGTGAGCTGTGAGCCTCTACATGGATAACATAGGTAAGGCCATTCAAATATCCTATCAAAATCCAAAAAAACATATGTAAAAAGGTTAAAAACTACAAAAAAAATGTCACTCAATATAGTTGAACTATGATGTCTCTACATTCATCATGTAGGCAAGGCTAATTTCTGATCAACCCCTCAGGAACTAGGTTAGTCCCTTTAGGTACCCCTATTTGTTTCTAAACCTTATGAAAACAACAAAAACAACATCAAATAAATGAGAAAATTACAAAATTTCCTATGTCCATTATCACTTATCCGCAAAAAAAATTCCATTCATAATAAACAAACATCAGCGTCAACCTTTGACAAAGTAATCCACAAACAAAACAAACATCAACATCAAATAAATGAGAAAATTACAAAATTTCCTATGTCCATTATCACTTATCCGCAAAAAAAAATCCATTCATAATAAACAAACATCAGCTTCAACCTTTGACAAAGTAATCCACAAACAAAGCAAACATCAAAATTGAAGCTTCCAAAGTAAAGACTAAAATGACTATATCACTATAAGACTATAACAATTCCCAAGTATTAAATACCTACATATTGATAATTCATCATCAACATCCTAACGCATGTCTTAATGGATAAAACAATCCTACAATAGACATCACTAAAGGATAACATCCTAAAACATCAAATAGCTATGGCAAGTGATACTACAACATTGTTTATCTTTTTTTTTATAATCTTATCTTTTTTATTTATCAAAATATCACATTCCTAGGATCTCTTGAGGATATCCATAAGGATTTAGAGAGGAAGGAGTGGAGATATTGATCATCAATTTCTATTTTCTCTATTTGTTAGATGTTTTTGGGATACTACCACATTGAATACTTGCTTTGTTTTGTGTGTGGAAGTTGTTTTGAGGAAATTCGTGTAGCAGTTGCATGTTAGGTACTCCATACCTCTCTATGTAACTAGTCTAAAATGTTTTGATGCAACTCAACACAAGGTTTTTGTATGTATGGTATGAGCAAGAATATTCTTTTTTTGTAGATTCAAAGTCCACACAATAGATACAACACCACCTTGGTCATCAATACCCTAGTGCATCATGTCTATTTGCTACATCAATAAGGATTGCTAAAAATATGAAGTCTATATGAAAGCAATTTAAGCAAACTCATCAGTAACTAACAACATCAAATTTCAATCCATCTCTAAGTCATATTAACACTTCTAACTAACAACTCCATCCCGCATCACAATATCATTAGTACCACATGCATCTTGCATCCACATAATCAATAGTACATATCATGACCATAATAAAATGGAAAACATTATACATCATATAGTCATCTATACATACATCATATATCATCAAACATGATAAATCATATATCATCATCCATTGATAGATATATAAATCATCATCCATAATCATCTCATAACACATAATAAGCCGCATCAAATCAATATATCATATATCATCAAAAATGAGAATGTAGGAATACATCATCAAGTAACATGTATGATATCCAAATATACAAAAAAATACTTATATATGATGCCTCAATTGGGCCATGAATGTATATACAAAATATCATGTCTACACAAGTCTTTGATCTAAACTCAACATATGCTATTGGCTCTGATGAGGAGATGGTTGTGGCATAATGTGAGATAGTTGAGGCTGCCTCATAAACTATCCCCATAACTCTGCCCTTTTCATTGTCCTCAGATCTTTGAAACGAGGGTATCTCTGAGCCCTCGGAACAA
Organism: Sequoia sempervirens; assembly: GCA_007258455.2. NCBI lineage: Eukaryota > Viridiplantae > Streptophyta > Pinopsida > Cupressales > Cupressaceae > Sequoia > Sequoia sempervirens. The sequence continues at coordinate 106,460 of VDFB02263815.1, forward strand.
AGGCCTTGTATAATGTTTGATAATAGGTACACCGCTGCAAAAGTTGATCTCACTTGACATAATATTAAGCAAGGGGAACATAGGAGGCTAGTGAAATATCTATAGCTAATCTCTACTGATGCTCAGTAACCAGCTCCTACCTCAAAGCATCTCTCTCCTATTGAAAACCATCTCACTCTATAGTAATAATGGAAACCTAACCCTCAATGGCTTGCCTCCGCACAATCTCCACATCCCTCTCAATAACTTGGGCATACTTGTCTGCAATCAACTGGGCTATCTAAGTCATTGTTGTTGCATCCATCTATGGAGGAGTGTTAGAAGAATGAAGAAGGTGCCCTATGGATTTGTTGTCATTTATTCCAACATTGGTTGGTGACTAACTATGATGACTATGTAATCTATGTGTCCATACTGATCTGGTATCTTGATCCAAAAATCTTCTTAGTAAAAAGGAGGTCTATGAGTCTTTGATATGTTAATTAGGAATATCAGTTATAGGTACAAACAAGTTCTCAACATGGTTGTGTGATCCACTTGAGCCATCCAGGTGGCAAAAGCTCAATATTATTTTTCCCGACAAGGTTTATCTCTTGTGTGTTCCTTTTTTTTAGGTATGGGCCGACCTAAATTTTAGATAACATGTTTTGTTTTGTGTGTCAAAATGAATTTTGTATTTTGAGTGTTCTTTCAATTAGGCCGAATTAATTGACAAAGGAAGTTATGGGTGTGTATATATTTATGATGGACAAGTGGTGAAAGTGAGTGTGAGAGAGGATATGTGAATGATGCAGAAATTTTGATAGTGTGAAGTTCATAATAGTAGCTATATACTAGCAAGCAAAGCAAAAGTGTGATATTTCCAAAGCATAACTAGAACTGTCTTCAACACTTTGTATGTGCATTTCTCTAGTTCATTTTTGGTAGTGAGCCACACCTTTTGTATCTTGGTAGTAAGCCATACTTTGTATTCAAGTTGTTATCCTTTTAAGGATAGCGAGTCCTGGTAGTGAGCCATGTAATATCTTATAACCGATTATAATATATTGTGAGCTAATCCTCACCATAGTTTTTCCCACCTTGGGTTTTCCATGTAAAAAATATGGTGTCAATGTGTTATGATCTCTTTTATGTTTTGGTACACTATTACATTTAGTTGTGGGTTGATAATCAAATGGTAAATAATTAACATTTCTAGCATAATACCAATTCACCCCCTCCCCTCTCAGTATTTGGTGTATTCAACAATTGGTATCAGAGCTTGATTCCTCTGGAAAAGTCTTGCATCTTAAGGAAGGTCTCAAAATTTGAATACATGGCTAGAAAATACTATTTTGTTCCTTCGGAAGAAAACTCGGTAACCAAAGATATTAATGTTATCCTTGAGGAATTGGACAAAAGCGATGATGATAAGGAAACTCTGAAAGAAAATATGAAGGAAGCAAACAATTGCATCAGGAAGCTAACAAAGCAGATCAAAAAGTTCAAGGCATAGAGAGGTTAGTGATCTGCTAAAAAAGGAAAATGAGGATATTACCAAACTAAAGGTACAAGTGGAAGAGAAGAAACAAATTGAGGAATGCCAAAAAACTAAGATCCAGAATAAAATTAATGAATGTACAAAGATTGAACAAGAAGTGGTAACCCTAAGAGATGATTTAGAAAAAGTGAAAGCTCATGAAGAAAGATTCAAGACAAGTTCTACAATGCTTGATAAGTTGATTACATCTTAGAAACCTACTAAAGACAAAATTGGTCTAGGACTTGAAGAAGGAAAGAGCTCAAAGGCTAAACTAGTTACCAACAATATGAAAGTTCAAGGAAATACTTATCAAAATAAGAACTAAAGGAACAATACTAAAAGGATTCCCATTTGACAACCTAATGCCCAAAGGTACCCATCTTTTAATGGCTTTTGTTTCTCATGCAATAAGTTTGGACATAGAGAAACAAAGTGTAGAAATAGGATGGACCAAAATAGAGTGAGTCAAAATGTTGGATTCTTTACTGGACAATGTTATGCTTGCAACAAGCTTGGACATAGAGCTATCGAATGTAGAAGCCAATAGATGATAAATAGGTTTAATGCTAACAAAAGGATTTAGTCTTTTCAAGGCTACTATTACACATGAAATATCTTTGGACACAAGGCTAATCAATGTAGATCAAGGATGAATGTAAATTCATTTGATCAAAAATATATTGTATGTTATACTTGCAACAAACTAGGACATATCTCAAAATTTTGTAGGAGCAAAGTTGGGAAGAAACCAAATCCAGAACAAAAGAACAAGTCTATAAAAAGGTAGATCCAAAAGAAGTATGGAAAGAAATGGAAAAAATTTGGAGAAGGAAGGAATAAACTGAGAATAAGGATAAATCAAATGATTTTTTATTTGCATCCGATGCAAATACCTCTTCTAAGAACTGAACGCAACAATGGTTTCATAGGGAGCAATCACAAAAAGATCTAACAAACCCCCGATATATGTAGTGTCAAGTGACAACATGAGGATATGTGATGTGAATCATTATTTTTAAGGTATAGAAGAAAATTCTAACATAAATCAAGCAAATAAGAAAAATCACATAGCTCTTCTTGGCTTACAATGTATTTTACAGAGTGCTTGACAACTTTAAAGTGGAAAAGTAATAAATGCAAAACTAGGGAAAAACAACAAATATTAAGGTAAGCGACCAAGTTAAAGAAAAGAAACACATTTGTGAAAGTCAGAAGAAGCAATGCAAGTGGAAGCAAGATAGAAAGTGATTCAGAGCATCAAACATTGAAACCCTAGTTCGTGACAAAGGTATTCTTTAATTCTAAATTATGTGGTTTTTAAAAGTTAAAGGAGCTCTTTGTTAAATTTATTCAAGTTTGTTTGGAAAATATGGCCACTCCTATTATTGTGGAAATTTCTAAGAGGCCCCAACCAAAATTTAGAAGAATTTCATGGAAAGTATATGAAAAAGACCCAATGGGTGCATTCTTGAACATTCAAAGTAATGTGCTACCCATCAAAGACCCAAGAATATACATTTGTGGGAAGCTCAAAGAATTTGATCACCAAGAGCTAAAGGAATTGTGGTACAATGAGTTGATTGATGATTTACTATTCAAGGCAGAATATAAAACCTAGTTCAAATGAAGTTGAATGTTTGGATTTGGTTTCTGAACTTTTCTAGCAAGAGTGGGGTGAAATTTATCAAGATGGCCCTCAATAGGGTTCACAACAATCTTGTATGGATAAATGAACCAAATATTATCAATAAGAATGCAATTCATGCTATTACTAGCCTTTGTGACACTAGTTCCATTCCAGTTCTAAAAGCAGTGAAAAATGATGAGGTCACAAGGTTAACTGGTGCCAAGTTTGATGGGAGAGTCCTAACCATGAAGTCTATAGAAAACCCTATTGTCAAGTACACTGCCATTATGATTGGTCAAAAACGAACAAAGCAAACTTAGTATCTACCATGGAAATTTATACTACTTATGAAATGGTGGTGAATGGAAAGGATTTTTATCTCCATGAGTTCCTGAGATTATAGCTTATGGAAAACCTGAGTATGATAAAGGAAAAGAGACATGTCTTTAAATTTGGAACCCTAGTTGTATGTTTGTTATTCTATTTTCTAAAGGAATTACCAAGAAGAAAGAACATAATATGGGACAACACTAGGCCAGTTTCCCATTAGATTTATGATCATCTACGCAATATAGGAGACTTTAGGGCACAAAGCAATGCCCTAACTGCATTCTTTGCGGTCTTTCAGAACAAAATGAATGAAAGAGACAAGATTCTAAGGAGTTTGGTGAAAAATATGAGGAGATAACCTTTCTTGTTTCTATAGATGAATGCATCATTGAGGCTATGGAACTGAGGATTCATTGGATTGAACCTCCAGGATATGAGATTGAAGAGAAAATGGTAGAAAGGTATATTGAGATTCTGTTGGCTAGTCCTAAGAACCCCTCTCTATCTAGATTAGGTATGTATGAGGAGAAATTTTCTTAAATTCATTCAGAAGCTATAAAACCTAAAAGAAGAAAGAGAATTGAAGCTTTCTTCCAAGATCAAACATACACTAAAGATAACATTATACAGTTGAAGGAGGCTATTGATTAAAGGAAAGCCAAATTTGTTGAACAATCCTCTGGACCTAGAAAATTAGGAAGGCTATCTTCTGGTGCTGCTCCAACACCTATTTCCAGTTCTACTACCCCTAGTAATGCTAAGGTTGAGAAAGGGAAAAATAAAGAACAAAGTGTCCTAGCATCTGTTGATGTTGCTACCCCTACCCGTCCTAGTACTAGGGCATCTAAGAAGAAGGATATACCTATTGTTGCACCATCAACCACTTCAGGAAGAAGAAGAGTGAAATAAAATTCTCACATGAAAAGGAATCTAAGTGATTTTGTTGAGGAAGAAATTGAGCTTGGTTTAGAAGAAGAACATCAACTAAAAAGAAATAGAAGAGGTAGTTCCTCTGGTGAAGAAGTCAAAATCAATATTGAGGTCTCCACTGATGAAGATACAGAGGAAGAAGGGGATGCCTACGAATACATGTGCACACAAAGAAGAATGAAGAAGCATCATCTAATCCTATGGAGAACATGCTTGGTTCTTCTCCGGTTAGTAATCATCCACCTTTAGTTCTCGAAACCTTAATTAGTAAACAATATGATTGATAATGATCTTATGTCAATTGTTGAGTTATATGATGAAGTTAATGATGAAGGAAAATAAAACTATCATAAATGCTTTTTCTTAGTACATATTTATCTATAACATAAATATGGATACCATACACTCAAAATTTACTGAGAATGTGTGGAAAGAATTAGTACTTAGAAAGCAAGAAGCTTTAAATGTTGAAAAAAATACGAGAAGGGAAGCCGTAAAATCTATAAGTTCAACTCAGTTAGAGATAGAAGCTACAAATTTGTTGCAAGAATGTTCTACATTGTTCAAAGTCAAGCAAAGAGTCAACATGTTAGTGAATAAGGAAGAAGAATATGTTGAAAAAGTAAGGAAAGAAACTCATGATGTGATTAGAAAATTAGTTATTAACTATGGGACAAGAACCATTTCTTCATCTCACACTGCTCAGACTCGGGAACCTGCTATGGTTGCAATGGATAACCCTATCTTAGAAACCTTTGGTGAGACACTTGGTGCTTCAGAGACCCCTACCCCTTAGATGGAAACATAAGAAACTACTAGTAAGAGGTCTAATGATCATCATAAGGATCAATCTGGTGAAAAGAGAGAAGAATATCAAGAATCCACCAAGAACAAAGAAGAGGAAAACAAAGATGAAAATGAAGGAAGTAAAAACAAAGAAAATGATAAAGACAAGGATGATGAGGATAGAAGGAAGGAAGAAAATAGAAAGCCATCCGGTGATGAAAAATAAGAAGAAAAGGAAGAAGAAGAAAAAGAAATGGAAGAAGAAAAGAAGAAAGAGGAAGATAAGAATGTCATCCCGGTTGAAGGTGAAATTCCCAAAGGCCTTGAACCATCAAAGCCATCTGGAGAATCATCCAGAAGTACTCTTAAAGGTCTTCTTTCAAGGCAAGTTGTAATTCAACCTGTGCTTCCACCTCAACTAAATAAGCTACGATATCACCCAGGTTATGTTGATTTGACAAAAATTCTACCCGATGACAAAATTAAGCTAAGTAACACTTTTATCAGCTATGTCACACCAGAGGCTACAAAGTCATATAAAAAAGGGAATGAATTAATAAATGAAGCCATCAAAGCTCTACAAGAGATAGACCCTGGTGTTACTTCAGACAACTCTCTAGCTTCAATTGAAAATTTAAGGCTCATAGTTGATTTTGTTAAAGAGTACACATCGAATCTTAAGCTGCATACTATAAAAGAAGTTGAACTAAATTTTTTAGAGAAAAGGTTTTTATTTTTACAAGACAAGTGCACAATTTCTTGTGACAAGGATTTGTTAAATTTGAAAGAAGAGAATGTGATGATGAATCCCAGCTGCTATTTCTTTACTGCATGAAATGGCCAAAAGCCACTCAAGGTGTCAAGGATCTAATGACTCAATTGAGTCTCAACTAGTTGATGCCTCCAAAAATTATAAAATTGTTGATGATAGAGACTATATTAGGTGGGTCTCTATTGCAGATCTTCAAAATAAATTTTTCATCCTATAGAGGTAGAAAGAAGAGGCTATGAGATGATACACCCAACTGGAGATCTAGTTATGACTAGACATGTTATCATATCAAATGTTCTAATGAAAGCAGAAAAATTTGAGAAAATGAACATTGCTCCATCCACTCCAGAAGAAAGAGAAGAATGCTTGGTGGAAATATAGTCTCAACACAAAACATTCTCTAGGGAAAAAGGAGTTTGGGATGATGTAAAGCCTACTTGGGAAGTAATTCTCAAGGAGTTACAAAGTGCCCCCAATCCCTGATTTTTGAAGTTCTTTTCCCCCCAATCCTTTATCCTTGATGTCAAAGGGAGAGAGGAGAAGAGGAGATGAAATATATTATATTTATTTCTGTACATATGTTAGGGGGATTTGAGCATAACTTTTATTTTGAAGCAAGTCTCATTTTGGCACATGTTTCCATCAATGAAAAAGGGGGAGATTGTTGGAAGAATGAAGAAGGTTCCCTCTAGATTTGTTGTCATTGATGCCAAAATTGGTAGGTGACTGACTATGCTAACTATGTAATCTATGTGTCCATACTGATCTAGTATCTTGATCTGGAAATCTTCTCAGTAAAAAGGAAGTCTATGATTTTTTGATATGTTAATCAAGAATATCAGTTATAGGTACAAACGAGTTCTCGTCATTGTTGTGTGATCTGATTGAGCCATCCAGGTGATAAAAGCTTGATATTATTTTGGTTGACAAGGTTTATCTCTTGTGTGTTCCTTTTTTTAGGTCTAGGCCAACCTAAAGTTTAGATGAAACATTTTGTTTTGTGTGTGAAAATAAATTTTGTACTTTGATTGTTCTCTCAATTAGGCCGACCTAATTGACAAAAGAAGTTATGGGTGTGTATATATTTATGATGCACAAGCGGTGAAGGTGAGTGTGAGAGAGGATATGTGAATGATGCAAAAAGGTTGATAGCGTGAAGTTCTTAACATTAACTGTATACCAGCAAATAGAGCAGAAGTGTAATATTTCCAAAGCATAACTAAAACTGTCTTCAACACTTTGTAGGTGCATTTCTCTAGTTCATTTTTGGCAGTGAGCCACACCTTTTGTATCTTGGTAGTAAGCCATACTCTATATTTAGGTTGCTAGCCTTTTAAGGACAGTGAGTCTTGGCAGTGAGCCATGTAATATCTTATAACCAGTTATAATATATTTTGAGCTAATCCTCACCATGGTTTTTCCCACCTTGGGTTTTCCACATAAAAAATCTGGTGTCAATGTGTTATGATCTCTTTATGTTTTGGTACACTATTGAATTTAGTTGTGGGTTGATAATAAAATGGTTAATAATTAAGATTGCTAGTATAATACTAATTCACCCCCCTCTCAGTATTCAATGTATTCAACAAGGAAGACCTTGTGGTGCCTCCTAGTCCTAATGAGGCTGAGCCTAATGTTGTTGTCCATCGTTCCCATCATGTTGACCCTACTGCCCATCATGTCGTGCTCTGTCTAGATTCTCCAAAATGATTCAAAACCTTTGCATATCACCCCTCCTACTTGTAATGTTGGCCACCCTCTAGACCTATCCCATGACTGGCCCAATGCCAATAGGATGTGTAAACCATAAGGGAATATGGTGGGCCCACCACTGATCATAATCCTAAGTAGTACCAATATCTACTAAGCATACTATCCATCCCCATGCAAATGGGGCAAGTCACTGTAACTCTACAACAACATTAGTGGATGAGGCTATTGGCCCCCACACTCTAACCTCTCGGGCTATTCTCTTGAATCGTGCATGATAGTCATATCCAAACCATGTTTGGTGATCTCCAAATTGACAAAGAACCTAATAAAGGAAATAATGCTCTAAAAGGGTATCTACATGGCCTATCAACCATCATGTCTACTAGAAATAGGGTAGTTGCTCCACATCATCATGTCAGGCCTCACAACCTAGCCAAGAACTACAAATGAACTCATCTGTGTCATCAAAAATGCCTCACTAGTAGTGTAACCATTTAGGCCAATTTTAATGCATAAAATATGAGTAACTATAAGAATTATATGGATCCTCAACATGCCACTCAAGAACACTATCTGGTCTAGTCATTGGGATCCTCTCTCAAGCCCATACATACAACAGTTTCATGTCAGTGGAGACAGCACTGCCTCCACGATAAATAGACTTGTGCATCTCTCTATAAAAGTGTTCCAAAAGACATGGACCCCAAGCATATTAGGTCCCATGCTCCATCATCTGCTCTATGCAAATCCCCTAACCAACAAGAAAAATTCTACCTCTGCAATCGAGCACCAAAAGCCCCATGATCAAGCTTACTTGGACCATTGAGATCATCTCAGTTCCATCGATGAATGAAGACAAGTCTATCTCTGAGTCCACCACCTATAGTCACCAAACACCAAGTACTCACTGCATGGTGTAGGTACCCTCTCTAACATCATATGTAACAAGCTCACCATCAATGGGGATTTGAAGAATCCTCTAAACATCCTCCAATGTGATCACCACCTCATCGGTCAACACATGGAAGGACAACATCTCAAAATTCCATCTCTCTACAAGGGTGTTCATCATTGCCCTATGGCATCGAATCTTGAGCATATAGCATATGTGCAGTAGACCCACAATATCTAGGAAGTCCTTATCAACATCAAAGAAACTAGCAATCAGATCGAATAGTTGTCATGGTTGTCACTCCCTAAAATAAAGTAGTTTGAGAACCAACTACAAATATTCAACCTACGATGAAACAAATTTTCTAGAAAATCAAATCATGAACCTAAGACTACAAGTAAACTAGCCAAATTATGCAATTTTGACAATAGCGAGCCTTTTTTGGATGATAGTGACAATTTTATGTGATTGTGGCTCTATTTTGTATGATAGCACATAATTTTTATTATAGTGGCTAAATCATACAAAAGAAAACAATTTTAACGATAGCACACAAATTTTATAGAAGAGGTCATTTTAGAAAAGCACACAAAAAAAACAATAGCACATAAATTTTTCAAAAGTGGTAAACAAAAGCGAGCAAATTTTACGATAGTGCACAAGAAAAATGATAGTGCACATTTTTTATGAAAGCATTAAAATCAAAAATTATAATAGCAGTGAAATAAAGACAATTGCAATAAAAACTTAAAATTACCGCTATCGTCAAAAATAATTTTGAACTTTAATTACAAAAACGTAAAAAGAAAAAACAGGAAAAGAAGTGGTACATACTGCAATGACTGCACCAGTTGTCCTCCCAAAATTATGAACTTCCTTTTCATGGTGTGGGGCACCTAGAATCATTTCCATCACAACTCAACAATCGTAAAAGCGGGATCTCTAGAGGCGAGAATTCGCTAAAGGATAAGAGCGCAAATGAGGAAAAATGAATCCTAATCTCCTATTTTTACCTCCCAAACCTTAAATTTTTACCTTGGAAACCCTCCTAGGTTAAAATTAGGACCACCTTGGAGTATTTGAAACCATAAATGAAGGCCCTATAGCCTAATATTTTTTCCTCAATGCATCTAAACTATAACTAAACCTTGTTGCAAGCCCAACCCAAAGAGTACATTTTTTGACTAGCCTCTCAAGGGGGCAACCCAATGTCATATTATCTTTCCGTTGACTGCCAGGGCATAGTGGGGCATATGAAAATTTTCAAATCTTGATCTTAACATTGAATTCTTTGAAAAAAAGCAACCAGTACTTTGTCTCAAAGAGGGGCAAAATGTAGACATGTAAAAATGACCTAACACATATCACACATCCTGAATGACATTTTTCCATTACCGGTGTCATTATCATTAATATAATTGAATTTCAACATCATTTGCATCAATAACCCTATTTTTCTCTATTAATTGAACAATCTTTAATTATTTAATTAATTCACTATATCGTCACATAATCTAACTTTATTCTTCTCGATTAATTAAATAAACATCAATTATTTAATTATGTCACTAATATACCCTATTCACCTAAATCAATTAAATTGTAATAATTTAATAATTTAATTAAATCACTTTCCCCTCTCTAAAATTGATTAATTAAATTAATTATTCAAAATCATTTAACATAGTCAACAAACAAATACAACTTTATTTGTTAAAGTCAAACATGAATTGCATGTTCATTTCCAATATTAATTAATTATCCTCACCCCTTTTGTGATTGAGCAAATCATTACAATTGATTTCTCACTCTAATTGGTTGACTAACTCATATATTCTTCAATCCCACTAACCACTCAATCTTCCTCAATCCCACTAACCACTCAACCTGATTTCTTCAATCTCCCCAATCAGTCCAATATAATCCCACTTATCATTCCCATCTATTTCCTCTCAACGGTTCTCAACTGTTGATCATGAGCTCTTACTATGAAATCTCAATCGTTCATTTGAAAACATGAAATATATATAACAACCCTCTTCGTTCTAAAAAATGATCGAAGAATCTATAGAGTTTATGCAACAAAGTCACGATGAATTGACATTCGAACTCTTGAGAGCTTTTACACACATCTTCAATCACCATTAACACACTTTGAAGCTTTTTGAATCAAAAAAAATGGAGGCTTTGTATTGATTCAAATGAAATCCAACATTAATATGAATACAACTTTAACATGGTACAGTAAGACTTGTTTTGTTTTGAATTCATTTGAGTTTCTTAGTTGCTTATTTGTTTGGATTCATGGTTTTACATTTCTCATTTCATGAGTATGGGTTTGGAATTTTATCTTGCTTGAATTTATTTGGTTTAGTTCATTTTTTATTTTCCCAATGCTAGATTTGCCCCTTATAGTTTGGTGCACGAGCACCTGGCAAGGTTGGAGCACCTGGCAAGGTTTATGCTTCATTTTGAAGTTTTTGGTTATAGCTCATTTTGTTGTGCTTTGTAAGGTATTTTATTCACATCTATATTGTGGTTGAGGACCTTTTGGTTCTTAGGTGAGAAGTTGAATAAGTTTGGTATCCTTTTATGGTTGTTTCCTTAGTTTTAGAAAAAATTGAAAAACACACTGTGTTTTGCAACAACGTGCTTTTTGCCATTCTTAGGCTCGGGAAAATAAACCTAACTATTTTTGGCATTGTATATGGGATATCTCAACCTTTGAACTAGTTTGGATGTTTTTGAATATTGGCAGTCTTCATGAGAATAAAGAAAAACAATGATTTTGTTGTGTAAGAAAATCAGTTTTCTATTCTTATCTGGCGTGACAGTTGCTAGATGATTTGAAGAGGAATTTTTTTGTTTTGGATAGCATGTAAAGAAGTCTCTTGAAGCATCCTTTTGGCAAGAAAGACATCTAGTTCATCGCATTTCATCTTTTGTAAATTCTATGTTTTTGTTAGTTGTTGTTTTGACTGGTTAAGCTTAGAAAAATGGAGTTTTATTTTGTTTTTTGTACGTACCAAGAAGTATGGGCATTGTGGAAACAAGAATAAACTCCATTATTGTAAATAATGTAGATATAGGGGTCAGTAAAGGTTCAAGAAGCATGCTAGTGACTGTTCCTAGGCGAGCTTGAAGGCCCAACAAGGAAAGATAGTCAAAGACAAGACCCTAACATGGCAGGGGTGTGAGATAATTAACATCTAAATAGTGTGGATGGATGTGAAAACCTTCACAAAGGTTGGGAAGGAAGATAGGAACCGTGATTGAACATCTCGAGGCTTGTAAAGCAAAACAGACCAAGAAATGTCAAAGAAACCCTAGTTTCTTGTAAAATTTGTGTTCTACCTGTGTACGAACAGAGAGAGGCCCAAACCTTAAAAATATTTTAGTGTTTGGAATTTAAACTAGGGTTCCAGAAGGGAGTTAGTCCTAACCAGTTGAAGGAGGGGAGTTCTAATCAATTTTCTTGTGCAAGGAGGCCTAAAAGGGGCTCAAGGCTTGTAGCCCTGTCCAACCCTAAAACACAAATTTTGTGATAGCGATGCAGAACCAAAGCATGGAGGTTGATCAAGATCCTTTGTAGAATGGTTTTGAAGCCATGGAAGCTTTACACACCCCTGCATCAAGTTGGGAAGCATTTAGAGTATCAACTAGTCTTTAGGGAGAATAAGGGCTAGTGAGTGAACATGAGGAAGAGCACCAAGATTTGGTTGGTTGAAGGCATGGTAGATGATAACAGGGTTGGAAAATGAACCAGGGGTGCCTAATAACATTTTTAGGACCTATAGGTTGAGTGGTGGAGAGAAAAACCAAGGGGTCAACAATTGGAGACCTAGAGCATTGAGCCAGTGATTGACTCAATCCAAACCTGTCCCTATCAGATTGGTATCAGAGCGAGTGAAAGATTTGGGAAAGAAATCTTACATATCAGACATTGAGTCAAGTGATTCTTCTACCATGGTGACCAATGCAGAACTAGCTAAGATGGTTGAAGAGCAAGAAGAAGACAATAAGCAGTTGAGGGAAAGAATAGCCCAACTTGAGGCAGCAATGAGGAGTGTACAGTTTGAGGGAAGAATTCCAAAAGAAGAAGAGGTTGCAGAGGAAGATAAGACCCCTGAACCTGACCCTGTCTTGAAGGAGGAGCCTTTCTTGAAGGCATTAAAAGCTTTGAGTGGGAAAGCACTTGAAGGCATACCACTATTTAGTGGAAAGATGGAACCTGACCTAGTCATGGACTGGATAGAAGGCATGGAGAATCACTTTGAGTGTGATGGAGTCACGGAAGCTCAGAAGGTGAAGGTTGCTAAGTCAAGATTAAGAGGATCAACTTTGACATGGTGGAAATTTTTTTAGACTGAGAGGGAGAAAGAAGGAAAGCATCCCATATCAACTTGGAAAGGAATGGTTTCTAAGGTAAAGGAATCCTATATGCCAGATGATTATGAGATCCAACTTCACAAGAAGAGGTAGAGTCTAAGGCAGAAAGATCAAGATGTCAACACCTATACTGAAGAGTTTCATAAGCTTTGCTTGAGATCAAATGTGACAAAGGATGAGAGCCTAAAAGTGGCTAGGTACCTTAATGGTTTGAAATGGAACATTCAAGAAGAGATGGCTCTTTTGAGTCCTAAAATAGTCCACCAATGTTATCAGCTGGCTGTAAAGATTGAAGAGAGGAACAAAAGAAAGCATGATCAGTCCTCTAAAGGTAGAGGCAAGGGTAGAGATCAAAGAGGACAGCGTGGAGGTTACCAAGGAAGAGGTGGTGATCAAAGAAGCCAAGGTGAATCTAAGCTCATTGAACATGGAGGTGAAACATCTTCAAGAGGAGGTTTTAACAGAGGAAGAGGACCTCGAGGAGGTACAAATAGGGGAAGAGGAGCAGGTAGAAGTAACTCTTACTTTGCCACCATGAAATGTTATCACTGCAATAAGCTAGGTCACCCTACTTATAGATGCCCAGAGAAAGCATCCTCTTCTACCAATGAGAAAAGAGTGGCCTATGCACAAGAGGATACCATGAGTGTCAAATCACCTAAGATCAGTCATATAGAATCTGAAATTAGAGAGATTTTGATGTTTAATAGAGTGTTGATCAAACAACCGGTCAAAGAAGAACCCAAGCAAAGGAGAGCTTTGTTTAGAGCAAGGTGCAAGATATTGGGAAAGGTATGCAAGGTCATTGTAGATTCTGGTTCTATAGATAATATCATCTCTGAGGAGGCAGTAACTAAACTAAAATTGCAAAAGGTACCTCATACCAACCCCTACAAGGTCACATGGTTGAATAAAGGGCAGAGTGTTTTGGTGAATGAGCAGGTCACAGTGGAATTTTCTATTGGAGGCTATAAAGACAAGTTGTTTTGTGATGTACTACCCATGGATGCATGCCATCTTCCGCTTGGTAGGCCATGGCAATATGATAGAAGTGCTATATATCATGGGAAGGAGAACACCATTGAATTCAAGAAGGATGGAAGAACCTTCAAGCTGCAGTCATTGACTGAGGATGATGAGGGGCAGTCCAAGGTGCCAAACATCATGTTGAGTAGTGGTAAAGAGTTTATCAGCAATCTACATCAAGGAGGTGATGGTTATGTGGTTTTAATGTAGTCCAAAGAGGAAGGAAAGGCTGAAAGGACAGTCTTACCAGAAACAGTCCAAAAGTTACTTGATAAATACAAGAGCATAGTGAGTGATGGAACACCAGCAACTCTACCACCAAAGAGAGCAATAAGTCATCAAATTGACTTCATACCTAGAGCCTCATTTCCTAATAAAGTAGCATACAAACTTACCCCTGAGTAGAACCAAGAGGTGGCTAGGCAAGTGGAAGAATTGTTGGGTCAAGGTCTGATTCAAAAGAGTATCAACCCATGTGCAGTCCCAATGGATTTGGCAACAAAAAAAGGTGGTAAGTGGAGATTATGCATTGATTCTAGAGCAATTAATAGAATCACAATTAGGTATAGGTTTCCTATTCCTAGAATTGAAGACTTGATGGATTGTCTTGGAGGTGCAAAATTATTCACCAAGTTGGATCTTAAGAGCAAGTATCCTCAAATCAGAATCAAGGAGGGTGATGAATGGAAGACAACTTTTAAGACAAATGATGGCTTGTATGAGTGGAAAGTGATGCCATTTGGCCTCTCAAATTCCCCTAGCATGTTCATGAGACTAATGAATGAGGTGCTTAAGGATTTCACAAGGATTTTTGTGGTAGTCTATTTGGATGACATACTGATTTTCAATAAGACAACAGAAGAACATTTGAAGCATGTGGAGATGGTACTCAAAAGGCTACAAGAAGAACAGTTGGAAATCAACCTTGAGAAGTGTGAGTTCTTCAAACAAGAACTTGTGTATCTAGGATTTGTAGTATCCCAAGGAATGTTGAAGATGGATCCAAGCAAGGTGGAAGCCATCCTAAACTAGCCTACACCAACCACAACAACAAGGTAAGGAGCTTTCATGGTTTAGCTCATTTTTATATAAAGTTCATCAGGAATTTTAGTGGTATATGTGCACCAGCCCTAGATAATATTAAGGGTGGTCTAAAAACAAAGTTTAAATGGACACAAGAAGTTGATAAAGGGTTTGAAAATCTGAAACAAGAAGTAGCAACTCAACCTATTTTGTTATTGCCTAGTTTTGATAAGTTGTTCACAGTTGAGTGTGATGCAATTGGAGTAGTAGTAGGAGGAGTACTTAGTCAAGAAGGTAGGCCTGTAGCCTTCTTTAGTGAAAAGCTCAATGAGGCCAAGCAAAATTACTCTACCTATTATCTTGAATTATATGCCTTAGTGCAGTCCTTTAGGAAGTGGAGGCATTATTTATTTCCCAAAGAGTTTGTGGTCTTCACAGATAACCAGGCACTCAGTTACATCAACACCCAAGAGAAGCTGAGTAATAGACACTTGAAATGGATGGAATATATCCAAGCTTTCACTTTTACCATCAAGCACAAGAAGGGACAAATGAATAAGGTGGCAGATGCATTAAGCAGGAGAATGTTGATAGTGCAGGAAATACAACTGAAGAGCATTGGATTAGAGAGTTTCAAAGACCTCTATGGTGATGATGAAGACTTTTCAGAAGCCTACAAGGTATGCTCTGATTTTGAGAATCACTTTCATAGTCAGTATGATGAGTATACATTGCAAAATGGACTGTTATTTAAGGGTAATCTATTATGTGTCCCAAGAGGATCAATGAGGGAAAATCTGATTCAAGAGAAACATAATGGCAGTCTTAGTGGGCATTTTGGAATAAATAAAACTTTAGAGCTGGTAAAAAGGTTCTATTACTGGCCTAAGTTGGCAAGAGATGTTAGGAAATATGTGGAGCAGTGTGTAGTTTGCATGAAATCCAAAGGGGGAGCCAGCAATGCAGGTTTGTATCAACCTTTACCCATTCCCAATAGACCATGGGAGTGTGTTATTATGGATTTTGTGGTAGGACTCCCCAAGACTAAGGCAGGGTTTGACTGTATTTATGTAGTTGTGGACAAATTCAACAAAATGAGTCACTTTATCCCTTGCAAGACTACACATGATGCAAGTTACATAGCCCATCTCTTCTTCAGGGAAGTTGTTAGAATCCATGGATTTCCATTAAGTATTGTTTCTGACAGGTATGTGAAGTTCATGAGTCATTTTTGGAAAACACTATGGAGCAGATTGGGAACAAATTTGTCTTTTGGATCAACATACCATCCTCAAACCGATGGTCAAATAGAGGTGGTTAACAGAGTGCTAGGTAACCTATTGAGGTGCTTGACTAAATAATATGGACAGACCTAGGATATGGTAATTTCTCAAGCTGAGTATGCTTATAATGACAGTGTAAACAGAACTACAGGGAAAAGTCCATTTGAAGTGGTGTATGGGATGCACCCAAGAGGAATTTGTGAGCTCAGAGACCTTGGATCTCAGGAGAATAGGAGTGGACATGCAAAAGACTTCACTCAGACCATGAAGGAGATTCATGAGCAGGTTAAGAAGAAAATCACAATAGCAACACAAAAATTGAAAGATAAAGTTGATGTGTCAAGGAGAGATGTGCAATTTCAAGTAGGTGACTATGTTATGGTCCATCTTAACAAATCAAGGTTGCAGAAGGGAATGTCAACAAAAATGCAGATGAAAAGAGTGGGACCATGCAAGGTGTTAGCCAAGTATGGAAATAATGCATACAAGGTAGAATTACCACTAGATTTGGGCATATCTCCAGTATTCAACGTTGCTGATTTGATCAGGTATAAGGGAACAGTCAGTGATGAAGTTCAAAGTAGTCATGAAATATTTAAGGATATCAGTAATATACCCCTTCCTAATCAAGAGAAGCCTCAAGCAGAGAAGATCTTGGAGTCCAGGGTGAAGAAGGCAACAAGACATAAGGTCTACATGGAACACCTTGTCAAGTGGAGGAACAAACATGACTCTAAGGCTACCTGGGTTGAGGAAGCTAACTTTAAGAAGCTAGGAATTGATCTATCACTGATATCACCTCAAGTTCCTTGATCTTTGTGCAGAGAGGGGGAGAATGGTGCAGGAGCACCTGGCAAGGTTGGAGCACCTGACAAGGTTTATGCTTCATTTTGAAGTTTTTGGTTATAGCTCATTTTGTTGTGATTTGTAAGGTCTTTTATTCCCATCTAGATTGTGGTTGAGGACCTTTTGGTTCTTAGGTGAGAAGTTGAATAAGTTTGGTATCCTTTTATGGTTGTTTCCTTAGTTTTAGAAAAAAGTTGAAAAACACACTATGTTTTGCAACAATGTGCTTTTTGTCATTCTTAGGCTCGAGAAAATAAACCTAACTATTTTTGGAATTGTATATGGGATATCCTGACCTTTGAACTAGGTTGGATGTTTTTGAATATTGGTAGTCTTCATGGGAATAAAGAAAAATGGTGATTTTGTTGTGTAAGAAAATTAGCTTTCTATTCTTATTTGGCATGACAGTTGCTAGATGATTTGAAGAGGAATTTTTTTGTTTTGGATAGCATGTAAAGAATTCTCTTGAAGCATCCTTTTGGTAAGAAAGACATATAGCTCATCACATTTCATCTTTTGTAAATTCTGTGTTTTTGTTAGTTGTTGTTTTGACTGGTTAAGCTTAGAAAAATGGAGTTTTAGTTTGTTTTCTGTCCATACCAAGAAGTATGGGCATTGTGGAAACAATACTAAACTCCATTCTTGTAAATAATGTACATATAGGGGTCAGTAAAGGTTCAAGAAGCATGCTAGTGACTGTTCCTAGGCGAGCTTGAAGGCCCGACAAGGAAAGATAGTCAAAGACAAGACCCTAACATGGCAGGGGTGTGAGATAATTAACATCTAAAGAGTGTGGATGGATGCATGAACCTTCACAAAGGTTGGGAAGGAAGATAGGACCCATGATTGAACATCTGGAGGCTTGTAAAGAAAAATAGACCAAGAAATGTCAAAGAAACCCTAGTTTCTTAAATTTGTGTTCTGCTTGTGTACGGACAAATAGAGGCCCAAACCTTAAAAATATTTTAGTGTTTGGAATTTAAGCTAGGGTGCCAGAAGGGAGTTAGTCCTAACTAGTTGAATGAGGGGAGTTCTAATTAGTTTTCTTGTGCAAGGAGGCCTAAAAAGGGCTCAAGGCTTGTAGCCATGTCCAACCCTAAAACATAAATTTTGTGATAGCGATGGAGAACCACAGTATGGAGGTTGATCAAGATCCTTTGTAGAATGGTTTTGAAGCCATGGAAGCTTTACACACCCCTGCATCAAGTTGGGAAGCGTTTGGAGTATCAACTAGTCTTTAGGGAGAATAAGGGCTAGTGAGTGAACATGAGGAAGAGCACCAAGATTTGGTTGGTTGAAGGCATGGTAGATGATAGCAGGGTTGGAAAATGAACCAGTGGTGCCTAATAACCTTTTTAGGACCTATAGGTTGAGTGGTGGAGAGAAATGCCAAGGGGTCAACAATTGGAGACCCAGAGCATTGAGCCAGTGATTGACTCAATCCAAACCTATCCCTATCACAGTTCCAACCAATTTTTGATAAAAGTTATTTATTGAGATATTTGTTATCATCAAGGAAAAATTATATGTTTCACCCTTCTTGTATTGGGATCAACACTCCTTATGAGGATGTATGTGAAATGATGCATCCAATTCAATCAACCAAGAGTCATCACCAATAGTATTGGAAAATATAAAACATCACTAATAATCTCATCATTGTCTAAGGATTTATTAGAGGAATCATCTTTCTTCTTAAATTTGCATTCCTTCTTCATGTGACCTCTTTTTCCATAATTCCAACACTTTAGTTTAGGTTTATTAAGATATCTCAACCTACTCTTTACCTTAGAATTCCTATCTCCTACCTTCTTATCCCCCCATATTTTGAACCACCCCTCTCAAATAGGGCATCATTAGAGCTATCATCCATATAATTTCTCTTGACCTCTTCACTTAGAAAAAATCATACAATATCCTCAAGTTTAGGTGAATAAAATTTTCCATGAATTTTCATAATTTGACTCCCTTATGAATTAGGTAAGGAATAAAGTAATTATAAACTTAAAATATTCTTCTATCTTGATTCCAATTGACACTAACTAATAAATTGAAAGAAATAAATGAATACTACTTCTATATTTCTTATCTAGTTTATACTAGTCCCAACCAGACATCCCTATAAGTTTCGATGAGGAAAATATTATTGTATTCTAATGTCTCTCCATCAAGGGGCCTTAAAATTTCAACTTCCACAATGCAAAATTCTACCCATTGAATATTTCAATCTAAGATATAGAAGATATAGAGGTGTTATCCATGAATTTAACAACACATTACTTGAGTTCTCACAAAATCAAGAAAAGCTTCCACTACAACTAGATACACATGCGCACCAAAAAAATGCATCAACTTTTTTCCATATAAAAATACTTGGCACACAATAATTAAGGGTTTGCAACACCAAAAATGTATTCTTGTTACACCAAATAAATTGGCCTTGGCCTAAATAATAAATGTATGGTACCAAATGTTTGTGAATTTAACCCAATAATTTAAGATTAAGTGATCTAAAATATAGTTATTATAATTTAATTAGAAAAATATTATGAAATAAAATGAAAACATGCACAAACCATAGTACACATGGGACGCACTGATTTAACCTATGAAACCTTTTTAGGAAAAGAACATAGAAACAAAAAGTTAACAATTATATTAATTTGACAAAGTGAAATCCAAATATAATAAGTCTCCTTTCAATATTCCCAAATCTATAGAATTTAATGTATAAAATTTGCATGCTTTAAAATATCATCAAATCATCATTTCATGTACATACTGCATCAACCTATTACATCTATATTGTAGGCTAGATGTACCCTAAGTCATTATCCTAGAATCCCAACAAACTAAAAAATCTCACTGCTTAGTGAATACCAATTCTATACAACCATATTATGAACATAATGTGATGTTAAAATATCACATGTTACTTCAATGATAATTTTATAAACAAACAATCTACACATCTTATTAGATACTCTTGTAACAATTTGGTCAATGGTTGCTGACCAATACACTTTAGTGATGAACTGTGTCTTCCTACAACACCACCAAAACTAAACCATGGTAATCAATAGTACAACCAACACTCATTATAACCTACAATAATATGTATCACCTCAAATAAAATCTACCTATCCTTTATTGTTTGTACATACATTTTATCAATGCCATGTGTATTTGCATTTCCATACATACTCTAGCAACTAATATGTTCTAGATGTGGCAATTATAACATAGAAAAACCTCATGTGAACTTTACAATATATTCATATGGGTTAAATGCACCTCCATGCCATACTGCAAAGTATAAATCCAATCATGTATTTTCACATAAGCTTCCAACACTATTTTATAGTCTATGGTAAAACTTTTTAACATGAACTCTTAAAGTTTCAAAAATTTTAGGAGTTGTCTACAAGTGAATAACACATAAAAATTTCCAAAAACAATTGCTACATATTTGAAAGGAATAAAGGGTTCATTGAAACTTCTTGAATGGTGCTAAATAATGATTTGTTTAGTGGGTGGCTATTGTAAATTATATTTTTGGGATACATCCTTGGAAAGGATGACTTTATACTGGAACCTAAATGAATTCATTATTCATATTTATGTGACCCTTGAGATGTGTTCTATCCATCTAAAAATATTACACTTCTTCAAAGGTGTTTGAAATTTATTTTTATAATAAGTAAAATTAAATGATTAAAATCATCATTTTATCATGTTTGTTGTGCTTGAAAATATGTTATTATCTTCATGAACAATTATTTAAGAAATTGGATAAGATTGAAGGGCTTATGGGGATCCCTTTCATTTCATTTGAATTGGTTGAATGACTATGCACACCAATGAGATGGTTAATCATTTTAGTTTCTATATTGTTTATTCTTTTGGAAAACTATAAGTAATTGTAGGGCTTATGAGTGCATTGACTAATTTTTTTGACTTATTATGTAAACTAAGAATGGTTAGATTTGAGGTTCAAGAGTTGTTGCATAGAGATAACAAAAATTTTAATATCATGCAAAATCTTTCAATATTAACTTGATATTTCTATTTATGGTACTATATCAATTTATTTATGCTCAATAGAGCAAGGTTGACACTATGGATTTGCATAAAAAGAATTAGTATATTTTTTATGTAAATATTATTTAAGATCCACTAATGTATTGTATGTGAAAGCCTTGGTCAAGGGGATATATTTGTGAAAATGTTTATTTTATTTGTAAGAGTCATGGTCATCGACATGTATCCTAGTCTCTTTTTATGTGGTATGTTCTTGTGAATTTATCCACAAAGGATAGTGCCCCATATTTCAAGGAGATGTATGGGGAGATTCATGATTGTGGTTGGTGGAAAATTTCTCCCTTGATTCTCTCTCAAGCTTACATTTACTTTCTATTGTCAATTATCTAAAATTATATATGACATTTTTAAAACTAAAATAATACGTTATGGAATATTTATAATTTCTTATTGTACTTGTTTAGAGAAGAGAACAATTTTCACTATGTTCTAATATTCACCTTTTTACAAGATTCAACTACATTACTTCTTGAGTATAATTTATTTAAAATAAATTCAGAGGAATATTATACTTATGAGTCTATTGGTCTTGTATTTGTAAATAAATAGTATGCTATACTTGTTCTCTATGATTTATGTTTGTTCATGAGATGTATAATATAATTTTATTTTAGTTTATTCAAAAGAAATTGCAATATCATAACCTTGTGAAATTTACACATCAGTAATTTATTGAGATAATTTAGATTGTTGTGAGAATATTTATGCATCTTTGGAAGTGAATAAACTAAGAAAGAAGATATTAATAAGATATGTGTTTCCCTAATACTTGGTTTATATTTTAACTCCTAATATTTTTAATAATTTTATGTTTGGGAGTCATTTGATCCTTATTTTACCTTCACTTTTTGTCAAATTTACCCCCTAAATGTTATTTTTCAAGTCCCCAAAAGTCCTCTATGCTTATGGAATAAATCAAATATTTTGTACTCACCAAGAACTCCTTTATTGGAGGTTTCAAGTCTAAGTGGAGATCCTTTATCAAAGGTTCTTGATCCATCAGGAACACATTTGTTGATAGTTCCCAATCTCTTAATAATTCTTCAATCAAAAATTTTTACTACATCGAGAACTCTTCATTTTCTTTCTTCTCATATTAGAGATATGGTTGGTTCCAAGAACTACAAGAAGATCCAATAGATTTTGGTTCCTCCTTTTCCCCCCAACACTAGAAAAAAAATACTTGAAAAGAAAGGAAACTAATTAGGAGTTACTTAGGTTGCCATAATCATAAGAAATTTGGATCAGTTATGGTTTTGGGCTTCATCCTCGATGGCTTAAGGTCTTGTTGGGTGAATATTTTGTAATTCCTTTAAATTAAAAAATAAGAGTTTCAACCACAGTTATGATGAGAATTTTCTCTCCTCTCTGAAAGGGGAGGCTTCCTTCTTATTACTTACTAGAACAAAAGTAAACTATGGTAAACTAAAAGTATTTACACTAACTTTAACCATGTGGTGGGTGTGTTGCATTCACCATTTTATCTTCTTTCAAAAAATACATTTACAATGTTCCACAATAGTATTTTGCAATGCTCTACACTTCTAAATATATACCTAAGCAGTAATAATCAATATTCTTGATTAAACATAAGAGTAATCAAAAAGTACCAGTATAACTATATTATTTGTAACCGGAAGACACACAAAATCCCAAAGTCTTCTTGCTTCCCTCTATGATAATTTTTTAATAACAAATGATGCACATTGTAGCACAAAGTATATCAACCCACTTCACCAATATATCCACACACAAAGTGAATAAATACAAGCTCAAAGTCTTGATAATATTCACCAAGAAACACTTACATCACACAACTCCAAGTAATCAATATAACACAAAGTTTAAATAAACTATCTTGAACGTCCTTCCAATCATATGAATGAATCACTACTTATCCAATTAAAAATATGAGAAATCAGCAAGAAATACATAAGAACATTCTCACTCATACAAATTTGATTCAAAACAAAGCTTAAAATCAAACATTTCCTCTTTTTATTAATTGAATTTGATCTTGCAATTTGAACACAAAGTTTCAAAGTTAAGTCACAATTTGGGTAGCACTTTGTTGCATAAGATTAAAGGTACCTATTAGAAATGAGCTCTCTCATATTTATAGATGAGAGAAAAAGAGATAATATAGGAAAGAAATAACTACTTTGACTTATTCAACATTGGAGTAAAAAATTATTGGCGGACTTCTCTATTCTTACATGTATTTACAATTTTGAAAAAGACATGTAAATTGTCTTGAACTAAATAAAAATAGTATGAAAGATACTAAAAACTAAACTAAGGAAAAATTATCCTTCTCCACCATCCTTCCCCATGATGTCTTCATGCTTCTTCAGGATTGCTTGCACTTCTTCATCGTTTGGGAATGAAGTATGTTTGAAGATTCCATAGACTCTTATAACTAAATCTCTTACGGTGTTGTAAGATTTTTCATGCTTCCAATAGACACTTTCAAGTTGTCCAATGTCAATTGTATGTCCAGGAGTTTATCCATTTGATGCATTGAGAATTCTTGATCTTCAAATTTATTTTGAAGCATGCTAGTAAACTCTTGAACAACTTCATATGGTGAAAGAAACTTCTAATCATCATCACAAAACTTACATGGAAGTTCTTCGATCCTGTTGATAAGTTTTGTATCATTTTCCTCACCAATTTCATGAGTATCTTGTAGATCATTAAGTAGATCAATGAGGATGGCCTCTTTTTGAAGCATGGTTTCTTTCACTTCCATATATACATCTCTGTTGAGGATGATCCCAACTTCTATCAAGGTGTCTATCCCAAAAAATTTCATTTTCACCCATTCTTGCCTCTTATTCTCCACATTTTCCTTCTCTTGAGAGAAAGTTTCAACAGTGTCATCTAGCTTTTCCTTTATGCATTCCATTTTCTCAAGCTTTTCCATGACAGACTTCAAAACTTATGTTCCTAGTGCCACCATTTGATCAAGAAAATCACCAACCACTCTACCCCTAGTGCACACCTTCTCCACCTTTTATATTATAGGAGCTTCAACACCAATTGCAATTGCCACAAGTTCAATAGATTCAAAAGATTAATTAATATTTTGCAGTACAACTGTCAATTGTTTTGTTTTTTTTCCTTGTAATGATCATTTTCCTTCTTTTCCTTTTCAAACCTCTCTATGAGAGAGTTCAAGGTGGATTGAACATCTACTTTTCACTCTCATGAGTTACCTTTCCCAAATCAACTCTTGTGATGGAGTAATCTATTATATCCACCTCTTCAAAGTTCTTGTCAGGGGGAGGGTGATCTACTTTTGCATACCTATTGCACTCTTTGTCAAACAATAGCCTTGAGAGAATCTTATCCTTTTTATTGGTTCTAGTTGTTGGTGGTGCAAGTTGTGTGAAGTTGAACTCATCTAGAGAGATGGCTTCTTTTCTTCTCTTTGGAGTTTGTGATGACATCCAAGGTGGGAGTGGTGAACTATCCTCTAGATGTGCATTCATTTTCTGTGATGTAGTTGTTGCACTCACAAAAGTGGTGGTCACAATGGGAGGAGTGTCAGTTAAAACAAAATTTGGAATTTCAGCACTCGACACTTGAATTGAATTAGACATGAACTGTTCTAAGTTTGAATGTGATGTAATATAAAAAGATGGAGAAGATAAGCTTAGAAAAGACATGGGAGACCCTAAATTTTTTTCTAACCCTTGTTTAGGACTTCCAAATGGTGATCCTAAGATAGGGGATGAATGCAAAAATTTTATTGACACAACAGGAGTAACATTAACTGTAACAAGAAGAGTAATAATGGAAACATAAACATTAGCTACAAATGAGGACATAGGAGGAGGAATGGGAATAGGAACAACATTGGTAATAGGAGAAGAGACAAGTGGTTCCTTGAGAATGTTCTCATGATGAGAAATTTTTGATTCCTCATGTCTCTCTTCCTCAACTTTCCCATCTTGTTGCACGGGCTCCTCTTGTGCTTCAATGGATGGTTCTTCTATTGACTTCTCGCTCGTCTTCTTGCCACCCTTGATCACAAATTTGATCTTAGGCTTTGAAGGTCTAC
Source organism: Sequoia sempervirens (assembly GCA_007258455.2). Lineage (NCBI taxonomy): Eukaryota > Viridiplantae > Streptophyta > Pinopsida > Cupressales > Cupressaceae > Sequoia > Sequoia sempervirens. Next base: position 131,766 of record VDFB02263815.1, read on the forward strand.
TGGAACATGGAGCATCACTTTTGTTCTTGGTCCTTAGCTCAAACTTCTTACCTACTTTACCTCGTGTCTCTTCCTCTAATCCAATGAGAAAGGTTTCAATTGTATTACCCTTTCCTCTAACCAAACATTAGTAGTAGCCAAAATGGGTTCAAATATTTCTCAGATTGAGGTTACCTCTTTTTGAGACCACTGGATGGGAGTTAAAGATGAGCCTACAATAATATTCCTTTCGTAAGTAGGATCCAATATATTATCATCATCCTCCATGTCTTCAGGGATGTCTGCCAGATCCAACTCCTTTATCTATTCTAGGGTTAATCTAAAATAATCAATTTTCTTGATTTCCTACTCTATTTTGATATTATCCCATATGTCCTCAATTTGATGTACATGAATATGAGCCTTCTTGATTTGATCCTTCATTCCTCTATAATCAAAATTAAGTCTTTCCTTGAATAATTTCAATGTCACCTATTGCATTTTTTATTCAACAACCTTAGCTTTATGAGAAGTTTGGATGGAGAATCTGCCAATTGTTAATGGGAATTTTAATCTAGGTTTATGAGATTCCATTTGTTTACTATGCACTGTAATGAGTTATCTACATAGCTCCATCAAAAAAATCTTGTCACTAGGATAGCGACAAAGCACATCCAACTCTGAGATAAGTAAAAGTTGTAAACTAAAGATATAAACAACCATATATATTCACAACCTTCTAGAATTCATCTAATACTTTCTTATTTTCCAATTCTAGATCAAGCAAACATAAAATGGGAAAATAACACATTGTTCAATCTTCTAAAATGATTGATTCTCCCTTTGAGAGTAATATGTGGGAAATAGTTGTAGACTTGTGTTACCCTCTTGTCCTCCTCAGTTGTTAAACTTGGAAAGTTTCTCATTGCTGCAACAATGTAGACTAAATAAGAAGTCATATAGAACTTCAGTGTTGTAAGGACTTTGGTTAGTTATTCATGAATAGCATTGCTAATTTCTTCACCCTATAAATTTTTTTGTTTCCTCTTCAAAATAATCTTGATGTAGAGGTACATTCATTCTTCAAATGTTAATGAAGCAGGTAAACCATGTATTCTACTAAGAAGAGTAATGAGATCATTTACCTCTTCTATGAAGTCATTGCGAGGAGGATTTTTCGGCCATCTAGATGTACCAGGATGAGGTTCCTTCAACCATTTACTATTGATTGCTTACTTCATAGCATCTGGGTTACTTTCATACTTGTGTAGACTCTTTGAAAATTGTAACATATCAAACAATGCTTGGGAATATGGATGCCATGTCAAGAAATTCAGCATCCAACCTCATCATTATATTACCATTTGAATAATGAAAATTTTTGTCCTCTTTTTTGTAGTGAGAAGCCACCTGAAGAACAAACTTAGGATTTCGAGTTACCATCAGAAAAGAGGACACTAGATGTATGTTTCTCTCAACAATTGACCTCATACTACTAACTAGAGGCTATTTCTTAGTCCTCTCAAGAAACTTGTACATGTCAACATGCTCGATCTTGTATGCTTGATCTCATATTGGATTTGCAAGGATGCAAATGTGAGATTCTTGAAAAATGTGCATAGGAAATTGCATAATAAGATTAGAATTTTGGAAATGTTAGGAAAATATTTTCACATTTGAAATTGTAGTTATTGCAAGAATGATGGTGTTTTCATTGATGTCACAACTATGGGATGAAGATATTGAGGATATTGAGAAAATTGTGAAAAGAGGAAAATAGGTTATACATGTGTAGCTGAGACCTTGAGGAAGTGTTGTGAATACACAGAACTATTATTTTGTTGTAGAGTCTGAAGATGAGTTGGAATGAAGTAATGAGTTGAGACAATGGTTTTGGTACTTGATTTCCAAGTGTTTATGAGAAAATTTAATAAACACAGTAAACTGTGCTATGCAAATGTTGATAGTGTGCTTTGATATTGTGCTATGCATTATTTCTATGTTAATACTATGCCTATGTAGATCTTATAAGTTATTCAAGGTTGATAGAGGTTGCTATATTCAGAATTTAGGTTTTTAGATCATTGTACAGTGCAAGATAATTTCACTAGTGTGTGAACCAATTGTTCAGTGATATTTTATGTTGTTTGGGAGAATTGTATTTGCTCTATGTTTCTCCACTATTTGGGTTTAGGTTGTGGAGATTTGGGAAGTTTCTTATAATGGATTTATCTTTTTCTGTCATCAAGTTTTACTTGATTTGGCGTAGTACAATATAAGTTTCATTTATTAGTATGCAAACAAGGGTTATCAATTGTCCTAAGTTGAAGTAGTTTTTGATGTGAATCTTGGTTGAAGTATTTGATGAATCTTATGTAGTTCATGGATTTTTCTATATTGATTTCAAGTGAATTATATTGTCTGGAACTTTTAGCTTGATCTAAGTGTTTACTTAATGATTATGGTGTTTTGCATGGGTGTTGGCCAACCTTGTGTTTAACACTACATGTGAGGCTTGTGGAAGTGTGTTGAAGTATGGTGGGATCTATTTGGGTCCTAATTAAGGATTTATGTAGGTCACCTTTCGTTACTATCCACCACAAGAATTTTTAGGTGTCAGCCTATTTTCAAATTTGAATGTATAATAGCTAGTGGTCGATATTAGAGAAAGTTTTGAGATAGAGGTTGATATAAATATGTATGGTGTTGATGAGAGTTGAAGGTTGAAAGAGTAAGAAGAAAGATAGATGGAAGATTGATGCAAATAAAGTGTGTGTGATGTTGGGGTTCACCCTATGGTGTGATGGTAAATCACAAGGCCCTATTGAGATGGCTTCCCAAGTTTGACTCGCACCAAGGAAAGGCAGTTGATGGTGCACTGTTGGTGGCTATAGACGGATGAATGGAAGACGTAGTATGATGTCCCAGTCAGAGTAGTGTTCAAACCACATGGGGACCCACGACAAGAGTTGGGAGTTGGATTCTAGGCTAAAAAGCATAGTACAAGTGGTGTGAGGTTACGACGCGTGAGCTAGAGATTAGCGGTGGAGCCAGCTGTAGGGAGAACGAAGGATGGAGAAGACAAAGGATAGATGACAGAGGATGAAGGATGAAGGATGAAGGATGGGAGAGATCTGAGGTGGAGAAATAAGGAGTGAAGGAAGGAAGTGGAGAACAAGAAGGAAAAATGGAGTACGAGATGGAGGATAAGGGGTAGTTTCGAGGAGGAAGCAAAGGACAAAAGGAAGGAGATAAGAAGGATGGGTGAGCTTGAGGAGAGAGAAGAGAAATGGGTGGAATGAGGAGGAAGGAAGGAATGGTGGAGGAAGGAAGACCAAGAAGGAAGTGGAGAGACATGAATTGAAGGAGGAAGAAGGAGGGATGATAGATGAAGAAGGTGGAAGAGGAGATTGGACTGGTGTAATACTAGAAAAACATGGGGATGGGGCCCCCCATAAATTATGGCCTCACTGGTTCAAACCTCCAGTCAAAAGAAATCACCGATAAAAAAAAAAAAGTGTGTGTGATGTGAATTTGAGTAGAGCAGTGTGAATTTCATGTTAGGGTTCTTGAAGGAATTGAGTTGAAGGCATCTGATATCTTTCATGTGAAACTGCAAAGTGTGTGTATAATTGTGATGGAATCATTGTTGCATTGAGAAATTTTCTCTATGTAACATTATTCTTCTATCTTCTTGCATTCTTTATGTGGCAGTGAGCCCTGGATGTGAGCTTTTCTAGATAGTGTGTCCTATTTTGCCAGTGAGCCCCTTGTATCGGTTTTGATATTACTTATATTGTGAGCTAATCCTAACCATGGTTTTTCCCTCATTTGGTTTTTCATGTAAATCTGGTGTTCTTATGTGTATGGTGTTGTGATTTCAGTTTATGTTATTTGCATTTCATGTTTAATGAATGTAATAGAATAAGGGTTTATTGAATGCATGTGGATCTAATTAGTATTGAGGGTTTTGAAGGTTTAATTTGCTATAAATTATTCACCCCACTCTCATTTGTCTTGTTCATTTCAACAATTGGTATCAGAGAGAGGTTCCTTGAAGAAGAGCTTAATTGCTTGAGGTAGATCTAGAATGTTGAACAAGATTAATTTGGAATATCATAGATTTGATGGCACATATTATACTTTCTGGAAGACAAAGATGGAAGGATATTTTTCTGTTCAGGAATATGGGATTGAGAGGGCTTATCAAAATGCATATAATCCTCTTGTAAATGGTCCAAGTACAAGTGTAAAAATGAAGGCACATGAAATCAATGCTAAGGAAAGATTTATTATTGTGAATAGTCTTTCAAAAATTGAGTTAGTTAAAGTTATGAGTTTGAAGACTACTAAAGAAGTTTGGGATAAGTTGGAAAGAATTTATGAAGGAGATTTGAAAGTCAAGCAAGAAAATTTTTAAAAATTGAAGGAACAGTTTGAAATGATGCATATGTTTGGGAGTGAAACAATTAAAGGCTACATTCATAGAATTGATGAATTGGTGAGTGATACAAGAGGTCTTGGTGCAACAGTTAAAGAATCAAAAGTGGTGAAGAAAATTATCAAATCTCTTCTAGATTGTTATAGTGGAAAGGTATTTGATATTGAGGAAACATTTGATTTTGACAAATATTGCAGAGATCAGTTGATTGGTACTCTGACTGCATTTGAAATGAGAAAAGTGAAGAAAGGCACAAAAGTAGAGGCTGCTTTCAAGGTTGAGAAATCAAATAAGATTGAAGATTCGAGTGAAGAAGATTTTGATGATTTGAAAGCTAACTTTGTGAGGAATATGAAAAAGGGCACTGGTAAGTATCAAGGTAAATTACCTTTCAAATGTTTTAGTTGTGGTGGTATAGGTCATTATGCTTCTAGATGTTCAAACATAGTGTTAAACAATAAGAACGGGGAAAATAAAGGAAAGATGGTTAAGAAAGCTTACTATGTGAAAGAAGATGTTGATATTTTTGATGATGAATCTGATTATGGAGATTTTGATGATAATGATTTTTTTTTTGGTTGTAAAAGAAGAATTTGGTTTTGCTAACTTTGAAAGTTGTGTGAAGGAAAGTATTCCGAAGAGGGATAAGATTGAAGGTACTTTGGTATTTGCTTTTCATGTCAAAGAAGATAATAATTACTGGATTGTTGATAGTGGTTATTCTAATCATATGACCAAAGACAAAAGTAAGTTTTTTAAACTTGAAAATATGGAGGATTAGTTAAACTTGGAGATGATTTAGAAGCTAAGATTTGTGGAATAGGTTCAATCAATTTTTATGGAAAGCATAATATTAAATTTTTTTACTATGTTAAGGGCTTAAGACATAATCTCTGAGTGTTGGACAAAAGCAAAGGATACAATCCTATGTTTAAGGATGAAGCTTGTGACATCCAAAAAGGGTTCAAAATTGTGATTGTTGCAAGTAAGAGAACAAATGGAAACATCTATTAGCTTAAGGGTGCTAATGGTCATTGCTTTATGTTAAAAATTAATGATAGTTTTTTATGGAATTGGAGGATGTGTCACATGAATTTTTATAATCTTACAAGAATTATTTTAGTTCATGTTGTGAGAGATTTACCTAAGATCATAAAACCTATCAATGTTGTTTGCGAGAGTTGTCAATTTGGAAAACAAACAAGGAGTAGCTTTAAGGGAAAGGAACAATCTGCTACCAAACTGCTAGAATTGGTGCATACAAATATTTGTGGTCCTACAAGGGTGAGATGTCTACAAGGTGACATGTATTTCATGCTTTTGATTGATGATTATTCTAAAATGACATGGGTTACTTTTCTTAGAAAGAAATTTGATGCATTAGATACATTCAAGGAATTTAGGGCTTTGGTTGAGAATGAAATGGATTTGAAAATAAAATGTTTGAGGTATGACATAGGTGGTGAATTCACCTCCAATGATTTTAACATGTTTTTTGAAGTTAATGGAATAAAAAGGCATTTTTCTACCCCTAGAACTCATCAGCAGAATGGATTTTTTGAAAGGAAAAAACATAACTATTCAAGAAGATGCAAGGACTATGATGAAAGAGACGAATCTACTACAAGTCTACTAGAGAGAAGCTATTCATATTTTTGTTTAAATACTTAACAGAGTTCAAGAAAAATCTAACATCACAAAGACTCCTTATGAGCTATGGTATGGAAAGATTCCTACTGTGAAGTACTTTAGAGTGTTTGGAAGCAAATGTTACATCAAAAGAGATGAAGAAAACTTAGAAAATTTTGATGCAAGGTCTGATGAAGGTATCTTCCTTGGATATTCTATTAAGAGAAAAACTAACAGATGTTACAACAAAAGGTCGAGAAAGAAAGTTGAAAGTGAAAATGTTAAAGTTGATGAAAACTTGCAGAATTCTATTATAGTTGATGGAAGTGTGTTAGGTGAACCTACTTGCAAAGGAGTGAAAGGAGTAATTGATGATCAAGAAGTAAAAAATGAAGAGGAAGATCTGGAGAATACCCCTAAAACCCCTAAGTATGTGCAAAAGAATCATTCCAAAGATCAAACTATTGGAGATAAGAGGAAAGGTGTATTAACAAGAAGCAAAGTTGTTGAAGTTGAGGTAAATTTTTGTTTACTTTCTAAATTTGAACCTAAATCAATGAGTGAAGCATCTAAGGATGAACATTGGATGAAGGAAATGGAAGAAGAACTTAAATGTAGATAGAGAAGAATCAGACTTGGGAATTGGTCCCTGGACCGAAAAACAAGAACATAATTAGAACTAAATGGATATTCAAGAACAAGCTGAATGAAAATGGAGTAGTTAGGAACAAAGAAAGACTTGTGTGTAAGGGTTATTCACAAGTAGAAGGTAAAGATTTTGAGGATAATTTTTCTCCTATGACTAGGATGGAAGCTATCCGAATTTTTTTGGCATTTTTAGCACATAAATATTTTAAGGTCTATCAGATGGATGTGAAGTTTTGCTTTTTGAATGGAGAATTGGAAGAAGAGATTTATATGGAACAATTAGAAGGATTTAGTTGTTAGATCAACCATACATGGCATGTAAGTTGAAGAAGGCACTATATGGTTTGAAGCAAGATCCCAAAGCTTGGTATGCAAAATTGGACAAGTACTTGATACAAAAAGGTTTCAACAAGGGCTTCGTAGATAGTAATCTTTACTTTAAAATTGAGGAAGACAAAATCTTGATAGTAGTTGAATATGTGGATGATATTATATTTGGTGGAAATGAGGCTATGTGCAAGAAATTTGCTGAAGAAATGTAGAAAGAATTTGAGATGTCAATGTTTGGGGAGATGAATTTCTTTCTTGGGCTACAGATCAATCAAATTGATAAAGGGATTTCCATTTCATAGTCTAAGTAGGTCAAAGAAATGTTGAAGAAGTTTGGGATGAATGATTCCAAATTAGTATGTACTCCTATGGTGATTAATTGTAAATTAAGTAAAGATGATGATTCACCTAAAGTTGATCAAAGAAAGTATAGATCTATGATTGGTGGACTACTATATTTAACTACTACTAGACTAGATATCGTGAATGTAGTTTTTCTTGTTGCTAGATTTCAAGAAGATCCTAAAGAAACACATGTTGCAGCAGTGAAGAGAATATTCATATATTTAAGAGGCACACCATATTATGGTTTGTGGTATCCTAAGGATACTAATTTCACATTAAATGCTTATACAAATGTAGATTGGGTTGGTTGTGTTGATGATAGGAAAAGTAAAAGTGGTGGTGCATTCTTTCTTGGATGTAGATTATTATCATGGTTGAGTAAAAAAAATGATTCAATTTCTTTATCCACTGTAGAGGTAGAGTATATTGCAACAACATCATGTTATGCATAGGTATTATGGATGAGACAAACATTGAAGGTTATCAGAAATTTATTTGATGAACCTATATATATCTTCTATTATAATACAAGTGAAATAAAAATTTCAAAGAATCCAATGATTCATTCAAGGACAAATCATATATCTATCAGATATCATTTTTTGAGAGAGAAGGTTATGAAGAATAAAGTGAAGCTTGAGTATGTTCCTACAAAGGATTAGATTGCTGACATATTTACTAAGGCTCTTCATAAGGATACTTTTGAGTATCTTCGGAAGAAGTTGAGGGTTATTTCCTTTCCTTTCTTGAACTAGATGCATATAGAAGTGCATCATTCTAGTGGATCTATGGATCTATCCTTTTTATGAATTGGTGTTGGTGGCTACCTCTTAGGGTGAGTAGGTAGTGTCATGTGTTGTCATTGTGTTACTGATTTAGTTGGGCGTACTCCTAAAGGGGAGTATTTAGAGTAGGTAGTTTTGTTTCAGTGTCAAAGAGGGAGAACAATGCAAAAATAATTATCCTTTTCCATTGATGTCAAAGGGGGAGAGAGAATCATGTGAAAAAAGGGAGAAATTGTCTTCTCAGGGGGAGAGGATCATGAGAGACTGTTCATAACTATTGAGTGTCTTTGGTGGCTTTTCACATCTTATGTTTCCATCAATGAAAAAGGGGGAGATTGTTGCAAGAATGATGGTGTTTTCATTATTGTCAATAGGATGTCTGTTGAATGGTATTTTCATTGATGTCAACTGTGGGATGAAGATGTTGAGGATATTGAGAAAATTATGAAAAGAGGAAAAAAAATTGTGCATGTGTAGTTGAGACCTTAAGGAAGTATTATGATTACATGGGGTTTTAATTTTGTTATAGAGTCTGAAGATGAGTTGGAATGAAGTAATGAGCTGAGATGATGGTTTTGGTACTCGGTTTCCAAGTGCCTTTGAGAAAATTTAATAAATAGAGTAAACTATGTTGTGCAAATGTTCATAGTGTGCTTCGATATTGTGCTCCACATTATTTTTGTGTTGATGTTATGCCTATGCAACTCTTATAGGTTATTCAAGGTTGACAGAGGTTGTTATATTCAAAATTCAAATTTCTGGATCATTGTATAGTGTGAGATAATTTCACCAGTGTGTGAACCAATTGTTCAGTGATGTTTTATATTGTTTGGCAGAAATGTATTTACTTTGCGCTTCTCCTCTATTTGGATTCAAGAAGTTTATTATAATGCATTTATATTTTTGTGATCAATTTTTTACTTGATTTGGTGTAGTACAATAGAAGTTTCATTTATCAGTATGCAAACAAGGGTTATCGATTCTCCTAAGTTAAAGTAGTTTTCGATGCGAAGCTTGGTTGAAGAATTTGATGAATCTTATGTAATTCATGGATTTTTTCTAGATTGATTTCAAGTAAATTATGTTGTTTGGAACTTTCAACTTGATATAAGAAAGCATGAGTAGAGGAAAACTAATGTGTTATGGTCTTGGTAAATTATACATAATTTAGGGGTATGCCAAACTGAACAATCCTCTTGACATTGCAAGCCTACATTAAATTATTGACCAAGGTGCACAAAATTATGATGGTAATTCACTATATGTGTCTCCATAGGCTTTTACTAACCTAAATTACTCTACATAAACTTATTCAAGCTATTCTACCTTACTAGAATTTAACAAAATTGTGAAAACAATGAAACTAGTCACATAACCTAGTGGCTACAAGTGCCTACAACATAAGTTGTAAGTGACTAATAAAAATATTTGAATGCAAAATAAATTTGAAACTATTTAAAATGATAAAATAACCAATCCTAATCTATGTAGAACTATGATCTAACTCTATTCATGAGCATTCACAACTTAACTAACCATAAACCATTTACTTGCAATGTATGTGTAAGATAAAGAAAACAAAATTAATGAAAGTGCATAAATAACTAAAAGATAAATGAAGTGATGAGTAGTAATTGAGTGGCAAGATCAAAATACTACGTCACTTAACTAAAAAAACTCTCTAATTTATATTCTCACACATCCATGCATCATACAATTTCATTCATCGCACAATGCTAGATATTCAGACATAATCCTTCTTGTAGATTTTATTCCATAATATCATTGTAACAACATGTCTTTAGGGATAACTAAAAAATTGGAAAACTACTAATTGATAAAATATTGTATTAATGAACTAACTAAACTATGAACTCATCCCCTCACTTTATACAAAATGGGGAGAGTTTTATTTGAACTACCAACTAACTAACTAACTGCAATCATAAATCTCACTCCTAGATAAGAGGATGTGTAACAAGGATTGATTTATTCTCCTAACTAAAAAAGAGACCTATTCAAATAAGGATATCTTGCATGTGAAACACATAAAAAAAATCCAACATTCAAGAACAAATATCTTCAGCATTTATTCCTTCCATAATAACCATGCTCAGCTCCATAGCTTCTTGTACTTGATTGGCTTAAACTTCATTACTTCCCCCGTTCTACTTCTTCGGTACTTGCTACAAATACTCCTTTCTGGTTACCACATGTTGAGTCTACATAGAGATTAATCCACACATATACATATGCAACTAACCACTATAATTAAATCACAACATATCATCCATATATGTATATATTCATATTTAAACCATGCAATGCTACACATATTTCACCATATTCATTTCCACAAAATGGGTTCAAGGTTGCAAGGTATGTATGATAGGAAAACATATTATAGAAGTATTGTTTGAGAGATACTTTAAAAACATAGGCAAAGTGTCTTAAAAAGTATATGAAAAGCAACAAAAAGATACTAATAACTAGACCCATCATTCCCCCCAACTTGTCATTTTGCTTGTGCTCAAGCAAAAATATCAAACTAAATCACCTAGGGAAGAAGACTATAAAATAGAGTAATCTTCCTGAGATCCATGACTGTATTGATTCCCTATCCTTGTTTGAGGTAGAAACCATTGTAGCATGCAAGTATGTTCATCTTATCCAATTATGCACCCTTGTCCTAATAAGTAACATGTCCACTCCAATGTGGAATTGGATGAAGTAATATAGGAGGGTGGTAAGTCAGTGGAAGCCACTCCACTCCCCTTATTCCTGAGATCTCTATATACTTGTATAACCTTTCAAACATGTTCATAAAATTGCAAAGGAAGTGAGGCTCCTTCCTCTATAATTTTGAAGTCAGATTGTCCCATCTATTCCTCACATGTACTAGGCAGTTTTGAAGTGTGGTCACTGCCAATTGTTGAATCCTTCTATAATTCATGAGTCTTAAGTTTGTAATTATTTTTCTTGGCCCCTTATGAGAAAGGAGTCTTAACCATTGAGTAATGACTATATCAGGATTCATTGCTTCCTTTCTAATTTTCAGTGCCATTGTTTTCTCCTTTTCTTCATACTTCTCCATTAACCCACCACAAAGTTGTTCATTTCTAAAGTAAGATGCAAAAGCTCTCACTTCTAAATCCACAACATAGATAAAGGGATTCCAATCAGTATCCTCCATCATCACATAATTATGCAAATAATATTCACATAATTGGTCTTGCTCCTCCAAACTGATTTTACTCAAGAAAGTGAGAAAACTGTCTCTTATCCAAAGCAAAGGGTCGATCATTAAAAAACTTATTGAATTGAAAACTGAGAAATTTTTCCTTTAAAAACAATGCATATACCCTAGATGGAGGTCTGCATTCAATTATTTGGATAGCTCTATCAACCACTTCTTCCAATTTCTCCTTTAGTCTTTTCAACTCCAAATTCTTAGTTTCATTCAAAATTTGCTTTTCTCTTTCCTAGTTCTCTCTTTCCTGCTTGAATTGAGTAGTAATTTTCATCAATTTGAAGCACAAAGAAAAAGTAGTATGGTAGGCTGGTGTTTTTGTAATAGGGGGTTGTAAATTCAAATCAGTTTCAATCCCCATTTTTCCTTTGGCCATCTGTGCCAATAGGTCCAATTTATTTCCATGACCATAGGTCTGCACTTTTTCTTCCAACTCATTGATCCCCATTTCCTTTTCTTTATCTTTTTGTTCATACCCTTGTACTTGTTCTTCCAATTTCTTTATCCTATCAAGGGCTTCTTGAAGTTCCTTTCTTATGTTTCTATCCTCCAACAACTCCTTTTCTTCTTCAAAATTCAAACCATCACTATCATTACTTGTGGCATCAAAAACTTCTCTAGGAGAGTCACTGGGAATTGCTCTTCTAGTATTTTTAGCAATGAAAGGATCCTCTAAGTCAAAATAAAAATAAGATGGTATATATCTTCTTCTCCTAGCAGGAAAATCAACATTTTCACCATGATCACTGTCCGGGTCAGCTTTTTCCCTATCTGTATTTGTGCCCACCATCAATGGAATATGATGTTGTTCCCCAACCTTTCTTTCTAGAAATGGTTCCTCCATGTCCTTTTTCTCAAATTTCTATCTTTTTCATCCTTCCTGAGCGTTAGGGAATAGTGGTTTCCTATGTATGCCTACTCTCCTTTCCTCTTTTACTCCTCTTTTTCCTTTATGCATCCTCTTCTTTAACAATATTATCGTACTTATCAACTCCTTTTCTCTTCCTTTTTTCCTTTTGAGGAAGTTGGTGCAATACTTCTTCTAGTTCTAAGGTTTCTAGAAGATGAGGGTTCCTCAGTTATTGTAGCTGGCACATCTTGTTTTCTAGTTCCACTCTAGCTACGAATAGGAGAAGCAAATGGTAAAACAAGGGCATCTTCTCTTTTTGGTTCATCTTGCTCAGAGTCAACTTCTAGTTCAAGCTTACATAAGGGTTCATCTTCTACTTCAGGTGCCTCAAGCAACTCAGTAATTTCCTTGCATTTCTTAAAATATTCCCAATCAACCCGGGGATGTTGAATTATTAAACTTCTCTTAACCAACAAGGTTATCAGACAATGGTGAGATAATGTAGTATCAACTTGTTTCCTTTGATATTTAGAGGCCATTATTTTTAGCATATTGTATAGAAAATTAGGTACATTGACCAATTGGTCATTCCACAAATGGTTCAACAACTTGAAATGCATAGTATATAATAGATTATGGTGACCATCACAAGTAAGGTATTTGATAATATAAGCAACACATTTTCCCAAAAAGAACGGAAGGGAAAGTCTTTTAGTACCTTGTGAAGTCAAATCCAAGTTCTCACCCCATTCACAAAATGCTTCCCTCGCTGATACTGCATCTGCACGAGCTGGCAACTTGGAAGCTGTGTGAGGTAACCCCGTCACTTGGGCGATTTCCATCTCTAAGCCATCCACCACTAATCCATTTACTATTGCTTCATCATACTTCAACATGGCTACAAAATCCCTGACCATCTCATTATCATATTCTATCAATTTTAGAAAATAGTCTAGACACCCTACTCTGGTGAATAGAGGTATAACCATCATATCCTCTAATATTTCCTTGTGAGCATATGGTTCTCTATGAATTACATCACCCCCCATTAATCTATCAATTCTTGTAACCTTAAAGAGCTCAAATTCTGCAAATTCGACTATTCTCCAAATACCTTCTTCGTACCTCAACACTTACAATCCCTTTATCTTAGTTTAATCAAGTAGTTTTTTACCATAGCTCATCTCAGAAAAGGAATCACATTTATCAAAAATACAAAGAAGTTTTGCTAGTTTTAAAAGATGGAATTAATGCAGTTCTAACAAACTTGGGTGGTAAAATAAAAAATTAATAACAAAATTTTGATAATAGTGATACCCCTCCCCCCAACTTAAGGTGAAGTGACCGCACTTCATGTGTAAATGGGTTAGGGTGATAGGATAATGATGAAAAATAATGGTGATAAAATTCGCATGCATAACTTAAATAAGGAATAATAATAAATACAAAAGGAAAGCTAGATTTAATTAGAGGAGGTTACCTTTCATACATGTGGAATGGAAAGTGATGCATGGTGCAATTATGAATTGTAAAAGTATATTGCAACGTACAAGCAAAGTGACATGCATTGATTACATAGAATTTGATGAAAAGTGGTTGTTGTACTACTAATATGTATTTTACTGGAAAGTAAAGGACACGTGTTTGCACTTAGAATAGTCCATAGGAAAAAAAAAATGAATCCACCAAGTAATGCTAGCATGCATGGAATGGGTATTGCTATAGGTACGTGAAGAACAGGGCCCAATTAAAATAGGCTACTTAGGTCCTGTCTAAACAAGTCCCAAGAAAAATAAAAATATTGGTCCCTCTAGAGTTAGAACTTGGCATTACAGATATCATGTTGTTTGTGCATGTGATTAAAGCATGGAAAATTAGGCTTGAGTAATCTCAGAGGTGGAGTTGTGTAACTCAACCTCTGTACTACCAGACATGGTGGGTAAGTCTCTTCTTGTTGGAACATCATCCTACATCCCAAATCCTGAATCAACTGAATTGTGTACACCATACGCATCCATCAGAGAGAGGATGAAATCATCAATGTGCTCAAGTGGTTTCTTGTACAATTTGAGTCTATTTCCATTAACCAAAAGGGAGAATTTGACCTCATCAATAGTCTGTAGTTGAACTGCACCATTAGGAAATACCTATTTGATCTCGTATGGTCCTAACCATAGGGACTGTAATTTTCTTAGAAAATATTTACATCTAGAATCATACAAAAGTGACCAATCGCCTACAACAAATTTATTAGTCTTTATGTACTGGTCATGCCATTTAATCCTTTGTTTATGAACAACCTCTGTATGGTGTAATTCTTGCAATTTGATTTCATCCAGGGCATTTAAATGTTACAACCTTTCTTTCTAAGAGTCTGTTAAGTCCATCCCTAGGTCAACTGATGTATGTAGGGTTTTATATTCAAACTCAATGGTTAACACTATTGTTTTTCCACAAACCAACTCATAAGGGGTAAACCTTGTAGTTGTCTTCTAGGTAGTTCTATATTCCCAAACAGCTTCTAGAAATCTAGATACCCAATCTCTCCTATGAAGTTGTATTATTTTTGTCAGTATGTTCTCAATCTCCCTGTTGGTGACCTCAACTTGTCCATTTGCTTGAGGATGATATGGGGTAGATTTCTTATGCCTTATCTGATATTCCTTAACTAGTTCAACTATGAGATCTAATGTGAATTGTGGCCCTTGATCAATCACTATCTCCTTAGGAACACCATACCTAGTGAAAATTTCCTCATTTAAGAATTTGGCAACATTCCCATCTCTGGAAAACTACAGTGCCTTTACTTCTACCCATTTGGTTAAGTAATCAGTATATACCAATATATATTCTTTGTTATTTGAAGTGGGGGATATAGGGCCAACAAAATCTAGACCACGTTTGTTAAAAGGAGCTAATGCGAGTTGAGGTTGTAGTGGCATCTCATCACTTTTTGTAGGTCTCCCCATTCTTTGGCATCTGTCACAACTTTGAGTATACTTAACATGGTCTTTGTGAAGAGTTGGCCAATAATATCCTATTGTCATGATTTTAAAAGTTGTCCTCTTGCTTGAAAAATATCCACCACAAGGTTCATCATGGCATGCTTTCAATATGTCAAACACTTCATCCCCCTAATACATCTTCTCAAAATGTTGTCAAGAACAATATAAAATAAGAATCTAGAAAAACAAGAATAGGGAAAGCATTTATGAACTAACTGTCTTTTCTCTCTAGGAGAGAAGTAAGTTGGAACCTACCATGTTACCAATTAGTTATCTATATAAGCATACCATGGGTTATGTATAGTTAAACCAAATAAATTTTCATCAAGGAAAGAATCATCAACTACTCCTTCATTAGATGTTGTGGGTAATCTGGACAAAAAATCAGCAACCACATTAGCTTTTCCTAGTTTATCAACTATGGTTATATCAAATTGTTGTAGCAACAACAACCACCTCACAAGTCTTCCACCTACTACTGGCTTATTCATCAAGTATCTAACGGTTGTATGATATGTGTGTATGAACACTTGATAACCAGTAATATAATGTCTAAACTTATTAATGGTGTAGACAATTGCAAGCATTTCTTTCTCTATCACAATGTAGTTCAATTATGCTCCCTGTAGGTTTTTGCTGATATAATATATGGCATAGTCTTTATTTCCATCTTTTGTACCAGGAAAAATCCAATTGCAAAGTCTGATGCATCAGTGTGAATGTGAAATAGCAATATCCAATTTGGACCTCTTAAAACTGGTGCATTAGTCAAGGCTATCTTTAACTTGTCACAGGACTGCTGACAGTCTGGAGTCCACTGAAATTCAATATCCTTTGTCAATAAAGTAAACAAAGGTGCAACTATTTTACTATAATCTTGAATAAATCTCCTATAATAACCTGCATGTCCAAGAAAACTTCACATCCTTTTGTTTCTAAGGGATAGGCCGTGTAGGTATGATCTCAATATTCTTAGTGTCAACTTGTATCCCTACATTAGAAATGAAATGTCCCAAGACAATGCCTTGTGTCATCATCATAAAACATTTCTCATTGCTCAATGATAAAATGTGTTCAGTGCATCTTTTCAAGACTATTTCTAGATTTTGCAAAGCCTCATCAAATGTTTCACCATATGTAGTAAAATAATCCATATAAATCTCCATCTTATCATGTGAAATATCAAAAAATATACTAAGCACTACTCTTTGAAATGTGGCTAGAGCATGACACAAACCAAAAGGTAAAATAGAATATGCATAAGTACCCTAGGGATAGGTAAACATGGTTTTATCCTGATCTTCAGGTACAATCTTGATTTGATTATAACCACTGAAACCATCAAGAAAGGAAAAATATTTCTTCCCTGCTAAAGAATCTAAAACTTGGTCAATGAATGGCAATGGAAAATGATCTTTCCTAGTGGCAGTATTGAGTTCACTGTAGTAAGCACAAACTCTCCATTTACCACCCTTTTTAGGTACTATTTCTAATGGTGAAACCCATTCACTATCTGAGATAGGATATATAAATCTTACATTCAAAAGCTTTTATAGTTTGACTTTCACAATTTCTCTAAGGTATAGTTTCATATTCCTTTGTGGCTGCCTTATAGGTCTATAGCCATCATTGATGTAAATCTTATGCATGCATAAGGCAGGATCAGTTCCTTTCATATCACTATAATCCCATGCAAAATTTGTTGCATGTGCTTTCAACACAACATGCAAGGATTTTTTCTGCTCATCAGTCAATGCACTATTAAGACTCAACATCTTTCTAGGCTTGACCTCTAATTGCATAGACATGTCTTGTATAGAGGCTAGATCAAGGCTAGCTATTATTAGTAGGCATTGTTGGGGTAACAAAGTATGTATTATCTGGGATACTTCTTGTGAGGAACTAGTACGTATTATGCTTTCCAAAGGATCATGCAAACAGGCTAAACAACCTTGCTATTGTGGGTGCCTTCCATAGTCACTTAGTATGATATGAGCTATCAGCTTATCCTCATCTTGAATATCTAGTAGAGGACTTCGTTCTATGGTCATTAAATTCTACAATGAATATTTGTCCTCATCATCTAGGTGTGGCCAAATGGTCTGCTCAAGGTCTTGATGTGGCTAAGCTGGTGGATAAAATACTAGATTCTCGGTTATTGTTTCGTTAGATATGATCATTTTTCTTAACCTACATCCTATAAATGCATCGGTTGTGGCTAACCAAGGTTGACCTAAGATTAGTGGATAACTAGCTATATTAACTTTGGGCTAAAGTACTATAAAGTCAGCAGGGTAATCCCAAGAATCTAATGCAATGACAAGGTCATCAATAACTCCTTCAGGCTTAACTATAGACCTATCAACTAATTGTAAAACTATTTGAGTAGGCCTAAGATTGGCTAACTGTAGTAGTTGCACGGTATCTTTGGTCATTACATTAATTGCAACACCCAAGTCTATCAAAGTATTCTTAATAAGAGTCCCATTGATTTTAATGTCCACTACTAGACTACCAAGATCTATATATTTGGGAACATTTATATTCCCCAACATTATATCAGCAAGATTACCCAAAACATGAACTATCTGTGGGTCCTTCTTTTCCTTCCTGGATTCTTAAGACAAAGATTCCCAATAGTCTTAGTATAGATGGGAATATCTTTGATAGCTTCGATCAAAGGGATTTTAATGTTGACACCCTTCAGCTGGCCTAAAAGGTTTGTTTTAGCCTATGTATATTGTTTTTGGATAGCCAAACATTCAGGGAATGGAGGCTTTGGATGTGATGTGGTTTAGAGCCCTTGATTAGTCTGGGATTCCAAAGGTGGATTATTTGAGGCTTCCTTTGTAGGTTCTTCATCATCTAATTCTATAATTTTGGGAGATGAAGGTCTTGCAAGCTGCTTCCTCGATCTGAGATGAAGGTCACTCACCTCTACCCCATATGTGCGGTATTGGATAGCTTCGTTAGTATAAGCCTGTTCAGTAGGCTTAGTGTTAGGGTTAGGTGCATGTTGGATAGGAATTTGAGATGGTTTAGGTAGCTAAGATTGAGGATTTGATGGAGGCATTAGAGCTTACTTATGAGGTGGAGGAGGAGGTAACATAGGCTACTAATAATTCATATTTTTTTTCCATTTTTTACCTTTCTACCATTGAGGTTGCCATTGATTCTGCTAGGTTGGCCATTGTGGATTGTGGTTAGAACCCTAAAAATTTTGTTGTGGCCATGGGTTTGGTTGTTGGTTCCAATTTGGCTGAGTTTGTGGCCATTGTGGAGGACTCTACCACTAGTTTTGATTTGTTTTCCAGGGCTAAGTGTTCCAAGCAAAGAATTTTTGATTGCTCAAAGGGAAAGATGGATTAAAACAAAGGGGGTCTGATGGCATACCTTGTCTTTGATACCAAGGCCTCCTTTATGCTATATAGAAATTTTTTCCATCATCTCCTTCCATTGCTTGGAAATATAGTTTCTCAATCCTTTCTTGTTGAATATTGGCCACTCGTTTGCACTTACAATTAGCTTTTCTCTATCTACATGTAGGGAAGTACTTAGTGAGCATGGCTTTTTCTTCCTCCTACTTCTTTTTGATGTGGAGGGTGCCCAACTGTGTTGATAAATGATTAATTATATCTTGTTTCATGTTGGAAAATAAATTATTGATTTCAACTTTAGAAACCCCATTAGAGGACTTACTTGTGATGGATGACCTCTCCCCTCTTGGCTTTCTGGAAAGAGACCTAGAATAATTCCTACAGACTTTATAGATATCTTCAAATGGTCTTGTAGAAATGTCTCCTCCAACAACAAGGTTGAGGGCATCCATACTTTATTCATTAACCCCTCTTAAAAATACTAATTTAAGGGATTCCTCAGATAATTTATGTTGGGGGTTCTTCTTCAAAGCCAATTAAAATCTTTCCACACAGTCTTCTAGTGGCTCATCCTCTTTTTGAGACATTTGAAAAAATGTCATCCATTCTTCGATCTAATCCTCTACAATAGTACTTGTAATTTTCCAAGAACTTTGTCTTCATGGTGTCCCACTCTGGAAAAACATCCTTTCCAAGCCCCATAAACCATCTAAGGGCATAATCCTTATGAGCGGGTAGGAAGAGCTTGAGTTGGTGGGCATTAGAAGTGTAATCACAACTTCTGTACAAGACATCAAACTCAAAGAGGAAGGTGTCTTGGTCCTCAGTTACCAATCCATAAAATACTGGTAATGCTGATGGTGGAATATTTTTCAACACGGTATCTCTAGCTTGATAAGTAATGGGGAACTCAAAAGTACCCTGCTCTGGTGGATCAGGATCTGCCATTGTTCAAAAGGGCCCTTCAGTGTCTATGGAAGATGATGATGATGAGGAAGATGGAAAGGTATTATCTACTCTTTCAACATCCTCCACAATATAGTCAACAAAACTAAGTATCTTCTCTATCTTGGGTCTCTGAAGGGATGAATCTTCCTTGGTTATCTCTTTGCCTCCGCATACGGTAAATTTGTCTTTGTATGGCAACGACCCTACACAATGTTAGTACAACTCCAAGTTTTTGAAGATGAAATCTATCAGTCC
This sequence comes from Sequoia sempervirens, assembly GCA_007258455.2. NCBI lineage: Eukaryota > Viridiplantae > Streptophyta > Pinopsida > Cupressales > Cupressaceae > Sequoia > Sequoia sempervirens. The sequence continues at coordinate 151,608 of VDFB02263815.1, forward strand.
TAATGCAAAATAGGAAAATTTAAATATGAAAGATTTGTAAAAATAGGCCTATGAAGATAGCACCATCCCTGACAATGGCGCCAAAAATGTAGAGGCAAACTAATGTGTTATGGACTAGTTGGTAAATTCTACACAATTTAGGGGTATGCCAAACTGAACAATCCTCTTGACATTGCAAGCCTACATTAAATTATCAACCAAGGTGCATAAAATTATGATAGTACTTCACCATATGTGTCTCCACATGCTTTTACTAACCTAAATTACTCTACATAAACTTATTCTAGCTATTCTACCTGTGATATCCAAAATGTCTAACCCATTCTAAGCAAATAAAATGCAATGGAAAAGCATAAGGAAACACCTCAAGATTAGCCTAAGGAATTTGAAAAAGAAAAGAGGAAAGTGTTAAATGAAGAAAAATGATTATACCTCCCTTTTGCAGTTGAAACTCCTTGGTTGGCCCTTGATTTGGATTGATTTGTATGCTCCTTGATGGCTTTTGATATGGCTAAATGAAAGTCTTGACTATATGCTTGGATGAAAATGTAAATGGATGAAATTGATGGCTAGATGAGTGCACAAAATGGCAGCATTTAGTTGCAAATGGCTAAGTGTTTTTTTTTTTAATGCTTTAGAGGATGGGGTATTTATAGAGAAACTTGAATTCTCTAGAGAATTCAATGGTTGGGATTTATCCAACAAAGTCAAGATGAAGGGCTAAGGTGAGTTGAGGACTCACAAGCCCTCACATTTTGACATGTGGAATGTGAAGTGGATAAAAGTAGGATGATGTGTAGGTGATGTGGAAGGGAGGTACATGATATGGAGGAAGGACAAGTACCTTCCAAGTACATTGGGAGATGAGAAGATTCCTTGGAGGAATAAATGTGAATTAAAAATTCACATGCTTGGGAGAATCCAGTGGATAAGAGAGGGTATCCAAAAAGGTGGGAGTTTGTCACATGTGCCTTGATGTGACAAGTCAAAGGTTCTAGAAGATGCATGGGAAAAGGGGATTCTAGAAGGAATAAAAGTGAATTAAAAATTCACATGGGGAAGAGAGGAGCCTTGGATGAATAAAAAGGAATTAAAAATTCCTTGGGGGATGGGGAGAGTTAACCAATTTAACTAATTAGTAATTAGAAGATAATTAGGGGTTAATGAAGATTAGAAGCCAACTTGCAAAAGTTGGAGGATGTGACACATCCTAATCAAGGATTAGGAATGTGCACATTCTTAATGAAGAAATTAGGAGATGGATTAGGATTAGATGAAAATGACATGTGAGGAATTAAATAAATGTAATATTTATTTAATTCATTTGATGAAAAGAGGATTAAGGAGGGTAAGGTATTTAATTATTAATTAAATACCTTAGGGATTTGACAGAATTAAGGATATTAATTAAATAATAGTAATATTACTTAATTAACTTGGATAAGAGGTTGTTTAGATGAAAAGTGATAAATTTGGATAAATTAATTGTCCAAATTTGGATGTCTACACTACCTTACTAGAATTTAAAAAAAATAGCGAAAACAATGAAACTAGTCACATAACCTAGTGGCTACGAGTACCTGCAGCATAAGTTGTAGGTGACTACTAAAATTATTCAAATGAAAAATCAATTTGAAACTATTTAAAATGATAAAATAACCAATCCTAATCTCTAGAGAACTATGATCTAACTTTGTTCATGAACATTAACAACTTAACTAACCATAAACCATTTACTTGCAATGTATGTGTAAGATAAAGAAAACAAGATTAATGAAAGTGCATAAATAATTGAAAGATAAATGAAGTGATGAGCAGTATTTGAGTGGCCAGATCAAAAGAATTCCTCACTTAACTAAAAACAATATCTAATTTAGATTGTCATGCATCCATGCATCATACAATTTCATTCATCGCACAATGCCAGATATTCAGACATAATCCTTCTTATAGATTTTATTCCATAATATCATTGTAACAACATGTCTTTAGGGATAACTGAAAAAATGGAAAACTACTAATTGATAAAATCTTGTATTAATCAACTAACTAAACTATGAACTCATCCCCTCACTTTATACAAAATGGGGAGATTTTTATTCAAACTACCAACTAACTAACTAACTACAATCATAAATATCACTCCTAGAATATACGAGGATGTGAAATGATGATTGGATTATTCTCCTAACTGAAAAAGAGACCTATTCAAATAAGGATAGCTTGCATGTGAAACACATAGATAAACATCCAGCATTCAAGAACAAATATCTTCATCATTTATTCCTTCCATAATGACCACACTCAGCTCCATAGCTTCGTGTACTTGATTGGCTTAAACTTCATTAATTCCCCTATTCTACTTCTTTGGTACTTGCTACAAATACTCCTTTCTGGTTACCACGTGTTGAGTTTGCAAAGAGATTAATCCACATACATACATATGCAACTAACCACTATAATTAAATCACATCATTTCATCCATATACATAAATATTCATATTTAAACCATGCAATGCTACAAATATTTCACCATATTCATTTTCACAAAATGGGTTCAAGGTTGCAAGGTATGTATGATAGAACAACATATTATAGAAGTTCTTTGAGAGATACTTTTAAAAAATAGGTAAAATTTCTTAAAATGTATATGAAAAGCAACAAAAAGATACTAATAACTAGACCCATCAGCATGTACTTAATGATTATGGTGTTTTACATGGGTGTTGGTCAACCTTGTGTTTAACACAACATACGAGGCTTGTGGAAGCATGTTGAAGTATGGTTGGATCTGTTTGGGTCCTAATTAAGTATTTATGTAGGTCGCCTTTTATTCCTATCCACTACGAGAATGTTTATGTGCTGACCTATTTTCAAATTTTATTGTATAATAGCTAGTGGTCGACATTAGAGAAATCTTTGAGATAGAGGTTGATACAAACATGTATGGTGTTGATGAGAGTTAAAGGGTGGAAGAATAAGAGGCAAGATAGATGTGGTATTGATGTGAGTAAAGTGTGTGTGGTGTGAATTTTAGTAGAGCAATGGGAATTTCATGTTATGGTTCCTAAAGGCAGTGAGCTAAAGGCATCTAATATCTTTCATGTGAGACTACAAAAGTGTATGAGAAATTGTGGTGGACTCTTTTTTGCATTGAGAATTTTTTCTCTAGGTAACATTCTTCTTCTATCTTCTTTTATTCTTTATGTGGTAGTGAGCCCTAGCTGTGAGGCTTTCTAGACACTGTGTCTTATTCTGGTAGTGAGCCCCTTGTACCAAATTTTCTATTACTTATATTGTGAGCTAATCCTCACCATGGTTTTTCCCTCATTGGTTTTTCCATGTAAATCTTGTGTTCTTATGTGTATGGTGTTGTGATTTTAGTTTTTGTTATCTTCATTTCATGTTTAATCAATCTAACAAAATAAGGGTTTATTGAATGCTTGTGGATCTAATTATTGTTGAGGGTTTTGAAGGTTTAATTTGCTACAATTGATTCAACCCCCCCTCTCAGTTTTCTTGTTCATTTCAACAATAGTGAGGATGAAAAGTAGAGCGATTGTGAAAAAATGGGGTTTGAGCACAATGGATGTAGAAAACATAGCACAAGCGGTCAATTTGTCAAAAAAGGGAAAAATTCCTAGTGTTAGGAATATTTTGACGTAAATGTGTAGGGTTGCTAAATTTTAGCGACATTGCAAGTGAAAATGAAGCTCAATTTGTAGTAGCATTGAAAAATGGTGAAGCTACAAGTAGATTGAGATGATTTTGCAAAAAACTGCAGTCATTAAATTTTAATGACATTGCAAGAAGGGTAGAACTTTGCTTTTTGTAAAGTTGAAACAAATTATTGATTATGCAAATTAGGGGGTCGAACTTTTGATCTTTGTTAAGTCATTAAATTTTAACCATCTTGCAAAAATAGAAGGAACTTCATTTGTTGTTAGGTCGGGGAAAAACCTATCGTTACAACTAACCTTTGAATTTTTGTGCATATTTGGGGGAAAAAACCCAATTATGCAAGTTTACACTTTTTTTATGTGCACCTTCAGAAAAAATGGCTGATGGTACAATATCAATTGGGGATTACTTAATCATTTTGCATGTGCGGGGTTTCACAATGCACATACAATAAAGACACCTCAAGTCTTTGTAAGGTCGGGGAAATTCCCCAACCATACAACTCAAAGTAAATGTTCTTGTTTGTATGCATGGGGTTTTACACCGTAGTTCCAAAGGAAGGAAAAAAAAAGTTTAATGCGAGGTCAAGGAATTACCCCAACCTTGCAATATGAGAACGACACATCGTTTTGTGATTTTCAATATCATTTCATGTTTGATTGGTAAATAAAATTGATCAAACCTTCCACATTCATGCTTATGTATTTTTGAAGAAAAATCATTGACTATACCTAAGTCATAGATAGGCAAGATACTTCAAGAATAGGTGGTAAATAGTAAGGGTTTAGCATGGAAAAATCCTCAAGGGAAAACTTTGTGTAATGTGGTATTATACACATGTGGGTCAATCAAGAAAATGCAAACCATTCGATAGGAAACCAATAAAACAAACTAGGGTTTCAAATAAACAAGTAAAAGCAAAAGGTAAATTGATGTATGTAGAAATTATAAAACCTAAAAAATAAAAACCCATTTTAGGATACAATAAAATGCATTTTAAATCTTAACCCTAAACAATAATAATTGAAGAAAGGGAATTAAAATGTGAACATACTCAAAAGAATGAAAATGATGAAAATGTGAAAAACCCTAACATGAACCCGAAAATAATTCACATGAAAATCACCCATGACCTACACATGATTGAACTCTCAAATCCAAACTAACTCGCCGAGAGGATAGGAGGGAAAACAATAAAAATAAATGAAGAAAGAGAAAACTAAACCATTTAACAATCTATTTCAAAGTCATTATAATGACATTAAATGCAACTCGTGTGAGGTCGAGATTGCAAGAGCGGGAAATTATAACACCAATGCAAATTGAAATATGGCAAGGTAACTTGCAAGGTCAGGAAAAAATGTCGACCATGCAACTCTTTTTATTTTGCAACTTTGACTTGTAGGGTTGGGGAAAAACCTCGACCTTGCAAGTATAAAAAAAATTCTAACTTTTGCAAACTGAAATTCACAACTTGCTCAAAAGATGAATTTTAACAAACTGATGGAGATTAACACTCAAAAAGATGTTTTGAGGCTAAGAACCACACACGAAGGAAAATTGGGATTCACCTCATTTTACGTGCTTAGATTATGTGGGCTATGAAATGGACAAGTTTCGTAGGGGTTATCCCATGAATTGAGCATGCTAAATTCGAGGATAATAGGTCTTTCTCATGGTTTCAAAAATAATGAAGGAAATTAAAAGGATCATAGGATTTGGGAACCATCAAAACCTTTGAAAGGTTTCTATTCCTATCTAGAGTATCAATAAAAATATTTACAAAAGGAAGAAAAAATAATCAATATTTTTAATGGTTCCTAGGACTATTGGAACCTCCAATTACTTCCCAAAATAGATATAGTTCTTGACAAGCTTCAATTCTTTGAAAAAGGGGTTAAGGAGAAGATTATTTGTTGAAAGGTTTACATGAAAACTTCAAAGCTTGGGATTTATCAAAGGGAAACAAAGAAAACAAATATTTAGAGGGTTGATTGGTTCTTGGAATGAAAAGAACCTCCGATGAGTTCCTAGAACAATGATATTTATTAATATGCTCACAAACTCTAACAAAGAGATCAATCAAAGAAGAAATTCATAAGTCCCTAATTTTAAAGGAATCTTTGACCATCCAAAAATTAGAATGCAAATATTTGAGAAGAAACAAGGAATGAAAAATAAAAATATTTGGAGGAAATGACAACTCACAAGACTACAAGAACCCCTATTTTACTCATAGTTCTTGTTCCACCTTTGACGAGCTTCTCTAATAATTAAAAGGAAACTAAGGAAAATTAAGAAACAAGATTATATTCTATAAAAAAGAAGAAGAAGGTATAAGCATTATAAAAGACCTCATTTATTTTATTTGGGCAAAATCTAACACCTAGAGTGAAGGAGAAGTTGGTATTCTTGCACGATGGAGCCCAACCTAATTGTGATAATTTCTTAGCAACTCCTAACTCCTCCATAATATTTCCAAGAAAGAAAATGTGCCCATTTCTAAATCAAACTTGTTTATCTTAAAGCTTTTCCTATTTGGTTGCATTGTGTCCTAGTTTTTTGCCATATTGACCAAAGTTTTGTTCGTCAAATCCTATTTTACCCACCATCAACCCATAACATTTAAATGTCAAGGATGAGGTATGCCTACCAAGGGTATGAAAGGGAATTACTATTATCAAATTCTTTGTCCAAGGTGGGAGATATCAAATTAGGGCATATAGATCTTGAATAATTCTGGATACAAATGGGAAAAACCCTAGGACACTAATGATTGAGGCTACTTTTCAAAGTGGACTAGCTCACATGGGAGGGTTTCTAATTTCATTCCACTGCATTGATTTAGTGATGGCCTACATTAAATACTACAAACTTGAGAAAATGGAAATTAGGAGTGTAGATGATAGATTGAAAGCTAAATTATATGGGCCCTCTATATGCACTCTATTAATACTTTGACCCAATAGACAAGCTTATGCATACACGAATTTGGAAAGAGAAAGGAACTAGTTTATTGATAAAAGGATACATGCTTGAATAATATCACCATATACTAGTTCAAGAAGCTAAGGAAAGGAAATTTGAAGCTACTTAAAGGCCTTCTTAGGTCTCACTTTAATGAGGACATATCAAACATCATAACCTTACTACATAGGGTTAATGAAGATGAATAAATGTATTATTTTGAATATTGGATGTGTAGATTCATTATTGTTGTTATGAATCTCAATATGGAGATTGGGGAAAATTAATTAGTGACAATCTACGTAACTAAATTACCAATTTCTAGAATATGTAGGAATTTTACATGATCTCATATATTTTTATGTAATTTCTAGTATCAACCCATGGCCTAGATTTTATGAGGTAGAGATTTGTGAGGAAATAACTCAAATATAATATAGTTTCTACCCGTAATTGCAATTGAATATTAAAAATAATAATTTTAGAAGATTAAATGATGCATTCACTATGCTTATAGGTAGGGAGCTTGATTTTATCTGGTAATGAAGTTTGGGCTTTTAAAAAAATAATGAGGCATTTTGAATAACCCCCCTAACATTCTTTAGAAAATATTTGAAGTGCTCAATTGAAATATGATGTTATGGAAAAGTATTCAAATTCCCTTGTCAAGATAGTAAATAATTTTAAACCTTTTTAGTCAATTCATCAATTATTGCTTATGTACCCCATTCAATTTTCAAGGACCCGTTCACTTGGGAGGTGTAGGTGGATCAACAAAACTCGAGATTTAATTTGAATATTCAAATAACCAAACTAGTGAGAGGTTAGGGATTGGAAAAGTTAATGATAGAAGTAAACCTTGATGTTTTCAATGAGAATGTGATGATAGTAATGATTATTACTAAGGAGTGTACTCTTGAAGATATCCCTTCGTATAAACATATCATATATAATTTGGCTCGTATGAATTTCCCACATGGTCTAAATGAGAGTAGAAAAAGAACTTTGAAGTTGACAGTCTAAAAGAATTTGTGGCTTGATAATTACCTTATGTGGAAAAATCCAAAGGTGTAATGCTTAGATGCATAAATAAGAAGTAGAAAATGTTACCACTAAATATCATCATGGAGACTGTGGAAGTCATTTTATAGCCAATATAATTTCACATAAGACTCTTAGGGTCGAGTCATAGTGGCCAATATTGTTTTGATATGTAGCAATAATGGTAAGTTGAATTTTTCCAAATATTTTTGGGAAGATCAAAAAATGTAGATGGTTTTCCCCTTAGAATCATAATAGTGGAGTCTACTTCATAGAAATGGCGCATAGAGTTCATTGGTGAGATAACAAAAAAATTGGTAATAAGTTAAGATGGATCCTAGTTTTAACAAACTTGTAGACATTCAAATTATACCGATTGATATCATGCACTTGATCCTAATTTACTAACACCAATTTTGCCTAAATCATCTCTCTACTAACCATTTAATCGAATAATCTTTGTTTGATTAAATTCATCATAATTCCTCTATTAATTAAATAAATCAACTTTGTTTGATTAAATCATTATCTTCTTTTAATTAAATAAATATTTTATTTGATTAATCCTAATGTTCATTCAATTAAATAAATCCATTTATTAGATTAAATCATAATCTCCCTTTAATTAAATAAATTAACCTTTATTTGATTAAATATAATATCATCTCTTTAATTAAATAAATCAAACTTTATTTAATTAAATCTATTGTCCATTATTCCTCCCATTTGATTTAAATAATTCCAAAAATCTAAGTCAAATCTCAAATCAAACTAATCTCCATCTAAGTTAATTAAATCCTAATTAACTCTATTTCTAATCCATCAAATCCTCTAGATTTTGCAACTTGCACATGTAAATCAATTTAATTGATTTATAAATTCTTCTATTTTCATTCAAAAAGGAATCTCTTTGGAATATTCTTCCATTTTGAAATCTCCCTCCCAAAAGGACTTGTCTTCCAACATGGCATTTAAGCCTCTTACATGTCCTTTTTTCTTGAGCCAAGTGGCATTAACTCTTCTTCCATCTCTTCATCCATAAGCCATCTTTCAAATTTCAAATTTCCACCTAATTGTATTTATTTGTACACTGATCAAAATGTGCTCCACCTCTCTTCAATAGCATGTTGACAAGTGGTACATTGTTATTGGTTCATCTTTAATCCCAAATCCTTCATGTTTTGTATTCCTCCATCCTTCCTTCCTATAAATGGAGGACTCCTCTATTGATTTTGGATCCACAACTTTAGGAAAATTCATTATCTACATATTTTATGCAAGTTCATCCATTGTTCATCAAGGTTTTCATAGCATTTCATCATCATAGCTAGGTTATTGCAAATTTCACCTAGGATCACATTGTTCATCATCAAAGCTTACAAGGAATTGGGGAAGGGCTACTTTCCACATCAAAGTAGCACCAATTCCCTCATGGGATGTTGGTTTGAGTGTTTTAAATAGGATTTCAATAAGCTTTTATTTGATATTCAATCTTTGTTTTCTTGTTTATTTCATTTAGATGAATTGCATGGGGAATGATTGTTTTAGATGTGTTTGAGGACTAACATTGGGTTGTTTGTCTATGTATGAGAAGGTCTAGATCAACCATTCATGTTTTGGCACTAGAAGGAGGGAAAATCTTGAGAAATTAATACATTTTTTGGTGAAAATTCCATTATTTTCTTAGTAATTTTGTGTTTACAGGAAACAATGACACTGCAAAAGACAAACAACGATGCTATCATTCTAGCTTCACTATATAGCAACCTTGTTTCTACTTCAAAGGGTGACGCTTCTGTTATTTTCCTAATGGACTGGCCTTTTAAACTCCAAAGAGCGATGCTTGGTGAAACAAAGACTATTTCTCCACAGAGAGTCGCTGACTTCACCAGTGCGCCACTGGACTTCTCTAAACAGTGACGCCTTTGTGGATTGTGACGCTGGGGTGGGGTAAAAGTCAAATTTTTAGTTTTAATTCAACATGCACTTTTTATATTGATCACCTTGGACTTCTAACCTTCTTTTGTGGCTCTATTTTCTATAGTCTAATCAATTTTTGTAGGTTGAAGTGATTAAGGAGGAAACAAAGACAAAGGATTTCTATGGCATAATCGCTTGATTGTAACAAGTGTTTTTAAACACTTTGGGAGCAATCATAATCCCATTTTAAGGCTTTTTTTCTCTTCAAGTTTTAGGACTCAAAATAAATTTCATTTGGGTTTTAAAAAGAACAATCAAAGGGTTAAAAAGAACCTTAGGAACTTACTAGAGTTGGTTTTGGACCTAAAAATTGAACAAACAAACTTCACACTTCATCTTGGTGCTATAAAAAGAATCCATTATTGCTTTTGAAGTTAAAATGAACATGTATTTTTTTGTGTTTTGCAATATTTTTTACAAATTAATATCATTTAAAAGGTGTATGCACTTCTCTCGCGCTTCACAATGATCTTGAGAAACAAAAGTATTTTGGTGATATTAGGGTGTCTAAAAGATTGCCTCCACACTTCAATTTGGACTTTTAAAATTGAACAAATCTTGTTAGTGTGAGTTGAGTATATCGTGTGTGTTCTCTATTTGTTCACACAATAAAGGATTAATCAAACTACGGATGTGCTTGTTCACTATTTTTTACCTTTAGAGGGGCCTTCCTAAGACCAATTTGAAGGTGACTCCAATTGGTTTTTCACTCGGGCCAGTATACAAATTGATAAGACTAAACTATCAAGTCCTCATGGTATGTAGGCCTTAGTCGTACAGTGTCTTTCAAAATGGGGTACTACCTTAAAAAGTATAAGCACCCCTAGTAGGATTGATTAAAGCCTTTAGTGGCTTGATAGATGCTCACAAGGTGCCATGTTCCCGATCACCCTGACTAAGAACCAATTTGTTTAGAGGCCAAAATCCTTACTATTTGTTGGTGCAAAAATGGTCGTTTTGAAGCCGTCCCACATTTTTGCGGTTTTTGGTAGAAATGAAAAGTTTTTCATGGGAGATTCATGAGAATTGAAGCTTGGCTGACCTGTAGAAGTGAGTGCCATGGAGGGGAGCTTGTGTGGCCAAGCTTCTAATCATTCTCCAAGAATAGGCGCAACTGGATTTATCCAAGTGGGAATTCAACAAATATTGTCTCTTTCTATCCTAGGGTTGTGCATTATTTTGGAATCAAAACACTTTTCTTGGATCTAAAACATTGAAAAACAAACATTCAACAAAATCCCCAAAATTTCAAACCCTTTAGGAGGAGCAAATACCTTTGAAAAAATCCAAGTGCTATTGCTTGCCCTAGGAATTTCATCCTTAGAGGCTTCTAAGTATTTGGATTTATATCTTAATTTTCTCTCACTAAAGTCAACATTAGGGAACTATTGCCTTGATTTCCTTGATTTGCACGTAATGGACCTTGTGGGATGAAAATAAATTGAGGCATTAGATATTTAGTTTGAAAAGCAAAGGAAAGAACGTGTTTGTGGTAAAAAGAATTCATTAAGAAAAGATAAGAAACAATTGAACCCCACACATGTTTTGTTCCAAATGATTTCCTGAAAGATCAAAATCTGAAAACCAAAGTCCAAAGGTCTTAGTCCAAGATCTCTCAAGAAACGTCTCTCAACACTTCATGAATTTAGAGAGAGATTGGTCTTCAACTTTTACAAACATGTTTCAAAGAACAATCCCAATTTGTATTTATTTTACTATTGTCAAAATCCAAGACATTTTCAAAGGTTTGAGTTTCTCACATAGGAAGTACAACATGTTCTTCAATACTGAGGTCTTGTAAACAAAAGTCTCTCTAAGTTCACTTAGGATCAAAATCAACACTCTCATCCATCCCTCAAACATCAATCAAAATCCATCTCACAAACAACTCTTGAAATCATGGAAAAATCCTTCATACTAGACTCTGGGAAAATCCTTTGAATCAAATCAAAATCATCTTGTTTGGCTAAGTGTATGTAGATGCATCCTTCTTCATACACTTAGTTAAATTATCGCCTTGTGGAAAAATTTATTCCAAGACAACATCTAACCTCTTAGAGTTTATGAGTCCATTATCAAATCAAAATCAAAATAAAAATCAAATCCAAACCAAATCAAAATCAAAATCCAAAATCAAATCCAACATCAAAATCCAAAAGTCCTAAATTCTAGTATCTCCTTCAAGGTTTCTTAAGAGTTAAATCATTCACAATCATCCATCTTTCACTATCTCATCACCATTCTTTGATCCTTGACATCTTATACTTTCTTTTTTGTACCTAAAGTTTATATCAATCCAAGGAGTTAAAGGTTCACCTCCCACATTCCTAAAAATTGATCCTTATTTTATGGTCCAAATGGAAACGAACAAAGAAACATCCACTTCAAGTAACTTGAGTCAAACCACTCCTGAAATCAATCCCATTGGGTCTAGCAGTCCCCAACCCAATATTCCTCTAATGACACAAGATCCTCAAGAGGAAGGTTACCAAGTGGAGGACATCACCAACAATGTCCTAGGAATTACTCAAGATGAAATCATAGAAATGGTCCAAAATCCTGAGACTCGTGAAATTTTCAATGCCATGATGAAACTTAATTCTTCACAATACATGCTAGAATTGGTAAAAGAAGGGGATAAATTCCCTTCTGATTATGATGTAAGCACTATTGTGGAGAAATCTCCTAGAATTATGCCATTGGTCTCACTCACACTCTCCTTTCAAAGAATCACTCAAACCATCCTGCAACCCACATCATCCCTTGCTCCAACTCAACCTATTGTCAACAAGGGGAGTTCATTGCTCCATGCTCTTCAAACACATCCCCTTGTAAACAACCAATACTTGGATGCAAACACCATTTTGGGTCAATCCGTCCCACTGGATCCAAAACACCCATATGTCCCACTTTTTTTTCATGACACCAAAAATCCATCCTATGACACTGACATATCCTCTTAACACACAATTCTCTCTCCCCATGACTTCACAAGGAGAAGGTGGACTATTTGGAAAAGGGCGAATATTTGAACCCTCATCATCATTATTTCCTCAAGGGAACACACCACCCATCTTCCCACCATTTCCACCTCTACCACTAACATTTGCACCAACCCTCAATTTAGGGAAACCCCCTTTACCAAACCTCAATCAACAAAATCAAAACAATCCTCCAATCATATATCAAACCATCATACTGAATCCTCTGATCATGCCATCAATATCAAAACAATAGGTGGCAACAATCCAAAAAACACAAGCAATCAACACATCATCTACAATACCCCAAATACCTCAAAATGTGGTTTCCCAAGGGCCTATCATATCAGCCACACCTACCGCAAAAATCAATCCAACAACACCTCTCATCACGACATCTCACACAATTCTGAATCCTCCACCACCACCACCAAAACCAAACATGGAAAACCAATATAGCATCACATTGCAAGCTACCCAACAAGCCTACCAAAAGGCACTTCAAAAATTTCAAAATCAACAAGCTACGCAAGCTGCACAACAAGCTGCTCAACAAGCCCAGGCACAACAAGCTACACAACAAGCACATCAAGCTACCCAAGCCCAAACTTTATTGCAACAACAACAAGTCACCCAAGCCACCCAAGTTGCACATGCTGCCCAAGCTACACAAGTTACTCAACAAGCTCAAGCTCAGGCACAAGCCCAATATCTAGCCCAACAAGCTCGAGTGCAAGCACAATACCAAGCAAAAAAACAAGTAGCTCAGCAACAAGCACATTAGAAAGCCCTGCAATAGTACCAAGCACAAAAAGAAGCATCCCAACAACAAGCATTGTTGGCACAACAACAAGAAGACCAACAACAAGCATTGTTGGCACAACAACAACAACACCAACAATAATCGTTGTTGGTGCAACAACAATTTTAGGCATATCAACAAGCCTTGATCGCACATCAGAGCTTGCAACAACCTCCCCCAAACACACAAAACACCCCACCCATCACTCAAAAAATCAAACCACCTCAAAACATGTTCACTCCAACTCCCCATTCACAAAACGATGTGACGACACAAATCAAGTTGCTCTTCCAACAAGTGCTATATCTCCAATCTAGGAAAATAAAAAAAATGCCAAGCAATTTTTTGCCCCTATCCATTTGACAGGATCCTTGCAATGGTACCATTCCCAAAAGGGTTTAAAATCCCTAAATTTGACAAATATTGTGGGACGGGTAACCCTAAAGATCATATAAGGGAATTCTAGGTACATTGCATGGAAGTAGCATACGATGACACATATCTAATGCAATTATTCCCTTGAGGTTTGGTAGGACCAACAATGGAATGGTTCTCTTGCCTTCCTCCTAGAATCAAAACGTTCCAAGAAATCGTGGACACATTCATAAAGAACTACGCATTCAACATAGTCATGGATGTGAGTCTAGAGGAACTATATGCTCTCAAACAAGCTAAGGGGGGAAAATTCGCATCCTTATTACAATGATGGTGATCCAAGGCCAACAAGAACAAGTGGGCCATTCCAGAAGAACAACAAATTTGCACTATCATTTCCAATCTCGGAAAAACCTTGTCATTCCATCTAAAGATGCAATGTATCACCACATACGATCATTTGATCCCCAAGGTGCTCAACATTGAAAGAGCCCTTATTGCACAAGGGGGGACACCCACATACCAAGAATATCAAGACAACTGCCTTTCCACCAGTTATAATGAAAAACCTCACAGATGGGAAAAAAATAAAATCACTAATGATGGTGTGGTTGACACAAAGTTCATAATCAGTGCCCCAAAACAAAACACACAATCATACCAACAACCAAAAACCAACAATCGAAACAACACACAAGCTAATGCAGTATCACAACCACCTAATAATCAAGTCAATAATCTGAATAATTAAAGGGGACCACCCCCATGGAACGAGTATTCCCCCAAGTGAAAATACACACCCCTTGGGGAATCAATCGAATCTATCATGAAGAAACTGGTATAGGAGAATCTCATTAAAATCCCCATCTATGAGAATTATCAAGAGCCCCAAGTGAAACCACCATGGTACAATGAAAACCACCTTTGTTATTTTCATAAAATCAAGGGACACACAACAACCAGTTGTATGAGACTGAAAAATCTGATCCAAGACCTTATTGATGACAAAGTCATAAACGTTGAACACACTGCATGAAATCAAGACCTAAAGATATACACGAATCCAATGTCAGGTCATAAAAAATGGAATAACCATGGAAAGACAAAGTATGGAAATGTAAACCATGTTTACAATCATGTCGCCGCATCCCTAGATGAATGGGTCGTTGTTAACATCAAGGGAGCCAAAGCTAATTGTGGAGTCACCACACGTGGCAGAAAAGTTACCATTGTTGGATCATCCCAACCACCTAGAGCATCCACCTCAAATCTAAAATCTATTCCAAATGGTTATGATGTCTTAGACCAGCTAAAAAGAACCCCCACTCAAATCTCCATCATGGAGTTACTGAAGATCTCAACCACACATAGAAAAATACTAGAGAAAGCATTGGCTTCATCCACCATCTTCATGGATATTGATGTTGACTAGTTCCAAGCTATGGTTGGACACCTCACCATGCCCCATCTCCTAATTTTTTTTTATCAAGATCTCCCAACATAGCCATCTCATAACTGTGCACTCCATCTTGAGGTCTTGGTCCATAACAATAAAGTCAAAAGGGTCTTGGTGGATGGGGGTGCAGGTCTAAATTTTTTTTCACTCAAGCTAATAAAGAATATAGGATTCTTTGAGGATGCCATTGAAAAAGGTAAAGGTATTACCATCAGGGCATATGATGATTCAGAAAGAGTATCTCAAGGAACTATTCAACTCCCTATTCAAGTAGGGCCAACCATCATGGAAACCACATGCTAGGTCCTTGACCTTGATTTTCCTTATAATATTCTCTTGGGGCATCCAAGGATCCATGGGATGCAAGTAGTTGCATCTAATTTCCATCAATGCATTAATTTTCCCTACCAAAATCAAGAGGTCATAGTCCATGGTGATCCTGAGCCTTTTTATTATTGCAAGAACTTGGAAGCAAAGTACTAAAAAATCCCTCAAGTCCCAAAGGATGATGAAGGCCCTTCAACCCCATATGTAGACCTAGCTACTTTAGCCTCCACTTCTGAGACAAAGACACCTGCCATTCCTAACATCTTTGAAATCAAAGTCATTATCCAATACAATGGGTGTGGGGATTACAGAATGAAGAAAAGTGTTTTCATAGTGGGAGTGTTACCTCAATCTCCTAGGTCTTGTGGGCAGCCCCAACCAATTGAGACGTCATAGCAAACCTTCAAATCATACCCCTCCAGATTCAGATGTTGGGGGGACCTAAGTCAGGAAGTGGTAGATGAAAAATACATATCAAGTTTGCTATACCAAGATGAAAGGCTTGTGCCTAATCTTCCCATGGATGATAGCAACAAAGGACTACAAATGATGCTTGGTATGGGCTATAATAGAAACAAGAAACTTGGGAAAAATGACAATGGGTTTTTGGTACCTCTCATTCCTGAGAAGCATATGAGAAATCTTGGCCTCAGATGTACCCCTCTAAAAATAACCATACTTGGAAAAGGTGCCCCGGTTAGAAAAGTCAAAGCTCCCCCTTAGTTATCGCTGTCCATAGGTCTACCCTTAGAGAACTATACCTTTGACATAACCGATGTCTATGATGAGGACCCTATAACTGACTTACCCATGTTATTCAAGGATTCCTCCCTTCTCATGATTAATACCCTATTTTTTGAGTCAAACAACCAAATCCATGAGCTAAACTTAGTTTATCCCCAACTCATTGATTATGACCAATGACCACCAATTTTGGACACATTTGAAAACAATGAGGCTCTCTCAGAGTTCATGGGATTGTAAGATACTACACCATATAGAGATCAAAAAGTTGGATTTGACATTGAGCTTGAAACACATGCCTATTATGGGGAAACAATTGAATCCTTCAGTCGCAAAAGTGAAAATTTAAGAATAATATCTAGGTCTTTGAGTGAAAACCACACTATAGCACTCTCAGACTTGAAAATAGTAAAAACAAAGGATGCATCCAATGGTGAAAACCTCTCTAAGGCACTAGAGGATGAATGTTTCAATCTTCCCCTTAGTGCTATTCATCAAGAGAAGTCAACAATTTTAGCAGAGAAGTGTAATCTAGTCAACCTAGGAACAAAAGAAATGCCACATATCACCTTCTATGCAGAGTCACTCTTGATAGAGGAATAGGAACTCCTAGCTGCGTTCCTAAGAGAAAGAAATAAAAACTTTGCATGGACTTATGTTGGCATGCCTGGGCTTGATCTAGAAGTTGTGGTTCACCACCTAGCTATCTATCCTAAAGCAAAATTAGTAAGACAAAAACTGAGGAATATGCATCCAAAAATAGCATTATTGGTCAAGATGGAATTACAAAAGCTCCTAGATGCTAGGTTCATACAGCTAATTGATTATCTAGAGTGGGTTTCAAATCTTGTACCTATTTCAAATCCCACTAGGGGCATCCACATTTGCACTGACTTTAGAGATTTGAACAAAGCAGGTCCCAAGGATGACTTTCCTCTCCCAAACATTGATATGATTGTGGATATGACATCAAGATAGGAAATGCTATCACTAATGGATGGTTTCTTAGGGTACAATAAGATCAACACAAAATGACTTTCACTTGTCCATGGGGGACATATTACTAGAGCATGATGTCATTTGGGTTGAAAAATGTAGGAGCAACCTATCAAAGGGCCATGACACTAATCTTTCATGATATGATCCAAAAAATTGTGGAAGATTATGTGTATGACATATTGGCCAAGTCAAAGAAATGTCGAGATCACATACCAGCTCTAAGCTCCATCTTTGACAGGTTAGAAGAGTACAAGGTTAGACTCAATCCAAAAAAGTGTCTTCGGGGTACAATCAAGCAAGTTACTAGGATACATCATATCGATGAGAGGAAGCGAGATAGACCCTGCCAAAGTCAAATAAATTCTTGAGATGGAGGCACCAAGGACATTAAAGTAGTTAAGTTGTTTGCAAGGAAGACTCTAATCCATCCGTCGATTCATAGTGCAACTAGCAGATAAGGCTATCCCATATTCTCATCTACTCCACAAGGGGGTAGAATACAAATGGGACAAGAAATTTGATTAGGCATTCAACAAGATTAAGGAGTACTTGCTCACACCACCAGTTCTTTTGCCACCAATTCTAGGAAAGCCCTTGATCCTGTATATATTAGCAACAACAACAACAACCCTTGGTGCTCTCTTAGCACAACATGATGAAAATGGGAAAGAGAGAGCTATTTACTACATCAGTAGAACCATGGTGGGACATGAGCTGAATTACACATCCATTGAGAAGGCTTGCTTAGAAGTTATATTCGCAACACATAAATTCAAACACTATATGCTAGCACATCAGATAAAACTCATTGCAAAGATAGACCCTCTCAAGTATTTGATTTCTATTTAGCAATGCTCACAAGGCGAACAACTAAATGGGTTATGATCCTAATAGAACACAACATTAAGTATGTAGAATGAAAGGCTATTAAAGGACAAGCAATTGTAGATCAACTAGTAAAAGCACTGATATATTTAGAGAATCCACTCATATCAGAGTTCCCCAATGAGTCCATCTTTAATGTAAGTGTAGTAGATCACTAGAAAATGTAATTTCATGGATCTTACACACAACACAGGTTAGGAGTGGGAGTATTCTTCATCACGCCATAAGGATATTGCATACCTAAATCATATAAGTTGTCATTTCCTTGCACAAATAACATTGCAAAATATGAGGCTCTTATCATAGGGTTGAGAATTACAGTACAGTGGCAGATCATGGCACTCAATGTCTATGGAGATTCTCAACTTATCATCAACCAAGTAAATGACAAGTACTAAATAAAGGATGACAAGTTGACCCCATACAAGAAACTGGTGGAAAGCCTCAAAGAGTCCTTCATTGATATCACATTTGAGCAGCTAACAAGAGAAAATAATAGAGAAACATATGCTAAGGAAATAATTGGATCATTATCAGATGTCCCACACAATGTCTTGAAGCAAGAATTCCTTGTAGAGAAGCTTCTCATACCAGCATTCGAGGTACCAGAGTCTGAATTTGTGTGTGAAATCATTGGTCCCAGTGATCCCTGGTATCATGATATATACACCTACTTGAGAATAGGAATCCTCCTCGCTGATATCACCCTAAACCTTAAAATAACATTTGTCAAGAAGTCATCCTGCTTTGTTATCTTAGGAGACACCCTATAGCGTAGGAGTATCGAGGGAACCTTGTTATGATGTTGAAACATTGAGGAAGCTTTGACTATGTTAACTGAGGTACATAATGGCATTTTTGGGTCACATTCAAGTGGTATGACCTTGGCTAAGAAACTGTTGAGGACTAGGTACTATTGGCCTACAATGGAGAAGTAAGCTCATGACTATGTTTGAAAGTGTCTGCAATGTCAATAGCATGGGGATCTCATCCATGTGCCAACTTAGGAGCTCCTTCCAATCATTACACCTTGGCCCTTTTCACAATGGGGGCCCGATCTCATGGACATAAGTTCATTATCACCACCACAGAGTACTTCACAAAGTGGGTAGAGGCCATTCCCATGACCTATATCACAAGAAAGTAGATTTACAAGTTCATCCTGAACTACCTAACTATGGTGTTCCTCAAGCCATTATCTCAGATAATGGGACACCTTTCAAAAACTAGGATGTTTGAGACCTATGCCAAAAGTTAAAAATCCAACACCTCTTTTCCACTTCATACTATCCTCAAGGAAATGGCAAAGCTAAGGCTACAAATAAATCCATCTTAAAAATCCTCAAGAAAATAGTCGATGACATTGATCGTGACTAGCACTTGTACTTAAATTCTTCCTTATGGGCCTACCGAACAAGCATCTGCACACCAACAGGTGCTGCCCCTTTATCCCTGGTCTACAAATTATAATCCATACTTCCCATTGAGATCGAGTTCCCATCTCTAAGGATATAATTGTAGAATATCATTACAGATGAAGAATATCATGTATCATGGTTGAATGGGCTAGAACTAATGGATGAGCAGCGCATGGATGCCCTAAACCATTTGCAAGTCTACCAAAACTACCTCAAGTGGAGCTACAACAAAAATATTAGGATTCAGACCTTTCAAGTCGGAGAGCTTCTGTTAAAGGAGAATCAAAAAAATGTACCAAATCCAGATAGCAAGGGAAATTTTGAACCCAATTGGTTGGGACCCTTCATCATCACAACAAGCTACAAGTCAGGGGAATATAAGCTATCAACACCCGAAGGGGAGCCTTTGCAGGAGCCCATGAATAGCTCCCATCTCAAAAAGTTTTATGCCTAATCTTACAAGGTGTAAATCTAAAAATAAAAATAAATAAAAATAAAAACATAAAAAATCCAAAAAAAATTAGAAAAAGGATTGAAAATAGTAAAGAGAAAAATTGTCCTCTAGTGAAAACCACTTCAGTGGCGCTTTGGGCAAGTACCTTAGTGAAAACTTGGAAAATAGATGCTTTGTGTAAAAAAGCACTTTCCATCCACCATGATCTATACGGTTTATTCTGCATAATTCATCCATCACACTTCCATCGTATCCATCCATCACTCATTCGCATCTGCATCATAGCTTGATCTGGTGTTTGTATCATGATCCCTCCTAGTACTACTCAACCTATTCCCAAGGTCAGTTTGTCCTGCCTATATTAGCGTAGTCTATTGCATCACGCTGGGGGAATGTCCTTATACCTACATTGGATCAAATTTGTGTATATTCTTGAAGGCTTCCTTAAAATCAAAAAATCCAAAAAACATTCAAAACATATCAAAATCAAAAAATAGATCAAAATGTCAATCAAAAAGTCAAAAACAGAGTCATCTTGTCAAACTATGGGTCTCTAAGCTCTGAACATAGGAAAGGTTGATCTGTGATTATCCCCCGAGACACTTAGGTTAGTCCTTTAGGAGTACGTCATAATAAACTAGCAATCCATTTCTTCATATCTTCATCAATAAACGAGTTTGTGTCAATCAAACTATGTGGTCTCTACATGTATAATGTAGGAAAGGATAATCTTTGATTAACCCTCAAGGCCCCTAGGATGGGTCTTTAGGTTAGTCTCTTGGTCAAAATCTCAGAAAACACAAAAACATTGGAAAATTCAAAAATCAAAACATTTGTAAAAGATCTTGAAAATACCAAAAACAGCCTCAAAACATTTCAAAAATATCAAAAACATCCAAATATTCAAAAAAATCCATCTATCCCATCTTTTTTTCACCCGTAATAAACATCACTCATAATAAATCATCGTCATCCTTAACCTTTGGTAACACAATCGGAAACAATTCTAGCAGGTTACAAGTGAAAAAAATATACGTCGAGGTCTCAAGTCTAGGTTAGTAAGTAAACAAGTTGGTCATCTCTTGGTACTAATAGCCCACCATCTAGTTTTGTCCCAAATCATCTGATAACATCATGTCCTAGGATGCATCCTTCCTACAATGGACATCAACATTAGGCATCACTGTAGTTTAGTCTTGGCTAGCAGCATGAAGACCATTAGCTTGTTTGTTTGTTTGATCTTTGCCTTTTGACTTATCTTATTGCACTCATTCCAATGACCTCTCGATGATGTCCAAACAAAGGGATTTAGAGAGAAAGGAATGGGGCAACGATTATTATCTTTTATCTATTGTACTTGTTGGATGTTCTTGTAATATAACCTTGGTC
Organism: Sequoia sempervirens; assembly: GCA_007258455.2. Lineage (NCBI taxonomy): Eukaryota > Viridiplantae > Streptophyta > Pinopsida > Cupressales > Cupressaceae > Sequoia > Sequoia sempervirens. The sequence goes on from VDFB02263815.1 coordinate 173,107, forward strand.
ATATGTGCTTTGTGTGGTTTGTAGGTAGGGTCTTTTAGGTGTCTTGTTGACCACATAGGAAGGCTTTCCTTTCTATGTTTTGGTCTAAGATGTTTGAAATATCTAAACTGCATTCTAAATAGGGTTCTGTATGCCAGGTGTGAACAGGGGTACTCTTGTCTGATTGTTGAGTCAAAGTCCATCACACTAGGTACAATGCCATCCTGGTTCTATATACCTTGATGCATCGTTCCTATGTGTGTTATCAAACATAAGGTAAGTAAGTCCTTTTAAAATCCCAATTCCTGATAAGCAAAGCATCATCATCATCATTCACATCCTCATCTCTAATAAAGTCTCATAGATCATGGACTTGTTGGATCCTCTTGTCTTCATCTCATTTCATCTTTCTTCTTTGTGCTAACATGGTACCATGACAGTTAATCAAAAAACATCACCAATGCATCCATCTGCATCCACAAACCATTAGCATGTTGCATATCATCCATATCATATCATAATAAAAAAACAATTGATCATCTCACATACATTGCATTTCCATCATTTGCATCATAATATAGATTGGTTATTCTAGGCATCTCATAAACCATACATTTACATCCATTGCATAATAATATGAACATCATCATATCATCCATATAGCCATCATATCATCCATATATGCATCATCATATCATACATGAAAAAGATACTGAAAAAAGAAAAAAGCTTGTCATAATATTCCATACATCTCATATAATATCATTCATTTTGCATAATATAGATATGTTAGTCTAAGCATATTAAAATCATTTGCATATCATAGAAATTTTCATCCATATCATCCATACATCGTCATCATAAAAGAATATAGAAATGATACAAAAAAAATGCATCCATCCATCCAAAAACATTTGCATAAACATACATCACATCATGACATTACATCGCATATAGAATATTAAATACATCCATCCATAATGCATAAATAAAATAGGACACGTCTCATAAGGAATCGATCATATATATATATATATCAAAAAAATATAACTATCATGGTACAAATCATGATCAAATGTGTATGTGTATCAATCAATGTATACAATTCCCACAAGGCTATCAAAAAACAAAGCTCGTGGATCTCAAAAAGAATCAAATTGTCGATCAAAACTGTATGAGCTAGCCCTAATGGTTGCTCCCCTCACCCGCCTTCCTCTTTGGATGATCCTGCTTGTACCCTATCTGCTGAGAAAACTCTGGCACCTGAGCTGCCAAAGGCACTGCTTGTTAATAATGTAGCCTATAATACCTGACCTCTCTCATAGCATCGTAGTACATCCATGCCAAAACTATCCTAACCTATGATGCAACAGCCATGCTCTCTAGCTATTATCTCTTGTCGACCTCTTAGGCCAGCTACAACTCTGTCATCTATCACTACTATCTCTCTTGATCTTGCTCAATGGTGAGGGCCTGGACCTACTGCCTGGCCTGGTCCCTCTATGTTGTGATGGCCTGCACTTGTGCCTATAGTCCCTATGTTTTCCCCTATAGCTATTGTATTTGGGAATCTCTCAGATTGGGTCGTGGTGGCTGAGGTGGTTGGGGTGGTTGCTAGTCCCTCGGTGGTGGCTACTAGTCTCTCTAATCTAGCTAGTGAGGAGGTGGTCCTCCTCAGCCTCCGCCTCTATCTCTGCCTCTGCCTCCTCTGCCTCTACCTCCTCCTCCTCCTCCTCCTCTGCCTCCCCCTCTAGGTGCTCTTGGGATGTGTCCTGCCCATCCCTGCCCTGTTGTCCAGCCTCAGGGTCTCCGTCGTGGAAGTGTTGCCCCTAGAACTGTCAATCAAATTGGAGGCCTAAACCAATCATCATAGGCATGTCTGGTGCCTGGATCTGCCTGTCCCTGATCATAGGCCCATGGCGTAGCCACCAGTTGTTTGAAATTGTCGACCGCATCTGATGTTGGGATCATCCCACCCCATGTGGTCTCTTTGGTGGATCGAGTGAAGATAGCCATGTACTAATCGTTTAGCTTGTCTTGGGTGTCCCTGAATTGTCGAGTTACAATAGGAGGTAGTGCTCGATGATGGTGTGTTCGTGCCCCTACATCAATCAGCCTTGCCTGGCATGGAATAACTATTGTAGGTCGTTGTACCAAGCTAAGATTTGTAACCAAGGTCTCCAGGTGAACACTATCATCTCATCCAAAACCCTCCGCCAACGAGGAAGACCTACTGGTCCTATGTGTTTTAGTGTGATACCACCCTAGTACCTCCAAATAGCTGGGTCATTAGGCTCAATGTCGACCACTGTAACCATTGGAGAGAGCACAAAAATGTGCTCCCAAGCCCATATGTGCAATAATGTGACACCGGACCCAATCGCTCGACTGTCATAGTAGGTGAACTCATGAAAATCGTGATATAGTGAGGCCAACATCACTGGTCCCCAAGCAAACAAGGTCCTCCTAAATAGCATCTACTCCCAAGCCAGTCCCCATTCTAGACTGAAATATCGAGCTCACTAATCTGGAGCTACTAGTCCTGAAATAATTGTGGCCACAATCAACCAAAAAGTCAACACTTGAGCTCTGTAATACTCAAGATCAATTTGACCCTCGGTAAATATGATCTCATAGCATGCATCAGTGCTGGCATCCATGTCATATATCACTTGCTGACTGTGAATGGGCAATCGCAAAATGCACCAAACATCCTCTAATGTGATAGTTGCCTCACTAGTGGGAAGATGAAATGATGAGGTTTCACTATGCCACCTCTCTGCCAATGCAGTCATCATAGCTAGGTGGGTCCTCACAGTGGGCACATAAGTAACATACCAGAGGTCGATCGTGCCAAGGTGCTCTTATAGTAACTCATGTAATCCACTCAGTCTACGTAGCACCGAGGGTCGATGCTCGCATGAATGCGCTGACTCTTTGTCCTCCTACACCCATGAAGCCACAACGTCAAATTTTGTTAAAATTTTGGACCTCGTTTGGAGTTTTCAACACTAAAATAGTAAATGTGTCACTATTTGCAAAGGTGTTGCTCTTTGAAAACTTGAAACAACGATGCTAGAACCCCCCAAAATGCAAACCAAGTCGTGGTGTCGTTGTTTACATGCACGGTCCTATTTGACCTAAAACCCTAAAAACCTAACTAAGTTGTGGCATTGCCAATCACATTGGCATCACCCTTTGACTTTTGGAGCCCTAAGACCAAATTGTGATGCGACATCACAATAAGCAATAGCAGTGCTATTTGACCCCTAGCGTCGTTGATTTTGCACCTTTAGTGTCACTATATAGCAACGCTAAGGGTTTTGACCTTTCAAAATGTAATAAATGCACACAAAAATCAAAATTAAAGGTTGGGTTAGGATCACATACCGGTGGTCCTGCACCTGGAGGTCTCTGCTAGACTTAGACTCGCTCGAAAATGTGTCGGGGAAGCACTCTTTGCGCCATTCTGCAAGAGGGTCAGAGCTCAAAATAAAGGAATTCTCAAAGTCTGAATGTGAAAATGAATTGAAAATGACCCCTCGAAGGCTATTTAGGCATGAAAATTGGGGTTTTTTGCCCCGTTTTAGCCATCAAATTAGGGTTTTGTGCCTCTGACCCCATTTTTGCCCAGTCAAAGCTCATTTCAGGTCTTTTTCTTTTGTTTTGGCACATTTTCAATATCCTACAGCCTTTCTAGACCCGTTTAGCAGCTCGTCCTCTTTTTCTCGAGAAATCACCCAAAAATCCAAATTTTCATCTGATCTCTCAAGGGGGTAGTATACAAACATAATTCTTCCGTTGGGGTAGCAGTGGGGCATCCGAAAAAATCTATTTTTTTTTAATTTTGATCTCAGCAAGGTTATTCTTTGAACCAATGCAACTCTACATTGCTTCAAAGAGGGGCAAAATGTAGACGTTTAAATTATATTGATTGATATCGTGCACTTGATCCTGATTTACTAACACCAATTTTTCCTAAATCATCTCTCAACTAACCATTTAATTGAATAATCTTTATTTGATTAAATTCATCATAATTCCTCTATTAATTAAATAAATCAACTTTGTTTGATTAAATCATTATCTTCTTTTAATTAAATAAATCATTTTATTTGATTAATCCTAATGTTCTTTTAATTAAATAAATCCCTTTATTTGATTAAATCATAATCTCCATTTAATTAAATAAATTAACCTTTATTTGATTAAATATAACATCATCCCTTTAATTAAATAAATCAACCTTTATTTAATTAAATCTAATGTTCATTATTCCTCCCGTTTGATTTAAGTAAATCCAAAAATCTAATTCAAATGTCAAATCAAACTAATCTCCATCTAAGTTAATTAAATCATGATTAACTCTAACTCTAATCCATCAAATCCTCTAGATTTTGCAACTTGCACATGTAAATCAATTTAATTGATTGATAAATTCTTCTATTTTCATTAAAAAAGACATCTCTTTGGAATATTCTTCCATTTTGAAATCTCCCTCCTAAAAGGACTTTTCCTCCAACATGGCATTTAAGCCTCTTACATGTCCTTTTTTCTTGAGCCAAGTGGCAATAACTCTTCTTCCATCTCTTCCTCCACAAGCCATCTTTCAAATTTCAAATTTCCACCTAATTGCATTTATTTGCACATTGATCAAAATGTGCTCCACCTCTATTTAATAGCATGTTGACAAGTGGCACATTGTTATTGGTTCATCTTTAATCCCACATCCTTCATGTTTTGCATTCCTCCATCCTTCCTTCCTATAAATGGAGGACTCCTCTATTGATTTTTGATCCACAACTTTAGGCAAAGTCATTATCTACATATTTTATGCAAGTTCATCCATTGTTCATCAAGGTTTTCATAGCATTTCATCACCATAGCTAGGTTATTGCAAATTTCACCAAGGATCACATTTTCCATCATCAAAGCTTACAAGGAATTGGGAAAGGGCTACTTTCCACAACAAAGTAGCACCAATTCCCCCATGGGATGTTGGTTTGAGTGTTTTAAATAGAATTTCAATAAGCTTTTATTTGATATTCAATCTTTGTTTTCTTGTTTATTGCATTTAGATGAATTGCATGGGGAATGATTGTTTTAGATGTGTTTGAGGACTAACATTGGGTTGTTTGTCTATGTTTGAGCAGGTCTAGATCAACCATTCACAAAAGTATTGAACACTACATGGGTGGAAGCCATACCAACAAAAAATTGTGACTACAAAAAATGTTATTGATTTTTCCAATATCAATATCATCTCTCGATTTTGCATTCCATAAAGAATTATTACAAATAATACAATGGGCTTCCTAATAAGATAATATAATGAATTATGTAATTTAAGTATGGGATAATTTCACATATTATGAACTCCATACCACATACAAGGTAATGGCCAAACAAAGACTAACAACAAAATATCATGAAGATCATTAAAGTAATGCTAGAAATCAACAAAAAGAGGTGTGATGACATATTGTGATTGGTTGTGTAATGTCAAAAACTATATACAATACAATTTCAACTTTGCAAATAACATATACTTTGGTGTCTATTTTCTTTTAAAAATTGTTTTAGGTTAACTTTTCCCTTTGTCCCAACCTTATCCTTGATTCAAGTGCCAATTTGTTCTTTCTATATTGACTTACTTGTAGTTTAATATTTTTCTACAAATTTATTACTCTTTATATTTCATCATTTTTGTCTTTTTATACATTTGTGTGATGACACAAACATCTTTGTGATCACATGAATATTCTATAAAATTTCAAAAAAAAATTATTGTAGATGGTAAAGCTGCAAATGCTTAAACTTTAACATATACTAGCATTGTTAGTCAATTTAAACAAGGCAAATCAAACATCCCTATGAGATATTCCAACATGCTTCATAATGCAAACAAAACAACAAAAGATCAAAGAAACTAATTGAGAGCATACAAAAAAAAAGCATTGTGCATACCTTATCCCATAGTGGATTGGTGCTACTTTGATGTGGAAAGTAGCCTTTTTCCAATCCCTTGATAATCTTGATGATGGATGTGTGATGATATTGTGAATAATAACCTTGCATGAAATTGTGGATCCTCCATCAATAGAGAAGGCCTCTATTTATAAGGAAGAAGGGTTGAAGAGTGAAGAATGGGGAGAACGTGGGATTAAAATTTGGACCAATGGCATGATGCCACTTGTCAATATGCTAATGAATCTTATAGGAGATGTGTTCACACATGTGTGGGCACATCTAGGTAGATGGAATGTGTAAGAGGAATGAATGCCAATAGGTGGCTTGTGTAAGAGGAGGTGTAAGAGCCCTTAATGCAAAGGTGGCTCAAAAAAGAGGACATGTAAGAGCCTTTAATGCCAAGGTGGCTCATAAAGAGTACAAAAGTCCTTTGGAAGGGAAAAGTCAAGTGGGTGGAATATTCAAAGAATATGTCATTTTTGAATGAAAATAGGGTAATTTAGTAAATGAAATAAATTGATTTGCATGTGCAACTTGGTTAGTTGACCAAGGTTGACTTACCCTAGGGTGGAGTTAAAAGCTAGAGGAGTGGGGGATTAGTGTTAGGAGTTAATTAATCTAGGATTAACTAACTTAGGTGAAATTAGTTGATTTAAATGTTTGGGTTTATTTAAATCAAATGAGAGGATGTTAGAACTTTAGGATTTTAATCAAATAAATTGATTTATTTAATTAAAGGAAGAACATTAGGATTTTAATTAAATATATTGGTTTATTTAATTAAAGGAAGAACAATAGGATTGGCAATGATGAAATAATCTGATAAAGTTTATTATTTAATTTAAGGAGGAAATTTAATTAATTTAATTAATTAAATAAAGATTATTCAATTAATTGGTTAGTGTGGAAGTGATTAAGGAAGAATCAATGTTAGTTAATCAGAATCAAGTGCATGATGTTGATCAAGATATTTTGAGTGTCTACAAATACTCCCACAAGCCATAAATTTAATTAAAAGAATTATAATTCATCTTTTAGTTTTAATTAATAAATATTTTCATTTCTAAAATTATTTCCCTAGATCTTACATATTTCCCAAATTATCGCCTATTTTTAATATCCTAAAACTTTTATCTAAATTCTTTCATTTTCTATTTTCCTAATCTGTCATTATTAAATTTAAAATAAAATATCAGAATTCATAAATTCTCTTATGTTTCCTAGACATAAAATATCTCTAAACAATCTATATTCAAGTTATTCACATAATATTGTGATGATCAAATCGTGACATTATTGTTGTAGTCACCAAGGTTCAACTTCAAACCCCCACTGGCCCATTGTGATCGTGAGCATTGTGCCCTCATTGATCGATTATAGTGACGACTTTTGTGAGACCTGTTGATGGTGTTTTCTACACAACAACAACTCAGACAGAATACAATATTCTATCTCTCTTGAAAGGTTATTTCCAACAATAAATTACTGAAAATCACCCCAAGGACTCTCAGGTGTCAGGTCATGACAATGCATAAACAACTCAGATAATATGTGAAAATGTTGGTAATCACAATCAGACCTTACTACAAGAAAACTGTATCTTTCCAATTTATCAGATTTTGCAGTATGATGATCTTTAATCCTAAATCTAATCAGATAATAAAGAAATAGCAACAGATAAGGGTGCAAGAATATGATAAGAAAATGATAAGATCTAAACTATTCCTAGAATGAGTAATGCAAATGACAGATATCTGGAATGGACCAATCTCGAATAACCCATTCTTGCTTAACCCACAATGTAATCTTACAAGAATGGTGCAATCTTCTAAGGTATATAAATTTTCAAATCATAGACTTTCATCCATAATCGAACTTAAGCACATGTAAATATATGGTCCAGGTTGACTTCACCAGCCTACTACAATCAGATAGTTACTGGGAGTATAGACTAGAGATTGCTACAAACATTCCAAATATGAAATCATAAACACCATTCACCAAACTAAAACTAATTTAATCCTGAACACTAAACCCTAAATCTTTAAGCAATTTGAAAGATAGAACAACAAGAACCATGCAAAATGAAATAACACAAGAGATTGCACCAGGAAAACCACAATGTCTTCAATTTGTATTAAACCACCAAAATGCTGCAACAATTCCATTGTTCTGTTTACAATGCTTGCTTCAAGAATTTCACAAAATGCTCTAACTCTTACTTGTATCTGTTATCTCTTCTCTATATTTCTAATATCTAATGTCTTACAATGAGGCAAGAATGCCCTTTATAGCAATATCTCAAGACATGTCGGCCCAGCCAAACATTTACAAAGCAAGAACAACCGCCAAAATAGGTCGGCCTAGGAAATCAAAATAAGGCATACATTAAATGCCATATATCATCAAGGTCGGCCTAGGCACAATCCCCAATGAAGTCCGGTTCAATACCTGCCCCATAATAATAGGGAAGCACAAATCTCAAAATAGGCATTAACTGCCGCCTCCCTTATCCTTGCTTTGGGCCAACGATCCTTGAACCCTAAAAAATGCTCCATCCAATTCCGTGACAGGTGGCAAAGGCAATATCCTAAGCCGACATTCTATAGAGCCAATCTCCTCTTTTGACTGTTTAACCGCCTTATCCCAATTATCCTTGTTGGCTTGATACTTATCCATTACTGCCAGATATGTGGCTGCATCATCTAACTGGTGGCCAATTATAACATTCTTAGAATCCGGGGTATAAACTTCATGCCACCACTCCCTAATCTACTCCAAACTTAGGTACTTAGGAGCAATCTTTCTCCTTCCAGTCATGACTTCAAAGAATGCAATGCACCCTTCATATACTCCAATAAGATCGCCATCTATTTGCTTCTTTCATTTCTGAATCTTCTTTATGGCCTTATGCCGAATCTGTAGAGCCTCAAACCATTCCCAGGGTTCATTTAACCTAGAAGAAGGAAGAACCCCATCCACACCCAATTGATCTTTGCCATATTCTATGATGATCCTGGATTTCTACAATAGAAGGTCAATGTCTTCCTTGTCCTGGGACAACACATGCTCCAATAATTCCTTGGCCCTAACTGCATCTTTCCCAACTGACAGGATCTCTTTGATTGCATTATCTCCCTTTACCTGCACATCCTTCAGCCAATCTATTACAGCTTGAGCATAAGCCTTCATTTTTTCAATTTCGGAGATGGTTTCCTTGGGTAGGAAACCAAGAGTAGCAGAGAAGAGGGGTGGAGAGATTGCAGAGGCTTCATCACCTCTTCCAAACATTTCCTAAGTCTTTCATTCTCCTTTCTCAGCTCATGCTTGGTCTGAGCTTCCTTTCTCAATCTGCCAATGATCACAGCACTAGACCCTTCATACTCATCAATGTCTTGTTCCATGGAGGCTGGCCCAAGGTTGATAGTTTGTACATTATAATCTTCACCAGTGACCTCTTCTCTGGTCTTGTCTGCGGCAGGAGTGGCAATGTGGACAACTCGGTTATTTGCTTCATCCATTTCTATTCTTGAAACCACCTTAGCTGCCTTCTTCTTCTTTCCCTTACCGATCTTGGATAGCATCTCATCCCAATCCAAAGGAGTGTCCTCAACAACGACCTGTTTCTTCCTTGTGATCTCCTTTTCAAGCCAATCTGGGATAGCAGGTTCTACCCGGATTTCCTCTGTTGTTGCCTCTTCCTATTTTTTTTTCGGCGTTTCATCCTTTCCTTTCTCAGGAGATAGCCCACTTTGACCACCTTCCTCAATTTCCACTTCTTGCACCGGTGATGAGGTTCTAACAGGGATGTCCTCCTCCCACTCAGGCAATCTGTTTCCTCTACCATTTTTCGGAGAATCTTCATACATCACTAGAGGAGAAGGATGCTTTTCTACCTCTTCGGCCTCAAGCTCAGCTGCCTCACCAAAGAGTGCCCCTTCCTTGAATGGCTCTGCTTCTCCGCTAGTCTCATGTTCCCCAAGAGTCTCTTGCTCATGCACGTTTGGTGGAGGAGAAGCAGCCTTAGATGGCTCCACAACTGGTGGCTTTGGAGGAGAATCCCTCTTTTGCACAGTGTCCTTAGGTGAAGGAGTCCTTGATCTTCTCATGTAGACTTTTGTCTTCTCTCCTGAACTCTCTATATCAACAATAGGAGGCTCACCCTTGGATGTGTCTTGGACCCTCTTCTTTGAAGTCCTGGTTGTTCTTGTCTTCTTTGGTGGTGGAGGAGCACTTTCTTCTTCTGCCTTTTCTAGCTCTTCCTCATCAGAGGACCTGCCTATCTTCAGAGCCCTACTCCTTTTCTTCCCTTTTGGCTTCCTTTTTGGTTCAGTTTCACTTTCCTTAAGGCCTCTGATTTTGATCTTGAAAGGCGAGCTCTTTTGAGTTTTCCCTTTGGGGTCATCTTCCCCAGATTCTTCTGAAGTAGACATTAGGTTGAGATTTCCCATTAAATTGAAGGTACAGGCTACCTTCTCACTTTCCAGCTCCCAAACCTTATGCTTCAACCAAGAAGTGGTGAATCTCATAACGGGGGCCATTAGGTCCTCCAACTCTATGACCTCATCCTCATTCCAGTTGATTTCTCCGATTGACCTATCCTTAACAGCTTCATAGGCATGATCTTGCACTAGGTTTCCATCGTCTTCCAGTTGGTCAGGGATTAGCTTGACATTGTATTGTCTGATCACATCAACAGGAAGCCTGGAGTACCTCCTCTTTCGGGCTTCAAGATCATCCCTAATGTTGGCCCAATAATCTTCTAGGTCATCCTTGTGACAGATGTCCCTAGTGGCCTTCTTCCGTGCCTCCCCGGTGATGTCAAAGTTTGTTCTCTTGGAGTGGAAAGAGAAACCATATGCTACCAATTCATCTCCTACGGTGTGTGCTAATTGGATAGAAGGGCACACCTTTGCTACACCAATTCCAAGAGGAAAATCCCCACCAAAGCCTGTTTTATGCTTCTCCTTTTTTACTATGGCATCAAATTCACATATTTGCCTCACAATCTCCAATAACACAATGTGATCAGTAGGATACCGAGGTAACCTATATGGAGTGACCGAACATCCATCAATTCTAATGTATGTGAAGGTGGGAAATTGAGTGAACTAGGCCCCATAATTCTTTATCAACCCTTTTGCTCCATCTGACAGTCTCACATGCTTCACATTTTGGAGCATCCTAGTGATGTGCATCGTGAATGCATCATTAGCCCTTCGGTAATCTTCGTGTCCTAGGTGCAACTCCGGATAGATCTCATAGATTATGTCCTATCCAAATGTCCCTCATGGATTCAAACCCCTGTATGGGTAGAATATGGCAAGCACATACATGACATAGGAAGACATGGTGAATCTCTTGGTTTCTAGGACATCCCTCAGCTGTTTATCAATCACAGTGCTGACAAGTCCTACACAATGGTAGTTAGTTCCCTGCTCAATTTTGGTGATCATGTGGACCATCCAATTCTCCAATACTTTGGCACTTTTCAATCCTGCCACCCTGCTCAGAAATGTTATTGCATCATAGATATCTGATCTGAATTTGATCCTATGCAATTGCTTGGGCAGTTTGGAGTAATGCGACTTCGGCCTCTCCAACCAAGAGTTGATCATCTGTTGAGCCTTGGTTGGTTCATTCTCATAATATGTTTTGGCCATGTCCATGTTTAAAGCACACACAGAAGATAGATCCGACATGTCAAAGGCTTGTGCAATAGAAACCGGACTGAAATTAGCCAAGACTCTTCCTTTAGTGCTGACAACCCTCTGTGTGTCAAAGTCATACTATCGGGCACACTCCAGGATTAATTCATAGCATTGGATTGCTGAAGGGAACCCTGCCACATGCACCAGTCCGGACTTCATCATTCCATTCCTTAGGACTGACAGGTTCTTCTCAGCCTTTCTTTCTTTGAACTCCTCGTACCTCCAGGCTCCCACATTGGTATCAGACACCTCAGACCACACGGAAGATATCTTGCTCTCAGGAAGTTGACTCTTGATGTCCAATCTTAGCCTTTCTAACTCTGAGATGGAGGACCCCTCCGTGTCACCCTTGGACTTTCCCGCTGCAGCCTTGCTTGATTCAGCCTGCACTCACAAAAGATCGTCATGAGTATTCAATTATTGTACATATTCCAACCAAAGGATTAGCATAAAATCATATAAGGCAATTAAAAACTATCACAAATCGCCAATCCTTAAAGATCCAAAAAAATACAGCAGTCCGGGAAAACATCAAAAATTGAGAAACTCCAGTTGGGGCAGAATTTCAAGGAAATCCAACCCAAACAGATTCTTGTTGCCAAGACATCATTAGTGAAACATAGCGTTAGTACGGACAAAATATCATAAGATTATCATGAAATTTGGTTATTAGCAACAAGAAACAAGCATTTAGCATTTACTCCATTAATCCTATCTTTGGAAAATTGAAAGAAATAAAACCAGACAGGAAAACCGGAAAAGTTCGGACAAAACAGATTTTCGCAGACAGTTTGAAGTACTCCGAAAATCGTCACGCCCCGCCGAATCAACCAAAACCGGGAGAATCCAATCGGGATGGAGTTCCGCGGACACCTCAGAATTCCGACGAATGACAACAAGCAAACCAGCGTCCAAATGATCATGCAGACTTCCTCACTTGGGTTCAAATGATTTCAAAATCGACGCCAACCAATCAAAATTCAGAATGTAAACGAATTCAAACTCTCAAGGCACTCAAATGACCACTCTCCATGAAAAACAATGATGCCCTAATTTGATGACCAGACTTCCGCCATGGAAAACAGTGTAAGCTCGGGGTCTAAAATACCAACTGAAAGGTCAATCCAAGGCACTCTGAATCCTCACAAGGCAGGGGCGAGTTAAACCTCGGCGCAAGATATAAAATTATGACGGTTTAACCATTATTAGCAGTTTCGAGCAAAACACCCAAAACCCTAATCTCGCCAAATACGATGAACGACGCATCTAGAAACGAAATCCTACCCTGAACGTCCATCAACACTGACCCATCTATCATCTAATGAGTAAATACAAATACGCCTGGCACGGGTGATGAGGTTTTGAGATAGGTCCAACCCTAATTCGATAAGAGGAAAATCGTGACTAAACATGGGCCGACCCAAAATGACCACAAATCAACATAGAACAATTCAATCATCATGCAAACAAATGAAAGGGCCAATGATAACCTACCATGGATCAGCATGGACGAAACTCGATCTTGAAGAAGCGACTGCGAGACGAGAATTCCCTAGCAATGGAAACCTTAATCTGCACTCCACCAACTCACACGCAAACAGCTCAAAATCGATGATCAAAGCTTGAGCAAGGAATGCACTCAGATGCTTTAGCAGCAAACAAGTGAATAATGAAGTCGAAATGTGGCCTAAAAGGTTTTAAATCCACCCACATATGCGTCTGAGCAATGGTACCCTAGGCATTAATGAATGACAAGACATATCTGAAAAAAATCGGAGACCCGAGCCCATAAGCAAAAACCCGGATTCGGAAAATTCAGCGATGACCAGACAACGAACCAGAGCCCAGGAAAATCTGCCAGAGCTGAAAAATCCCAGATTCAGGTCAAGACCTAGATTTTCACTGAAAGCCCATTTTAACCAATTTAAGCCTCAGGGAGGGATCAAAGCCAACAAGACTAACATGTCAAGACCTTAAAAAGACAAATCCCATAAAACCAAAGGTCAAAAGACACCATGACAAGAGGGTCCCTACTCCAAGTGGGGCATGTGTGCAAAAACTGCACAACAAGACCCCCCTACTTGTGCCTTCTTGTTTTGGATGATGCGCATAGCATATTTCATTTTGATACATTCATGATACACATGTTATTTATGATGATGATGATGATCTATTATATTTTAAATGTGATGCTAACGAATGTCATGTTCATTTGTTATGATAATTTTGATGTGATTTTTGAGTATGAAACTTATCATGATGAAATATATATATGATGTTGTGTGTAGGTTATTTGATTATGTTAATATTATGTAATGCATTCTTTTTTATTACGTACATGTATATACATATTCCTATTGTACTAACACATTTTGTGGAGTGTGCAAGAGTTTTAATACCAATGGATGTAAGGGATCCACTTAGCCACCTTTCGTCTTGTCTATATCATGTTCATATGAGCTCTTGGTCCATAGGCCTTGATGTTAAGTTAGAAGGGTTTCATGTTAGAACTGTGTGGTGTTGGATTTATTTTGTGTCGTGTAAATTTTTAGTATTGCAATTTAAAATAAATTTTTTGAAGTCTTTTAAGAAGAATAAAGGTACATTTTCTATTTGGGAAGTAGCCTATGCCTAAGGTATAAGGGTTGGAAGTTTGTTTTTATCATTTGTGTCTTTTTTAAAAGTGTTTAGGACCCTTTTTATGTCTTCTTTGTAAAAGTGGCGAAAATCGGGAAATGGTTTTGGTGGTTGAGTTAGTTGGGAGGAAGTAACTTCTTCATTCCGTTTATACCCCCCTCCTCATGGAGAGGAGAGGGTTACCATGTCATTTTCTCTCTTTGCATTTTGAATTTTCTTTCTTGGAGGAGATTTTGGAGAGGAGGAGATATTGGAAGAAGAAAGAAGAGCCATCCATTGTGGGGATCATTGCTCTTGAAGGTATTCCTCTCTCTTGTCTTGTATGCATATTCATATGGAAATCGTTGTGAAGTATTTTTTTGAGGTTTTTTATGTGTAATGTTCTTGCTCTCTTTTATAATGTGTTGTTTCATTGTTGTTGTGTATCTTTTAGGGGATTTGATCCCCTCTGTTTAGAGGAGCTTTTGGTCCTCCAAGTATAGGGGTATTGAGTGGGTGCGGCTCCCACACTCACTGGCTTTCTTGTTGGGATATGAGTATCCCCCTTAGGTGATGTCCATCATCGGGGTATGAGTACCCTTTTTATTCATGGGATGTGAGCATCCCCTTGTGCTTTGCATACTTTTGAGTAGAGGGATAAGGGGTGTTGGCATGGTGTGATGTGGTGCTTGGTGTATTAGTGTTGTGGTGCTTGTGTGGAGTTTATGTGGTGTTGTTATGTGGATATGTGATCATGTTATGCTTTTATATACCCCTTTTGGTTGAGCCCCTACTCCCCCTTTTGTTGTTTCCCTTGGGGTAACCAATGTGGTAGATTTGTATTTATGCTCCTTGGTGTATGCGTAGTATGTACTTTATGTGTTCCTGTGTTATGTTGAAGTGTGTTGTGGCTAAGTGGTTACCTTTTCTCGGGGGTGGGTTGTTATCAACCCTATGGATGGGAGGAGAGCCCCTCGGTATATTTGTGTTTTTTTTCATACATTTCTTCCTTTCAAGTTTCTTGTGGAGCTCTTGAGGATGCTTGGAAATAAAAGAAATGTTATGTTGAGTTGTCAAGAATGGACCTTATTTTATTACTTGTGCTTCAAGTCTATTGATCCATGAAAGAGTTGTACACATTCTTGAAAAGATGGCATGAAAAGAGTCTCCTTGAGACAATCTAGTTTTATGATGTATTCTTTTGAAGTGTGTTGTAATTCATTCCATGTAAGAAAAAAGAAAAAAACTATCTACTCCTGTACTTGTTGCATTTCATTTTGTAACCTTCAAGAAGAAACGTGTATAACAAGAGAGAATGTTTGACATGCTGTAATTTTAAAAGATTATATTCTCTTTGGAAGTAACAGTTTCTTTCCTAACTTACTAAGTTAAGATGTTATGTTCTTAAATGCTATGCTGAGTAACAAAAGAAGTTATTACTGAGTTCAAGTGGGAATCTATATGAAGTAATGGTATGTATGTATTTCAAGAGATTGTGAATTCTTTTCTTGTATAGGATTTCTTTTTTAAACAATACCCTTTCATATTACTATCAGAGTCCTTTGGTTCAACCTAAATCTGGGTTTCATTTCCTGCATCATTTAGTTATATATCTAAACAATTTTGGAGTAGTACTTTAATCTTTAGTAGAAAATAGCCCTGTCAAGAAACAATCTGGGTCAGAGCATTTAGACATAACTTTAGACTAGCCCAATAATGTTAAACGTATACAACGAATAATCTAAAAGCATTTTGGTTATCTGTGCCAACCGATCTTTCCTTAGGGAGGAAAGGAATACGGGCCTTCAGGGAGAAACTGGGTTAGAGTTGCCTCAAGGAGACTCGAGGCCTGAGTGGTCGGCCTTGGCTGCCACCACAGGCCACAACTACCCAGAGTAAAACAGGCGATGTCATTATGTTACCTCCTTGCTACTATCCCCTCGCATTATTCTGTGTTGGAGGTTTCTCTTCAGTTCGGCCTGAAACAACCACAACAATCCCCTCTTGAACGCTGCTTGGAGTCACCTAAATCTATGCAAGAAAACATGTGTAGTTGTTTCCTTTCCTTTTCTTAGCCCTGGACAAGTTGGTTGCAAGTTGCAGTTGAAGAAATGTGAAGTAGTTATTGATCCCCCTTTTGAGTAGGGCAGCATAGGTTGTATATTGTATTATGCGCCTGGTCGACCAGTCCCAAAATGGTTAAGTGGAAGATTAAATTAGTCTGACAATAATACTGGTTGTTAATCTGCCCCTTTGTCATATGAGTCGGTTGACTGAGTCTAAGTAAGGCCCGGTTGAAATATGGGTCTCCGTAGTACAGTGAGCAATTAGTGAAAAATGAGTAGGATTTGTCTTTGTAAGCTTTAAAAGGTTTGAGAAATGATTATAGTTAATACAAAGGACCATAAATTTTGATTTGTACAGTCTGAGTTGGCCTAATGGTGGAGAACTTGTACTCTTGAAAGAGAGGTCACAAGTTCAAATCCTGCAGGGGGTAAGGTATGTACACCTCGTATTGTGGAGCACGAGTTAGGTGCCTCCCTCAATATTGGGAGTACGAGGAGTCCCATATTGCTGTAGGCTGTCTGTAGACCCAAAAACAGATTGCCGGGTATCGTGGACTATAAAATAATAATATTATTATTATTATTATTAGTCATCGATGTTTCTGCATGGGGGTTGATCACATCGGCATATACCTTAAGAAAATTAAGAAATTTATTATGTGATAATTATTAAGTTGAGCATACCTTTCCCTAGAAGTTAGTAAATTTACTTTACACTAAGTAATGAATGAAGTAACTACGGTTCTAGGGAAATGAATTCTTAAACATAAATCAATATTTGCCACAATACACCTTATTTGGCGTATAGAAGACATTCTTGCATTGCAATAATAAATTGAGGTATGAGTTGTCATTCCTTGGAAATTTACAAAGTACGTTGAGAACAACATGTAATGAATAAGTTGACATTCATTTGTTTTCCACTCCATATGCGTAGAAAGATAATAAGGAAATTTGAATGAAAACGATTAGTTTAACGAGGTTAGATAATTAGCTATTCTAATTTGAATAAAATTAAATATGGTGCTTAAGAATAGTAACTATTTAAATTGAATTTATATTTTATTGATTAGGCTAAGTGGGTAAACCTTAAATGAATGTACTTTAACATTTATGTTATCCTTTCAACTTTCTATTTTCACGTTCGTATGTTATCAAAGCTTCTGATTAATGTTGTTTTTATTATATGTAGTTAAGTTGAATATATAGATAATGCAAAAAAAAAAAAATATAGTAATAATTTTCACGAGGCCATTTTAAAAATATAAATATGTCAATGGTAGGGGCAAGACTAATATTAGCTCTAGAAGATGTTAAATATATCATTAGTAATTAATTAGGAAGACGAGAATAGTTGGTTCTACTTAGATTGCAAAGATTAGAATTGAATAATAACACCTTCAATTAGTTGTGATTTAGGAAGGCATTAAAAGTATGAGATATCATTGGAATTAGTAAATATCCCAATTGAGTAGATTAGAGGCTTAGTTGGAGATTTATCTTTTCCCACACGTAGTTAAATTTTTTTAATGTTGTTTCTAAATTCGACCCTTGAATCGTAGGTTTGAATTGAAGGACAAATCAAACGAGAATTGTTAAACTTAACTTCCACTTAAATCTCAATTTGGATATAATTAAAGTACGAGTTAGGTTAATGGTAATACTTAGTCTTTTAAGTTATATTGGTGAATCAATTTATCTTTCAATTGTATTTGAGCGTATAGGTTAAGGTTCTAACATTGCTGCTTTAATTTTTCAATGGTTAATTTTGAATTATGTAAGGGTATGCTCCTAATTGTTACTCTAGAAGTATGAGGTGCAGTTTGGACTAAAACTGAGATATGTTTTGTAGTTGATAGAGTAAAATTGGTGGGATAGCTAAATCAATGAAATGGTATTATAAACATTATGTCATCAATTTTACCTTAACTTTAGAAATTCAATTGCCTTAGTAGTAGTTGCTAGAAAAAAAAATGATAGTTGTGTTTATTTTAAGTTAGTAAAATTGGGGGCATGACAACTTTAAACCTTTGCATTGAAGTAGTTAATGTTCATGTTAGTGACTTCATGCTCCAAACTCTTGTTGGACATGTGCTTGCGAAATTTGTGCCTCTATTGATTTATTATACTTTTGGATTTCAACTACTCACATTACAATGTGTTCATTTCGAAAATGAGATCCTCATTTATGACATCACTTGAGTCAAACCAGACTAAAAATTAACATATTACCAATAAATAAAAAATATTCTATATACAAAATTAATTATCATATTTTCCTAAAGACATATACTCTATCATCATTTCCTTTTCCTAAAAGAACCTACTTTTTACTCTTATTATTTTATGATTATTATATAGCCATCCGTATTTTTTGAAATCAATCATTATTAATTAGTTCTAACACCTAGCTATTTTCACGCAAAACAACTTCTTTATCATTCATTTTCTCATGATTTTCTGCAGCAAAAAGTTCTCAAAACTTTTCTATTATTTAATTGTTTGATAGATTTTCAACGGCCTTGTTAGCATGCAACTCGCCTCGTTGAATAGTATTTGTGAAGTTTTTTATTTATTCTATTTCATAGTTTTTTTTATTAGATTTAAGTTTATCTTGATAATTTTAAAAAAAATAATAATGAACAAGTATTATATTTTTTTATTAATTATAAAGATAATAATATATAATTCATAAAAAAGTAAGTGATGAAAAGGTACATTCTCAATATCTAAACAAGATAAAGTATGAAAGAAAGACAATAAATAAAATGATAAAGATCAAGTCCACACAATATTAAATAGCTAAAACAATTCAAGCAAAGGGAGGATTTTAATCATAGGTTTTCCATAAACAACTTCAAGAACAACATCATCAATAGGCTCTAGTGAGAGTGCCCTCCTCTTTGGGAATATCTTCTAGCTAAGCATGAGTTAGGGAGATGGATAGATCTAGATGAGGAACCTTGCTAGAGTCAAGCCACCTAGTACCATGCTTGTGAGAAGAGCCAAAGGGTTGTCAAGAAGACTAAGATCATCCTTTATGGACCACATTATCTCTAGAACCTAAACATTGAGAACCATAAGACTATTATCCTATGTCACATCTAAAGGATGGGTTGTGATCATGCCTACACCCTCAATGAAAAGAAGGGTTGGGAAGAACTTTGGCAACCATATAGGAGAATTCCCCCAGTGATCTAATAATTCCTAAAGATGAGTAACTTCAAGTGTAACTTTATGTGCTTACACTTGGATCTGCATAAGAACATTAGAACATATCATAGCCTTATTATACATAGAAAAATGTTGCTTTGTAGAACCTATTAAAATAGTTGCATTTTTTATCTTTCTAAATGGTAAAAAATTTCCATCATAAAAGCATCTCAATTCTAAGTTTACTTAAATAGGAGACAAAGTCGGTCTCCCAATAAAACCATCTTCCAAGAGAATAGTGCAAGTCAAAAAGGCTTGAAAAAACCATGTATGCAGCACCAAGCTCCTTGAGCTCTAGAACAAAACCATAAAAGATGCTTGAGATTTTGGGATTCCCCACAAAATGGGTAAAAATGATTGAGAATCCCAAATGGATCCAAATGGGCATGAATAGGGAGACCTTAATAGATTATACATGGGAACAAAGAGCCAACTTAGGTTTAACAACAACTAACTAGACACACTAAAAATAGAGTCCATTGAAGCTATCAATGATGGTTCAACCACATATAGCCTTACAAGGCTTGTAATTGTAAAAGGGAATTTTAGGATACCAATTCTAATCCTTTCATAATTGATTGAAAGATCTCGCCAAAATTTTATGAATTGATGGAGGGATGACATCAACAATAGCAAAAAAAAATCTTGATCTTGGTTAAGAAACCTATATTTTGTTTTGAACTTCGTCCAATAGAGAAAATTATTTGTAGGATAATGAATGAAGTTAAGCATCACCCTAATACCTCTTTTAAAAAACTTTAAGGTGTCAATTCTTAGGACCTTATCTAAAGGACAATCTTGGCAATAAAGAATTAGAGACCACCAAGTAAAATGTTGATTGTCAGAGAAAACCAATATAGAAATCATTTCCCGCCTATAAAATTCAAGGCTTAACATCTTCCCAAGGTTTCTGGATACTTTTAAGAATGCAAGTGTCATGAATTTGGATAGGCTCTCACATGATGAAAAGAGTGCCCAAATTAAGCCCTTTCTAGGCTAACCTACCAAAAGATACACAATAATCAATGCAATGCTTGATTATATTTTTCTAGTCTTTATTTCCTTATGAGGCTTTAATAATTCATTTGACACATAAAGCAGTCCCTTTTCAATGGATTGCAAGAAGGCCTAACCCCCTAAAATCCTTAGGGAGGCAATAATACTCCCAAGCAACCTAATGAAAATCATGTTGACCATTACTAGAAACCTAGAGAAAGTCACGAATTAGTTTTTTAATCTTTAAATAAGAATATTTTAATAGAATCCACCATGAGGAGTAGTAAACATAGGTGGCATACAATATTTTGGAACTTACCAGTGAAAGAAAGAGGCTTGGTAATCCAATGTTGATTTTTTCAATCATGACAACAAATTTCTACCAAAGAGTAGAAGGAGAAGCTTGAAAAGAAAAGGGTGTGCCTAGAAAGTGGAAAACTTCCCCATGTTCAATCCATTTATAACCAAAGTATGGTCTATAGCATTGGGTCTTATGTCATTTAATGCTTGAACCAAAAGCAAGGAAAAAATATTCAAGAAATAAAGAACTCGCTTTATAATATTCTCATACTCAATAAGAATGAGAAAATAATCATCAAAAAGGTTGACATTGACTAGCTAGTTGTGAGAATTGAGTAGAAAAACCCCTTGACTAGGGAATGAGAAATCACATGGGATAAAAGATAGCCAAAACCTTTAGCCACAAGCACATAGAGAGACAAACCAAGATGACAACCTTAAAAAATAAAATAGAAGACCCCAAAAGGTTGAGATTGCTAGCCATTAATAGTAATGCAAGTTGAAGTATCTATGAATAACATTTGCATAGATTAAATAAATCAAGGCCCAAATCCAAGAGCTTGGAGCATAGAAAGGATAAATTATCATTCAATAAAAATTCTAGGTTGCTGCAAATGTTGAACAATTCCATACCTTTCCAAAAAAAATTAATATTATCTAGAATAAATACAAGTTTAATGCTCAGTCAATTTTTTGGAACGAATCAACTATAGAAGTATAGATTGAAGCTTAAGAGCCAATGCTTTTACAAAAAATTATAAGACATTCAAAAGGGTGATAGATCCCCAATTTCAAACATGTCTTCCAAATCTCCAATTTTAGGTATGAATTTAATGTTTCCCTTGTTAATTAAATTTTCTAAATACTTGGAATGAAAGGTTTCAAGATAAACCTTGTGAAGATTGTCACCCATAATGTGCCATTTTTTAAAAAAATTGCAAGGGAAATTGTTAAGGCTATGTTACCACTCAAAAAACCCTTGGATGAATCTTTGAATGTAGATCTGCAACTTGCATGAAATGGATTCAATGGATGCGGATCTTGATGCTTGAAATAATGCTTTGAATCTTGAAACCTACATTACAATGTTAGCTCCAAAAACATGCATGATGCAAGAAGACTTTGACACGATGATTAAAGCTTGATTACTATAATAAATCTCTGATAATTCTACTCTTGAATGCCCTTGATAATCAACTTTTCTCTTGTGAAATTGTTCTTCAAAAATGCTCTTGAGATATCTTGAAAATTCTAGGTGAAACTTAGAAAATAACCTTGTATTTATAGGTATGTATCCTTAATTTCTCGAAATTCAAATATTACAAGTTGACATTGCAATATGGTTTCAAGGACCTTAAAATACCGCCAAAAGCATATTTTAAATTTAGGTTCAAAGGCCTAGGGAGGACCCATTTTCCCATGGGTGAATGGGTCCCAGGTCCCTATTCCTAGAACGCACATTGCTCAAGGTAAAGTGTTATGTGTTGGCATTAATTATTCTCATATTTCCCCTTCAGAAAATTTAATTTATTAGACTTGTAGATGTAAAATAGGGCTTATTAAGGCATAATTATGTCCATTTTAATTAGGAGGGTCCAAACAAAATGTGAAAATGTAAAGGGATACATTTTTCTACACTACAATAATGGTATGTGTTACCTATTTTTCACTTCGAATTCAAACAGGTAGAGCTGAATGAAGTTCATCATTTATAGGTACAGAAAATTTTCATGTTTTGTTGATTAAGTGGTCATTGATAATCATAGAAGATTATTTTACATTTGAATCATAGTTTTATTGTGCAAACATTTAAAACATAAAATTGAGAAATTTGCATAGTAATGCTTTTATTCATTTTGTAAAAATGTTGAATCCCACACAAGTCATGGGAGTAACTTAATTTGATTTTTACAATCAAATAAAGGGGTGCATGAGCAAGAGAAAAATATACAACTAAAAGTAGAGGAAGCATAGGGTAGAAAGTGATTCGTCATTGCCTGGAATGATGAATCGTTGACAGTCGAGGTTTTTAGTTGTGACATCAGCTCTAGCTCCATTTCCAGTTTCAGCTCCAGTTCCAGCTCCAAAAGCATCTGCAGGAAAGATAAAAAATGACGTTAGAGATGGTCTCTAAGCAATGCAAATCAAATCCTATCATATACCTACGCTACCAACAGAAATATAGAATACACTCAATTAGGCATCCATCAGATAATTGCAAAAAAATCAAGAGGAAAAATGTAATTCAATGGAATCTTTCAGCTTCTTTTATTTTGCTAACATGTTTGTTTCAGTGTGTAGGTACAGATTCATCATGTTCGTGGTTATTTCATCAGATATGTGGAGTAAAATGGGCTCCCACAAGGGTAGAGCCCGACATATCATAAGGAAACTTCTCATTCACATCATATATGAGAGTTATTTAATCAAGGAAAGAAACAATCATCATCTAAAACTGTCATCAAGAAGTCTAATTCAGCATGGTAAAACAGATTGCGCAATTTTATTTTTTTTGCTCATCATTCAAAGGAAACAATTGGAAATATATTGCATCTATCATCTCTTGTTTCTGCTCTTCCTTTCATTTATGTTCACATTTTAATAAGGCATTGAGCCCTTTATGCTGAAGGGAAAACATAGTATTCAGCAAGATAATTGTTTCTTACAAATGAAAAGTAACATTCTCATAGTTCATAATCAATGCAAATCATCAGCAAGAAATCAGCTGATCAAAAGAAATAAAGATGTGATCAAGAAACAAATTTGTAACAATATGGCATGGACTATGAGCAACAATTATGAACAGCAACATTTATTTCAAAGTGTATCAATATACATTTGAAGTAAACAGCCATAGGGAGCATTTTATAGAGAACACTCATGAAGGCTGCTACAAAATTGATTAAGTGAATAGGACTATTGTTACAAGTTTTCATAGTGATGAAGAAATGACTACAAAAATTTATGACAGTCATGAAGGACTGAAAAAGCATCCTTGATAGTAAGAAAAGCCAAATGGAAGCTTGAGATAGTGTGAAACAACAACAAAGTTTTGGGATAGCGTTACATAGTGTCAAGTAGAAGCAGAGCATTCAACAATTGAATTTGTTTCTTACAACTACAAGGCACAAAACAATATTCATTCATGAGAACTTCATAAGAGTCAAGGACAGTCATGAATAAGACTGCTATTACAAAATTGATAAAAGTAAATGGGCATACATGTTTCAAAATGCCAAATGATAGTACCAGATCAAATGGAGACTCTCAGCCTGTACATTCAATATAATGTAATGGAATAAAATTTAAAAAGTAGTGATCAAACAATAGAGAACAACCAAGTACAAGAACATTGATATCACAATACTATGGTGGATAGTTGTTCATCCAAGAAATGGACAATAGAACACAGTCCTAAATATAGAGGAAGAACAAAATTATACAAAAAAAGTAGAGTATCATTATAAGGAAACAATTTCACATCCATTCTTCATTTGAAAGGAGTTATCAAGATCACATAGGCCGAACTAGAAGTGAAGAGTTTCTGATACATGGCGGAGATAACATGCAGTCATCAAATGCTAATAATTCCATAACTAATATAGAGTATTTTTCTTAATCTCTTAAAGTTGGAATTAAACATTCTACTAATGTTGAAGATGCTCAAAGTGCAGAGATAATGTTTAATGAGTGTGATGATTAACAGAGATTGGTATCTTTCAAAATTTGCAAGTTGTATATAAATTGAAGAGAGGTTTCCAATAGACTCAATACTCCATACAGCGCACAAAAAGAAAAATCTACATATTAATGATAAGAGCAGCACAATGTATGAAGAGATTATTAAATAATCAATGACAGCCTTATGTCTGTATAATGAGTTTGGACCACACTGCCATGGACAGTCAAGAAGCATGAGTCCACATAAGACAAAGAGAGCATCAAATGTCAAGCTGCTACAGGAAGTTTATGGCCATGAACAGAGATTTGATGAAAAGAATTTCCTTTTGTTTCCTTTCAAAGGTAAATAAAATGGATAAAGGTCGTGGCCAAGTGGATTTAAATAGAAACTTCAAATAAAAAGAATGTTGTTTCTTTATTATTTATACAGATTTCAAATAGGTAAAGTACTGGTTTATGGTAAAAATAAGTGCCAATAAACTTACCAGAGATTGCTTGGAGCTGGAAAATAACAGTTGTGCAGTAATATTCGTAAATGAAAAGAATTTTGCATTGTGATTTTGAGCTTTTCCAGCAAGCACGAGTTCTTCAAAGGAGGCGTTCATGGTAGTCAAAGATACATAAATACTCCATCATCAGTCTCGATGCTAAATCATTAAATATTGGATACATCAACATGAATGAATCAAGGAAGTATGGAAGTCGTGGCTGTATATAATAAGAAAATGCTCCAGAAAAAAAGGAAATGTCCAGTCTCAAGAGAAGTCTACTCATTTCTTTTTGTCTCTGTGTAAGATTCAAATGCAAGGATTTCCCAGGTATGGCGGCGCACTAGGGTAGAGCTCCATTCAAGTAGAAGTAAAAAATGACTAAGAGTTTAGGGTTCAATGAAATTTGCTTGCCCTAAGTCTACAAAATTTTGATTTTTGCTAATGATTTAAATCGTTATGTCTTATTTTTGCCCGTGGCTTTGATTCTTAAGTCAATATGGCTTTTATCATTATGGTCGATTATTATCAAAAAAGTTTCCAATATGCATGATGGTTGACTAATATTTTTGGAGTTGCTAATGCATGTTGGAGATATGTGCTAAGTATAATGTATGAAGACCGTAAGATGAGAATTGAGGTTTTTGACTTGACATTATGCCTCGATATTATTCCTTCTTTTATTTTTGCATTAATCAATGTAAGCTGATTAATTAAATGATATACTATAAATCATTTAATTAATTTAGCCATCTTTACATGCAAATAAAAGACATTATGTGAAGATGAGTTAATTAGAGATTCATGCAAAATACAAGTGGAGCTAACTAGACTTTAAAGTGTGCATGGGTGGATTGATACAAACGAGGTGGTTTTTGCGTGCTTTAGCCCACTTTTTTGGGATTTCAGTTCAGTTCAAGTTACAAATCAGTTACATGCTTTATGACTGCTAGTTTGAGGTTGAGTTCACTCATTTTTGCATGAGTTTGAGCCACTTTTTCAGGGATTTTCACTTGTGCTCGGATTTCACTTTGGAATTGTCATCTTTTCACTTTCAGATCACTTTCAGTTGCTTATTCATGCACTTTGAAGTGCATTCAGATTGTATATATTGAAAAAGTTTACCTTTTTCAATTTAGTTTTTGTTTTTTAGCCTTTGCACTTTGCAAAGTGAATCATCTTGTAACTCAGCATTTTTACAGATTAATACAACAGTGTTTTTTAAAGGTGCAAATTGTGTTATTGTAGAGAATTCCTTCAAGTTTCAGTATTTTAGAATTTGCCTTCAAGTTTTAAGCATCTTTGTCATGTGGGATTGATCGAAGTAATTATTGTGTTTGCAATATATGAAACCTTTAAATATTTCTGTCTCCTTAATGAATTTTGTATGCATCCAAGTTTAAATCTACTGGTTAAACATTGTGCTAATCAGTAATTGAACAGTCTAGTTGTGGAAATCATATTTTCCTTCTGTGATTGTTTCTTTAACAGCCTTTGTTTAAAACATTCAAGTGTTTAAATTTCCAGATCTAGTTATGCGAATGAAAATAGTGAGTAATTGTTCTGTGAGTTAAGTCTGCATGTTGAATTCTTCAGTGCATCACCATAGTTAAAGTTTCATAGTTTAGAATTCAAACTTAGTCTTTCTACCTCTTTCCTAGCCAAGTCAGTTAGTTTTAGGAGGTTTTTCATCAGGGAACCAACCCTCTCTGGAGATTGATTCTCAAAATTAGGCAACCCACAGGCACGAGGAATCGTGCATGTTTCAATTTGCTGAATTTTTTAATGTCGTCGTTCATGTGCAATCGATTGACAATAGTTATGTGTTGGCATTAATTATTTTCAGGTTTCCCCTTAATAAAATGTAATTTATTAGGCTTGTATATGTAAAATAGGGCTTATTAAGGCATAATTAAGTCTAATTTAATTAAGGGGCCCAAACAAAGTGTGAAAATGTAATGGAGTATATTTTTCTACACTACATTTAGCCCCCACTTTAGTGAGAGGATGAGCACAAGCACAAACTCACACTAAAGTAGACAAATATGTGTCAAGAGGGGTCCAAGTGTATGAATATTGATGGAATAAGATGGAAAAGATCAAGGAGGTTGTGCAAGTCCCCAGGATCCAAGATCCCATGGAAAACCAACATAAGCACAAAAGGACACATACAAGATGTATGATATGAAGCAACAAGAAAAGATACACAAACATACAATGTTAAAGACCTAAAAAAAAAGAAAAAGGGTGGATCAAGCCTCGACTGTTTTTCCAAATCGATGTGGATCAAGCCTTAGTTGTTTGTCCAAAAAATATTTACAAGTGGAAAATCGTTGTCTAATATGTAAACAAAATACACTCACATGTGATAGTGAAAATCTATTTTCTACTGGTGAGCTCCCAAAAAGTGGCCAATGAGAGAATCTTATTAGGCTCCTGTTGAACTAACCATACCAAATTTATACCTCTGATAACTTTGATAAGGTGCCACACAATATGAACTTTGAGTTTCATAAGGATTATAATTTGTGTTATGTTAAGAACTTATGAACAAACATGGCCCTATTGGCAAGCAAGGTGTGTTATGCTTGGTGTCCATGAAAAGGTTGTAACTCTGAGCTTCACAAGGTTAGCAAGCCACGTTATGCTAAACACTCATGAACAAAATGAAAATAGGATAAGACATGTTCAAAGGGGTTTTTCTTAGTTCATGTAAGGTCTCTCCTTAGGGAACATCATGCTTAATGTCTCCAAGAGAGGACAAGTTGAGTATAAAAGATTCTTAACTTAGGGAAATGCAATTTGTAGCATTACCGCTAAGAGGAATATCATATGCCAAGAAAGGTCATGCTCTTGAAGGATATCAAGCATAAGATTACCACAAAGAAGACATTCCACATGAATTTATAGGACCACACTTTGAATAAAATAAGTTCACACTTCCTAGGAGATGTATGTTATCATCACTAAGAAGGGGACATGCAAACAATGGACATGGGACAATATGCCCCCAACTTAAAATATCAACATACTTGCTATGTTGGTATTTTAAGTAGAAAGAGAGGGAGAGGCAACCCTTGAAAATAATGTATACCTTGAAAAAATAGTTATCCATGCCCCCCAATCATACAGACAAAGACAATCACCAAGAACTATTATGTTGCTTCCAAGAGAGATCTAGTTGCACCTAAAATTGTACCACCATTAATGGAAAGACACATAAAGCTACCAATGCCACATATTGATGAGCAACATGATATGATGAAAATAAATATCAATTAGAGGAAATAAGTTCATCAACACAAGGAAGAGCACCACAATCCTTAAGATATTGAATTTTATCACTCAAAGTCTTATATTCGTTAGTAGAATGACCATGAACTCTATGATATGTACAAAATGAACTATTGTTGTAAAATTTCTTTCATGTTCTTGGAGGAAGAGATATCAAGTGAGCTTTGAGAAGCTTCGACAAGGTACTCTCTTGATTGATATTAGAAGATGTTCCTTTCATTTGTGACAAAGATATCTCTTGCTTAGTACAAGGTTTCATACATACACAAGACTCTTTAGATTGTGAGATTTTGTACTCTCCTTTGAAGGAGGGTGTAAAATCTAATGAACCCCACTCATTACTAAGACATGTGGTTGAATATGTCCTAGGAGTTTTTTGCATGATGAAATTGATATTAAGTGAATATTTCTTTGATTCTTTCATTTCTTTTGAGGGACAATAACCAAGACGACTATTTTTTTCTTGTGTATTAGGATCTATAGGGACATGGATACATTTTTCTCTAACACCACATCCTTTTCCACTATAACCAAGATGTTTCATAAGTTCTTAAACTCTTCCATAAATCTTTTCCATTTCTTTTGGATTTGGTGGTTGTTCATAATCAACTTCATCAAAGTTTTTTGTGTAATTTGTTTCTTCTTCTAAAGTGGTTGAAGTGGATGATTTTGAAGGTTCTTCCGAATTTTGTGTTGACATTACCATTGGTTCTTTTATTTTTTCAAATTCTTTTGTTATGATTTTGTATTCTCCCCTGAATGTAGGTGTAAAATATATGGAACCCCAATCATCTTCCAATAACTTTGTAACTTTTTCAATACTGTTCTCTTTTTCTTCCTCTTGCACAGGTTCTGCTTTTGAAGTTGGTATTAAAATTTTCAAAGGAATTTCCTTATCTTTCTCAATGTGCAAAATTTCTAGTTCAAGTTCGGCCTTGATTGTGTACACTTTATTTTTGTAGAAATACTTCATTATACAATGAAGAGTCAATGACACTACATACTATTATCAATTAAGATTTGCACCTGAAAATGAAAGTTCAACAATCTATTGACACATGGAAACGTTCTCGAGTTGTGGGTAACTCATTGTGAGAATGAATCTCCAGAGTGAGTGGTTCTTCGAAAGATGGATCCTATTCTAAGTGACTTTCAGGAAAAAGGATAGAAGGATAAACTGGATTTAAAATCTAAAATTGAAATTCTATCACCTAAAATTATTGACCAACTTCAAGAAGATTCTGATAATAACTCACTCTCACCACCTCTTTAAAATTGATTCCCACAATCTCGCAACACATATAATCCAAAAGTGATTTGTGCAAAGGTTTAAAATTAAACACAAGACACAACCTGAATTAGCATGTAACTCCTGCAAATCGCTTAACAATAGTAAGACAAGAAAAGGATTCAATAGATTTGAATCACAAGACAAATCAAATTACTATTGCAAATCATGAACAAGAACTGAGAAAGGAAAAACTTGCTATTTTATTGAATGAAGGAGTGAAACTCTCAAAATCTGAGCACAAATAAGTTTACAAGCTCAAAAATATTTAAGATCAAGAAACTACCATCTGAATTTCTCATGGAAGAATTAGGTGAGTCTTTGATGAAGCTTTCTTTAAATCTATTGACACATAATTTGACCCTTCTACTCCCTTCCATGGAAAATGCAGTGGACTATGGATTCACGGCAATTCTTTACTAAATGGTTACTCGAGGGTTACAACAGTCACAGTAAAAACAAGAGGATCAATTCAAAACAACATTTACAACTAAGTGGGGCATAATGGCCTACAAAAAGATGCCTTTTAGCTTATCCAATGCTGGAGAAACTTTTTAGTGAGTGATGGACATGGCCTTTTATGGCCTCATGAACAAGTTCGTTCTAGTATATTTAGATATTTATTACTATTTTTTCAGAAATGCTAATAAAGAATCTTGATCATTTAGGAACAGATTTTTTGAGATCTTGAGAGAGTTTGGGGTGTCTCTCCCAAGAAGTATATATTTTACGTACGGTGAAGCTCCTCGGACATATTGTTTCAAACAAGATATTTCTGTGTGAATCTAAAGAGTCTCTGCAATTCTTGAATTACTGTTACCAACTCACAAGAAAGGCTTGCAAAGATTTCTTGGAAGGATAAATTTTGTAAGGAGGTTCATACTGAATATTGCAGCTTTGCTGCAACCTCTCACTTCTATGCTTAAGAAGAATATGCCCTTCAGCTGGACCAAGGAGGGTAAGAGAAGTTTTGAACAGATTAAGGAAGCCCTTGCAGCTGCCCCTACCCTCATTAATCCAAATTATGATAGAGATTTCATTCTTTATGCATTTGGAGGAGCTGATACTATTTCTGCTATGCTTTTCCAACAGAACGATGAAGGTTTGGAGCAACCTGTGGCATTTTTCAGCAAGGTATTACATGATTATGAGGTGAGGTATTCTTTTGTCGAGAAGCATGTTTTTGTTGTTGTACTTGAAGCCTAAAAAAGTTCAGGCATATGTTGTCCAACAGTAAGATTCACTTACTGGTTGCTCATTCAACTGTTAAGGATTTCTTACTTAACAGAGATATTAATGATAAACGTGCTGGTTGGATTACCAAAGTGATGGAGTTTGATGTTGATATTAAAGTAACCAAGCTTGTTAGAGGCAAGGGTTTGTGTGAACAGATTGTTGGGAATGAAGACAACAGTTTAAAAGAAGCTAATTTTTTTGACAAAGTACTAAACAATGAGGATACAATTGCTATTCCAGTTTCTGCTGCTACTTGGTTGCAACAAATGATGCACTATTTACAAACTAGTGAGTGCCCTGAAGGCTTAGATAGAGCAAAAAGAAGATATTATAGATTGTAGGCTATTCCTTTTGTAATTATTGATGGCATTCTGTATAGGAGATACTTTCAAGGTTTTTTATTAAGGTGCATTAATCCTGATCAAGTTGATAAGATTTTAGCAGAATTTCATGATGGGCCTTCAGGAGGCCACTTTGCTATAAGAACAACAACTTTGAAAATTATGCGAGCTGGTTATTACTGGCCAGATCTGTTTAAGGATGCTATTGCTTGGGTCAGAAAATGTGAAAAATGTGCTTTGTTTTTGGGAAAACAGAGGCTTGCAACTCTGCCTTTGCATCTGATTCAAGTGGAACAACCCTTTACCAAGTGGGGCTTAGATTTTATTGAGCCAATCAACCCGCCATCAAGCACGAGCCATAAGTGGATACTTACTACCACAAATTATTTTACTAAATGGACCGAGGTTGTTGCTTTAAAGGAAGCAAATGAGACTTTTGTGCTTAATTTTTATTAGGACCTAGTGTCAAGATTTGGTGTTCCAAATTCAATAATCTCTGACAATGGTTTAGCTTTTATCAGTTTAAGGATTTCTGATTGGTCAGTTAGAAATAACATCTATTTGAACACATCTTCTAATTATTATCTGCAAGGCAATGGTCAAGCAAAATCTACAAATAAGAATCTGATTCGGATAATCAAGAAGACTGTTGAGGACAATCAACAGACATGGCATGACAAGCTGAAGTTAGCTGTTTGGGCTGACATGGTGACTCCTAAAAGGGCCACTAGGTTTTCTCCTTATGTACTTTCTTATGGAAAGGAGGCTAAGTTACTAGTTTCTATTGAGTTGCCTACTTTGAGTTTTGTTAAGGAACTAGAATTGTTGAATGAGCAGCCTCTTGAAGTGAGATTTGCACCGCTGGTAGAGCTGGAGGAAACTAGAAGGGAAGCATTAAGACAACTTGAGATACGTCAAGCTTAGATGAAGAGCTCCTTTGATAAGAGGGCAAGACCACGAGAGTTCAATATTGGTGATCTGGTCTTCAAGTGGAATGAATATAAGAGCAGACCTGGACGACATTCCAAATTTGATGCAATTTGGGACGAGCCTTTAGTGATCACGAAGTGCAAGGAGCACAACGCTTTCCAACTTTCTAAGTTGACTGGAGAGGTGTTGTCTATCCTAGTTAATGGGATCCACCTCAAGCATTGCCTCTGAGATAAGTTATATCTTGTAAATAAGTAGAATAGTATTGCAAATAAGTGCATTACACACATTTCTTTTCAGTAGTTTTCTTTTCCCTAAGTGCTGTTGCGCATGTTATGTTGGCCATCAGGGCCTGTTAGTTTGCTTTTTGCATTGTTTCGTTATGTTTTGCTACTGTTTGGAGTGTTGTTTTTCAATTTTTCTGAGTTTCATGAAGGGGCATATTTGACTCCGTGCCTAATGGAGTTTTTAAAGACAACTGATCTAATGCTTAGTTGGCAAGCATTTAGCGGAAATCACCAAAATGTTACCAAATTTTTGCTATAGCTCATTTGGTGGAGCTGATTAAATATTGTTATATTTGAAAGTGAAAATTACAGTTATTTCTATTTATGCTCAAGTGTTGTTTACATTTTATTCATCATTCATCAAGTGATAGTTATGCAAGTTTTTCGAGAAACTGAATTTCAGAAGTATTACTCATATTATTTACAAATCAAATGGAGTACATAACTGAGTGTACAAATGATAAAGCATAACATAATGCTTTCATTTATTTCATGAAATGATTCACATTACATATGTTCATTTGATTTCAGAATACAAATGATAGTACATTTTTGCATTTTGATGCATTTATGTTTAGAATGAAAAGCAGAAAAAGGAAATTTAAGAATCCACACAAGCCGTGGATGTAACTATCACAATGCATCATGAGGAGCATGAGCTACACTATTGAGGATGTAGGAAAAGAAATCACATAAGCATGAACATAATCATCATTTCCTGTGCTTTTGGCTGATGCAGAAGTGGTGCACCATCCTCCATCCTTGAGCTACGATCGATTGGGGCTGTTAGAGCTCCGACTATGAACATTCCTATATGAACCACCAAAAATAATGTAAATTCTACTAACAATACATTGGAACAGTTGCAAAAATGGGAGATGGATAGAAGCGAAGAAAGAGAGAACATCATCATCACATATTGTTTTTATGCTAACATTGTTTGTTTCCTTGTGTAGGTATAGGAAAAGTCATGTAGTTGATTATCTTTTGAAGACCAAGCATGTCAGAAAAAATGGGCTCCCACAAGGGTAGAGCTCGGCATGCTACCCCTTATACATTATAGATGGGGCTAAGAGAAGGAGTGCATCATCATGTTCATCGAGAAAGGAAATATATAACTGAAAGAGTAAAATAGAGTTCATCCATCAAGTTACTAAGCCGACTGTTCACTCATAACAATCAAGTAATATGCTTTCTGAAAGCTACAGGTGGACAGTAGATTTAATGAGCTCAATCAATTCAACTGAAATGCATCAATTTCATATTTTCAAGTTTTAAATATCGCCATACTATTTGCATTTTGCTGCCATAAGTATTGTTTATTCATCATGCTTCATGATATTATGTAACGCTACAACAAGGTCTTCATGCTCATGATGGTGATAGTGAACATGCATACATGATGCCTCATCAACAAATATCAAGAGGTGATAACTGAAAGCATATGGAAGAGTTTCAAAGCACCATTGTCAAAATTACACCAAGGATCAAGGTTCATTTCGACCGTAGTTGCTTAATGGAACATAAAAATGCATGAAGAGTGCCAAGATAAGGAAAACCAATATTATCTTATCAATGCATGAACAAAACAAGGGACAAACAATTCTGGATTTCTTGTTTTATGTTTCGCCAAGGAAATCTTGACATAAGTCAAAACAGAAAGAGAGGACAACATTTAAAAGCTTGATATTGTTTTTTTTTATGCCTTTCATCATGTTTATGTTGCTGCCATGTGATAATCTTCTATTGGTTGTGTGTGTGTACATGGGCAAGTAGTCATCTATTAAGTGGTGGAAGGAGCAACTTATTTGAGGTACAAGATATAGTGACCAAATGTTGGGTAAGGAGTGGATTATACAATAAAGACAACCAAATCCATTTTGGCTGAAAGCAAAGCAAAGAAGCATATGGTCACAAGGTGTCAAGTAGAGTACCCAACCCTTTCAAAGTCAAATGGAATGGATGCATTGGGAGTACATCGCTACAGGAATGTAGTTGAAAAGGTGAGATAGTGTTAAAATACAGTGCATTTTCAATGATAAGCATCATGATGGATCTACATATGCAGAAATGTGAAGGAAAAGCAATGAGTTGTGTCCAAAGAAAACACCACTTTGAAGTAAGGCAAAAAAACACAATATTCATTTATAATATGTTTTAGTTTCGAAGAGCACTCATAAGGAAGACTTGCAACTATTTTGGAAGAGTATGTTTAAGGAAAACAACACCTAGGATGTTATATGTATAATGGGACAACCTTTTGAACGAATCAAATTATGCTATATTTTTGAGTTTTCAAAAGGTGAAATCTACAGAAAATGTGGAGAACTAATACAAAGATTTGAAGCCACAGTCTATGAAAGACTTTAAGTCTAAAAAAGTTAAGAGAAAGTTGATGTTCGCTGCAAATAAAGAATACAATCGAGATGTGGATTTCATTTAAAATACAAAAGGTTTTCTTTCCTTTTTACAAAATACCCACATGGGGGTTTCAACTGGAAGTCATGCTTTCAAAGAAATAACAAAAAATTTCAAAGAATTGTCTGGGTTTTCTTCATTTTAAGCAGAGATTCTCTTTGTGAGTTCATACATTATACAATAGGAGATGCAATGGCCGCGACCTGGAGGAGTGCTTGGCTCATAATTTTTTTATCAATTCATAGAAGGATAAAACTCATTTTTTGAGTTTTCATCAAATCTCAAACTCAAAGTGCATAAAGTGCAAGGTTTTCTTCATGAAAGTTTATCAAAGAATAGGCTTAAGCTGCAATGGCATGTGTTTTATTCAAAAATAGCAATCATCTTTTGAGAAGAAAAGCGTTTATGATCTTTTGGAATGGAGGGAAACAAGCGCTTACCCTCATGCGCCAATGGAGGAGCTTCACAAACCCGAGGCCAAGCTCCCAGGAGTTCTTCATGGTGACCAGAAGGAATGGAAATTCAAAGACCAAGGAGATGCATCAGAAAATAATGTTAAGGCCGTGGCCAGAGAATCCATATTCCTCATTAAAAGAAGCCATGGAACAATAAAAGTAAAGTCGAGCTTATCCATGATTTGCAGAGGAGTAATCAACTAGACTCTCTTGGAGAGCCTCCAAATGCAAGGTTGAGCTCTCACAAAGATGATAGAGCTGAGGAGAAAAGAAAAAATTAAACACAAAGCCATAATATGTTATAAAGAGTGCTCATGCCACGACCTCAAGGCCAAGAAAAAAACTTAGAAGCAAAGCAATGAGTCTCAGAAAGCCATAGGAAGTTCACAAAAAGTTCTTACCATCAGAACAATGGATATTCAACAGAAACAACAATGGAGGTCAAACTCTCACAGAGTTTCTAGAAATCTTGAAACCCTAGCTCTTGGAGGCAGCACCTAGGCAGAGGTATTTTCTCAATTGCAAATGATGCGAATGAAGCAAAGAATGGTGGTTTTGTTCGTTAGGGTTTCTCAAACCCTAAGTTGACTTAGGGGTATTTTGTCTTACATTTAAAAAAAAAATATCAATGCTAAGTTAATACCATGGTGGTGGATTACATATATGCTTACATTTCCCTTTTGCATCGATACCTAAGGCATTTCATTATGCTTTGATTTTATTGTATGCCTTGTATTCATTTTTTGCCTTAGCCTTTTTTTTTAATTGATTTTATAGAAATCAATTACAAGGGAAGATAAAGGATTTGCCTTAGTTGATATGTAAGACAAATATTGCCCATATTTTTATGACTTTTTAAGAAAGTCAAGCATTGTAATTGGAGAGATAAGTATTATTTTTTGCAAAAGATTTCAAAATCTTTAGTTGCAAAAATTAGTCAAATTATGAAGATTTGAAATCTGCGAGGCATGTAAAGCAAGAATAAAACAAATTATTTTAATTCTTTGCTATTTTTAGCAGATTTGTGAGAGATATTTCCTTGGTCAGATTTGAGATGCCTGCTGGAGAGATAAGGTTTTTTTTTTTGCTTTAAAAGAAGATTTGATCTATTTTGAGAAGACTTTCAGTATGTACATGCAAAAAAGTGTGTTTTTCCGCTTTTGTGCAAACTTCTTGGGAAGTTTTTGATACCTTTCCTGAAGCTTTTTCCTTGAGCTCAGATTAGGGTTTTAGGGATATATCTTGAGGAAAATTTATTGTTTAAATTTTTTTTCAAATTGTAGTTTCTGGCTCTTACACATTTTTGAGCTTGTAAACTTATTTGTGCTCATATTTTGAGAGTTTCACTCCTTCATTCAATAAACTAGCAGAGTTTTCCTTTCTCAATTCTTGTTCATGATTTGCAATAGTAATTTGATTTGTCTTGTGATTCAAATCTATTGAATCCTTTTCTTGTCTTACTGTTGTTAAGCGATTTGCAGGAGCTGCATGCTAATTCAGGTTGTGTCTTGTGTTTAATTTTAAACCTTTGCACAAATCACTTTTGGATTATATGTGTTGCGAGATTGTGGGAATCGGATTTTAAAGAGGTGGTGAGAGTGAGTTATTATCAGAATCTTCTTGAAGTTGGTCAATAATTTTAGGTGATAGAATTTAAGTTTTAGAATTTAAACCTAGTTTATCCTTCTATCCTTTTTCCTAGAAAGTGACTTAGAATAGGATCCATCTTTCAGAGAACCAGCTCACTCTGGAGATTCGTTCTCGCAATGAGTTACCCACAACTTGAGAATGTTTCCATGTGTCAATAGATTGCTGAACTTTCATTTTCAGCAGGGTGCAAATCTAATTGATAGCACATACATTTTGTGAATCCATGGTCTACCCAAAAGAAGATTGTATGAAATATCTTGATGCATAACATGGACATGAGTTTGCAATGTAGCCTTTCCAATTGTAATAGGTAATGCGATCACACCAAGCAATTATTTTCCTACATTTAAAATCCTTGAATGGATAAAGAATCAGGTTAAATATTAGTCTTATCCACTCCAATATTATCCAAAAGGTTTATGCTACACACATTATGGGCTGGGCCATCATCAACAAGGGTTCACTTTATTCCAAAATTAGTACCATTATTATTAATACAAGTCACTATCATCAAGGCATCCTTTTTTTTTGCACTTCTAATGGAGGTAACTCATGTTGGTGGAAAGTAATTTCTAAGTTGACTAAATTCATACCTTGAATTAGGGCTACTGCATCATTTGGATTTGCACTAGGAGGAATCATAAATTTTTGTAAAGCACTTTCAAGCAAGCTATGATAATTAGGTGAGGCTTGAGTAAGATCCCATAAGGATATCTTAGTGGGAGTATTTTTAAGTTGTTCAAAAAGATCATACTCCTTTCCACTATGTAAAGGAAAATGAGGAGCACTAGGAAAGATAGATTGAGGTAGTGGTAATGAAGTAGGAATGGTTTACGGTTTCCTATTGTTCCTTGTATTATATGTGTGAGCAACACTATTGTAAGTCGGTTGTTGCAAAACACTGTTAAGTATATCAAGTTGCATTGTAAAATTCTAGATATCACCTGGGGATAATGGTTACTTTTTAGGTGGTCCTATGATAAGCATAGGTTTTTTTTGAACTTGAAGTTTATGTGAGGGTGGTTAGATGGTGAGAAATGGCTCAAGAAATGACTTAGGAGGTTCAATAATTAGAGGACTTGTAGGAGGAATCAAGGGATATCTAATGTTCATAAACTCAAAAGATTTATCCTCATTGTGATGATCTTCTAGTGAGGGGAAGTATAATGTTACCTCATCATCTTCACCTAATGGAGCCACATTACTATTGTTTGAAAGAAATACATATCCATTCTATCATCTTCTTTCACCATGCTATATTCCCTATTAGGAAACTTTTTAGGAGAGAAGCAAACAAGATGATCATCACATTCCATGATTATCAAGAGATGAATAACTATGATTTTCATGCTTACCAATGGTTGCATCCTTTTGTTCAAAAAGGTGATCCAAAGTGAGAGAAGCATTAGGAGAGGGAGAAACAAGAGTCTCAAGAAGCTTAATGAGTGTATCTTCTAACACCAAAATATCTTCTTCACTAATAGGAGAGATATTAAGAGAACACATTGATTTTCATGATTATCCATGATTTCATCCTCTTTCACTAAAGAATTTTCACAAGGAGGAGATAAATGGAGACTAGGTAAAGTGATAAGAAACATATCGATGATCTCATTCTCTTGTGCCATAATATCTTCCCAATTAGGAGAGTTTTTAGAAGAGGAGCTTTCAAGATTGTCATGATTCTCATTGTTTGTATCTTCTAGCACCAAAACACCTCCATCACAAGTAGGATAGGAATTGGGAGAAGAGAAACTATGATTGTCATGATTTCCTATTCTTATATTCTCTTTCACTAAAACATTATCACAAATAGGGGAGATATTAGGAGATGTGAAATTAAAGAATGTGTCAAAAATTTCACTCTGTTGCACTAAGAGAATCTAATGACTAGGAAAGATATTGGAAGAATGACTAACATGGTTTTTAATGAGCTTTTCCTTGGCCTACTTGGAAAGGAAAAATACTAACATTGTGTGAAAAGTAATCTATCCAACTTATGCAATGCTTCAAAAATATAAATAATTGTCCTATAAATTTGATGATTTTCACTTCTAAAATAAATTTGGAATGATTTAAAATGGCTACACTAAATGATGATTAGACCTAATGCATAAAACAAAAGTTCTTGAAAATTTCTAGACTGAAACAATGGTTTCATAGAAAATACGAGAAGTGCAAAAAACCACAAAAATTCTCAAAAAAGTTTGTTTTTATAGGTCCTGAAGGACTCATTCTCCCATGGGTGAATGGGTCCATGTTCACGGTTTTTAAAAATAAAAAATGTAATTTCTAAGTTGTTTTATGTGTTCTATGTGCTAGGTTTTAGATTGTAACTTTTGTGATAGAATTTTCTAGAATTTGATGTCTAAATTTGTAAGTGAAATGAATGAAAAATGGTGAACAATATGACACTTTTTAAAATACAATTTTGACTCAAGTTTTGAATGTGAATGACATAAAGTACACTAATATGCAAGTATTATGAAAAATCAATGTAATATGCATGTAAATTTTTAAATTTTTCATATTTTAAGCAATGCAAAATGCAAATGTAAAAGTCTATATGGAATGCAAACTAATGCAATTTTGAAAACCCTAGATGAAATGCAAACTAATGAAAGATAATGATCCTAGATCTAGGGTTTAAATGAACTCCAATTTTAAAAAGTTTAAAATGTTCAAAATGTTGGGTTCACCATAATGAAACATTGAAAAATAGCATAGGTTCACCAAAACATAGGGTTTTATACTAAATTTGGATTGTTTCACCAAACTTACTATAAATAGTGTCATAAGGGCGGAAAATGAAGCATACAAAAAACAAAAGAAATGAATCAAACAAAGTTTAATTCAAAATAAGATTAAGGTCCCATACCCATTACTCATGAAATGAAGCTTTTAAAATAATGGAATCAACTAATGAAATCCTAAGAGGACACAATGAATTCAACTTCAAAAACCATTACCATCTCATGTCAAAGTTGTCTTTGCATTTGATGTCGAATTGTATTTTTGTATCAATGAAAAGCCTCCATTATGCTTTGAAAAAGCTTAGATGTGTGTGTAATGTCAAACTAGAATAAGATGATAATTTGTAATGTGCTCAAGCGATAATTGTGCAGTGCTTCGCTTATGTGAATTCTAGATGATTTGTGAGAAGGTTCAAGGTTATTTTATAGATTTTATGTTTTGATATGAATGATCTAGATTGTGTAGTAGAAGATCCTGATCAATAGTTCAAAACCGTTGAGAGGAATTATATGGGAAAAATCAGTGGATTTAGATTGCATAATCTATGTGACTAATGAAATCAAGTTGGGTATTTAGTGGAATTGAGGAAATAGATTGAGAGATTAGTGGGATTGAAGTCAGATAAATCAGTTAGAAAATAGATGAATTAGTTAGCCAATCAAAGTGAGAAATTAGTGGTCATAATTTTCTCAATTACAAAAGGGGGTGAGGACATTTAATTAATTGAATTAACTAATTACTATTTTTGAGTTGAACATGCAAGTCATGTTTGACTTTAACAAATAAGGTTATATTTGTTTGTTGACTTTTTGAATGATGTTGAATAATTAATTTAATTATTATTTTGATTTAGAGACAGGAAAGTGATTTAATTAAACTATTAAGAGATAATAATTTAATTGATTTAGGGGAATAGGGTTTATTAGCGACATAATTAAATAACTTGCGTTATTTGATTAATCAAGAGGAATAAAGATTAGATTAATGATAAAAAAGAATAAATTAAATAATTAAATATTATTAAATTAATAGAGGAATTTAGGGTTTTTGATGTAAATAATGTGAAATGTAGTGATATTAAATGATAATGATGTCAATGATGAGAAAATGCCATTCAAGATGTGTGATAAGCGCTAGGTCATTTTTACATGTCTACATTTTTCTTCTCTTTGAGACAAAGTATTGGTTACTTTGTTTAAAAGAATTCGATGTTAAGATCTAGATTTTAAAAAATTAATATGCCCCACCGTGCCCTGATAGTCAGCCAAAAGATAATACAATGTTGGGTTTCCCCCTTGAGAGGTTGGACGAAGGTTCAATTGTTTTTAGATGTGTAGAGGACAAAAAATTAGGCCATAGAGCCTTCGTTTATAGTTCAGATGTTCCCAGGAACTCCTAATTTTGACCTAGGAGGGTTTCCAAGGTAAAAAATTAGGGTTTATGATGGTTTAAATGGTAAATTAGGTTAAAATTAATCTTCATTTGCACTCCTTGATTTGAAAATTTCTTTCCTCTAGAGATTTTGTGAGACTCTCTTCTATAAATAGTGATTCACAATGCCTTGCTACGCCCTTAATATTGGTGTACATCGAGTTATGAATAGTCACCTTGTGGCTATCTTAACTCCTAATTAAGTCATGTTATCATTATTATATTATTATTTAGTTGGTTGGGTCGGCCTAGGTCTGATATAGGGGTGTTTAAGTCAGCCTAGGTCATATCCTAGGCATAAATAGGTATATAAAGGAGGTAGAGAGTCTCATTTCATCATCAAGTTGTGAAGTGTGTTCTCATTAGGGATATTTGGAGGTTTTCCCCCTCAAAGTGGCTTGTTATTCTAAGTTATTATCAAGTACTTGCAGCATATTTCATATCATATTCTTCTATTTTGCAAGTTATTTCTTAACAAGTGGTATCAGAGCATGATCTTGGCACCGTAGAGGCAAGGTTTTTTCTCAATATTGGAGGCAATTTTGGGAAAAGCATACCTTTCATATTTTGGAATTCTTTTTTTCTGATTTTTAAAGGGTTTTTGAAGAACATATTAAAGAAGCTACAGTCCATATTTTAGAAGAATTGGAGCAAAATTGAGTGAATTATTGCAGAATTAGAGTTTCTACACTTTTTTTGGAATCAACATATCTATCACATCTTGTCGAATTGGAGCCTAATATTTATTGGGTTTTTGAAGAAAGACTAAGGGAGATTACAGTAAAAAAATTGGAGGAATTAGAGAAGAAATTAGTAAGTTATTGAAAAATTAAGTTTTTCACAAATATCACTCTTAGGGCTGCAAATCTGCTTATTTCTTGGAGATTTTTCTAGGTGACGGTTTTTTTTTCCCTATTACATTATAGTAAAAATTTCATAGAATTTAAGTTTCATTTGTGTGATTTATTTCAAAATTACTGGTTCCCATCATGACGGGGCCTGCAACAAGGGGCAAAAAGAATGTTGTCACTCCGAGGAAGACTCCTGAAAAGGATGGGGTAACAATAGAGGATATTACTCCTAATGAGGAAATCATTAAGGTCAAGGAAGAAATTTCTTCAATGAAGATGGATATGAGTGACCTAAGAGGAGATATTTCAGATATACAAAACATGTTAAGTACCTATATGGATGAACCAAGAAAGGAGTTCTCAAGCAACCAAGGTGAAAATTCTAGGCCAGATAACATTCAAACAAGTTTTAATACTCCTATGGGATCTAGAAATTTATTTCCAAAGGTGGATATGCACAAGTTCAATGGCAAGGATCCTCTTGTAGAAACCTAAATTTGGACACTTAATTTATCCAAATTTATCCCTTTTCATCTAAGCACCCCTTTATCCACATTAATTAAGTAATATCACTATTATTTTATTAATACCTCTAAAGTTATTCTAACCCCTAAGGTATCTAGTTAAATAATTAAATACCTTCCCGCTTTCATCAAATGAATTAAATTTAAATATGACATTTATTTAATTCCTCATATGTCACATCCTCCATCATTTTTATCTAATCCTAATCCATATTCTAATGTCATCATTAGGATGTGCACATGCCTAATCCTTGATTAGGATGTGTCACATCCTCCAACTTTTGCAAGTTGACCTCTAATCTCTCTTAGCCATCTAACCCTCTTCTAATCCTTCACTAACTAGCCTAATCAACCTCTCAAGGAATTTTTAATTCCTTTTATCCTTCCAAGGAATATTAAATTCCTTTTTATCTTCCCCATGTGATCTTTGACTTGTCAGATCAAGCCACATGTGAACTCTTCCTAATCTCCCACTTGCCTCTAATGTACTATTAATTTATCTAATCAGGTACTTGCACAAAATTAATCACTTAATTAGGTCAACCTAATCTCCATGTCATTTATGGAATGTGTCATAAGTCAACCCTATTAAATGCTTTCTCCTTTTGAGAAGGCACCCCTTTCCCCATGTGAATTTTTAATTCACATTTAATCCCCCAATGCATTCCTTGGAATTTAAAATTCCTTCTCTCATTCCCATGTAGATACTGGTAACTCTTACCCCTCACAAGTCCTCTCACTCCACATGGGGACAAGGACCTCCTTTATGAGAAGATCTTGTCAAAATCCCAAGGTACTATGTAGTACCTTCATGTCATGTCTACATCGTCTTTCTCATGCCACTTCACATGCCACATGTCAAGATGTGAGGGCTTGTGATTTCTCAACTCACCATAGCCCTACATCTTGGCCATGTTGGTTTAATCTCAATTGTCCATTTCTCTAGAGGATTCAAAATTCTCTATAAATACCCCCTCTTTTCTCTCATTTTGGGAGAAGATAATTGTGCTAGCCAAACTCTTGCAAAATTTTCATTGGAGCCATACTTAGTCAAATTTCTTATTTTCTTGCACTCACCATAGCATTTGCATCCATTGTTATCCAACTTCAACCATCTTGCATCCTCATTATCCACCATCAAAGGAGCATACAACATTAAAGATCGAAGGGCCAGCCAAAGGACAACTCAACAAGGTAAAATATTCCATTTTGTTTTGTTAAGTTAAATGATTGCCCAATCTTGAGGTGTAGGGTGTTTATATTTGTTGTTTCCACTCTTTTGTTTGCTGCTCATTTTCTAACACTGCATTTTCTTCACCCATTCACACCTCTCTAACATGGATAAATCAAATGGATAATTTTTGGTGTCAAATACCAAATGACAAAAGGTCACTTATGGC
Organism: Sequoia sempervirens; assembly: GCA_007258455.2. Classification (NCBI taxonomy): domain Eukaryota; kingdom Viridiplantae; phylum Streptophyta; class Pinopsida; order Cupressales; family Cupressaceae; genus Sequoia; species Sequoia sempervirens. The sequence goes on from VDFB02263815.1 coordinate 216,986, forward strand.
TTCCCTATATATAAGAACTAGATCAAATCATTTGGTATCATGGCTTGTACCCCCATCAAAGGAAAAGGGCTCACCATCTCATGGTCAGTTTTACTTGAGGAACTCCAAGCACAATATAGCAATAGCATAAACAACTTCTTTCAACTTTCAGCTTGCTAAACTTCAACAAACAAGGATCAGTTATGATTATATTCAGCAATTCCAAAATCTATCCTTAGAGTGGATACAATTAATACAGATAACTTGAATGATTTATTCTTCAAGGGTATTGAGGATCAAATTCAACATGAGGTACGCATGTTTATCCCTAGCTCTATAAATGAGTATTTTATCTTAGCATGTAGGGTAGAGGAGAAGTGTTTGATTCCTAAGAAGCAAGGGGCTAATGTGACAAGAGAGAAAGGATATTCAACACAACCTACTAAGTTGACTCCACAACAAATTGAGGAGAAAAGAGCAAAAGGCTTGTGTTTCAATTGTGATAGCAAATATAGTCGAGGACATAAATGTAGTGAAAAGAAATTGTTTTATATTGAAGGTCCCAATGAGGAAGAAGAGGAGGAACCCATACTAGAAGATGAAAGGGAGTCAAATGAGGAATCACATGATTCTCAACCAATCATTTCTTGTCATGCACTCTCAGGTTTTAGTGCTCCACAAACTCTCAAGGTGGTGGGGTTTCTAAAGAAGCAGAAGGTAACAGTGTTGATCGACTCATGTAGTACTCATAATTTCATCAACAAAAAGTTAGCTACTCGTCTAAATTGTTTCATATATCCAGCTCTAGAGTTTCAAGTTTTGATTGCAGATGGTGGTATAGTTAGTTGTTCAGGGAAGTGTCATAGCATTAAATTATCCATGGGAGATTATCAACTTGATTCCCCAATGTATGCAATATCCATGGGTGCAACATATATTGTTTTGGGAGTACAATGGCTTACTACATTGGGAACGATGAACTCTAAGAACTATTCATGATTTCAACTCTAAGGAAAGGTAGTAGAGCTAAGGGGGTTGAAGGAAAAATTCCCACAGATGGTAAGCTCTCATCAAATGCAAAAGTTTCTTAGGAAAGGAGTGGATGGATTTGTGGCCTAGCTATGTTCATTAGAAGTCTCTCAATCTAATACTCCTACTCATCTAGATTTGCAAGCTATAATTGATCGTCACTCAGTTGTTCTTGGAGATATGCCTAAAGGACTTCCTCCTAAAAGGGATCATGATCATGCCATACGCTTAGTTCCAGGGAGCCAACCACTAAACATTAGGCCTTATAGGTACCCACACATACAAAAGAGAGATAGAATTTTATTTTTAGGAGATGCTAGAGGAAGGAATTGTCAGGCATATCCAAAGTGCTTACTCCTCACCTGTGGTAATGATATGTAAGAAGGATGACACTTGACACATGTGTCTAGATTATAGAGTCCTCAACATGTACACCATTAAAAGATAAGTTTCTATTCCAACCATTGATGATTTGGTTAGATGAATTGCATGGAGCCATGTATTTTACCAAGTTAGATCTAGATCCGGTTATCACCAAATTTGGATTAAGGAGAAAGATATTTGTAAGACAACATTTCAGACTCATGAGGGTCATTATGAATTTTTGGTGATGCCATTTGGTCTTACCAATGCACCATATACATTCCAAAGTTTGATGAATTCCATTTTTAAGAAGTTCTTGAGAAAGTTTGTGTTAGTATTCTTTGATGATATATTGATTTATAGCAAGACTTGGGAAGAACATTTGCAACATGTGGATCAAGAATTACAAATACTTGAAGATCATAAACTCTATGCTAAGCCATCCAAGTGTGCTTTTGGTCTTATAGAGGTGGAGTATTTGGGACACATAGTTTCACATGAAGGAGTAAAGGTGGACCCTAACAAAATTAAGGCTATGATGGAATGGCCTATTCCAAAAACCATTAAGAAACTGAGAGGATTCTTGGGATTGACAGGGTACTATAGAAGATTTGTGAAGAATTATGGTAGTATAGCAGCACCTCTCACCACTCTATTGAAGAAGGATTCTTTCATTGGAATGAGTCTGCCAATACAACATTTGAGAGATTGAAGGAGGCTATGTGTACAACTCTAGTACTTTCCCACCGGCTTCACCAAGGAATCCATTGTGAAATGTGATACTTTGGGAATGGGATAGGAGCAGCCATGCAATATGGTCGAACAATTGCTTTTGAGAGTCAGCCAATTAAAGCGGTAAGAATCAGTTAAAACCTATTTATGAGAAGGAAATGCTAGGAACTTCATGCGCTAAACAATGGAGGCCTTATCTAATGGGCAGACACTGCTGTTAAGACAGATCATGATAGCTCAAAAATATTTTTGAGCAAATACTACCCTCTAAAGAGCACAAAATGGCCTAAGATGTTGGATATGACTTTGAGATTGTATATAGCAAAGGAAAGGAAAAGGACAAGCAGATGCACTTTCAAGGAAGGATGAGAAAGATGAAGCCCATTGTGTGCCCCTTCAATATTACAATCAAATTGGGTGGAGTAAAAGCCAAAGCAGAGTGCAAAAATGATGTTGCGACAAGTAATCTCATCGAACAATTAAAAAGTGATCATAGTAGTTCAGATAAGTTTTATTGGAAGGGAGATACTCTTTGGTATAAAGAGAATTTGTATCTCTGCAAGAATTCCACTCTTAAGCACAAGATTCTCATAGAGTTGCACGAGTCTCTAGTGGGTGGTCATTCAAGATTGTTGAAGACATATCATCGAGTCAAGCAAGATTTTTTGGGAAGGGCTAAAAGGTGATGTTCAAAAATTTGTGGTTGAATGTTTGGTTTGTCAAAGGAATAAAGGGGAGACAATTAAGATACCAGGTCTCTTGCAACCCTTATCTATTCCTAGCCACATTGGGAAGAGGTATCCATGGACTTCATCACAGGGCTTCCCAAATATAAAGGTCATACTGTCATCATGGTAGTAGTTGATTGCCTCACTCAATATGCACATTTCATTGCATTATCACATCCTTTCACAACAAGTGTAGTGGAAAAATATTTTTTGGAGAATATCCAAAAGCTACATGGTACACCCAAGGTTATTGTTAGTGATCGTGATCCTATCTTCACTAGTCACTTTTGGAAGGATTTATTCTCAGGTTTGGGTAATCAATTGGCTCATAGCTCTTCATACCACCCTCAATCAGATGGGAAAACAAAGCTTGTTAATAAATGTTTGGAAGGATATCTACGTTGTTTCACTTCAAAGAAATAATCTCAATGGGTAGATTGGCTACCACTTGCATAATGGTGGTATAACACTTCTTTTCATAGCTCATCAAAAATGTCTCCATTTTTGGCACTTTATGGATATAATCCTCCTTCTATCACATCATCAATAAAAGTGTCACCAAGAGTTCAGGCAGTAGAGAACCACTTGCTTCATCAACAATAGCTACTTTCAGGACTCAAGGAGAATTTAGCCATGGCACAAAATTGAATGAAACAACAAGCAGACCAACATCGTAGTGAATGAAGTTTTGAAGTTGGGGATTGGGTCTTCTTGAGATTGAAGCCTTATAAGAAAATCTCACTAAAGCAACAAAAAAAGAATAATAAGCTGTCTCCAAGGTATTATGGACCATACCAAATCATGCAAAAGATCGGTAGTGTTGCCTACAAGCTAGAGTTGCCACCAACAACAAAGATACATCCAATTTTTCATGTTTCTTGTTTGAAGAAGGTAATTGGGCATAATATTCCAACTCAAACAACACTACTAGAGCTCAATGAAGAAGGAAAAATCATTTTGGAACCAGAGTGCATTCTTCAAACATAAAGAAGCCGAGGGAATAGAACTCTCACTTGGCATCTCTATCTAATGGAAGTACTTACCAATTGAAGGAGCACATGGGAGACGAGGAGTTCATTCAAAGCATCCAACTTGACCAAAGATTGAGGACAATGATTCTTTAAAGAAGGGGGGCATGTTATTCCTTTAATATTGGTGTACATTAGGTTATGAATAGTTGGCTTGTGGCTATCTTATCTCCTAATTAAGTCATGTTATCATTATTATATTATTATTTAGTTGGTTGTGTCGGTCTAGGTCTTATATAGGGGTGTCTAAGTCGGTTCAGCAGGATATCCTTGGCATAAATAGGTATATATAGGAGGTTGTGAGTCTTATTTCATCATGAAGTTGTGAAGTGTGTTCTTATTAGAGATATTTGGAGGTTTTCCCCCTCGAAGTGGCTTGTTATTCTCAGTTATTATCAAGCATTTTCAGCATATTTCATATCATATTCTTCCATTGTGCAAGTTACTCTTAACATGTCAGGAGTTCTAGATGTTCCACATAGGTTAGAGCGTTTCAAAGTTTACTAATGGCTAGCTAGTTTAGGGGCCCCGACATGTGGCACACTTAATTTTTCTTTCATCCTTTTTGTGTTTGTAATTAATGTTTGAACCTACTTTATGCACAGCAAACATTTAGATTTTTATCGCTATTGGTCCGACACTTCATGCTTCTATTGAATCTCTTTATAAGGTCACTTTTGAAAATTTTAGCTGAGCCATCTAAATTTTTGGCCCCTATTGCTTGAATCTTTTAACGCTTTGAAAAATTTGGGCGCTATTGACAAATATGAGCACTATTGCTAAAAATGCTCACTATTGCCTAGAAAAAGTTTGTTTTTTCTTCAAAACTACTGATTTTCAATGTTTAGTTTTAGTTTGAAGTTCCCAAAATCTTGATCTTGTGCGTTGAATGGTTGTAAGCTATCCTTAAGTTGTTGTCTATGCAAAAGTGACATCCTCGGTTGATGGATGAGTTGACCAATTTCGATGATACATAGAGACTTCCTCAATGCCATGGGTTTATGCTATATCGTGCACTTACTATTGCTTAGGGCTCATCAAGCCATGATGACTGCGTTGGTGGATAGGTGGCACTCTAAGACCTCTTCGTTTCATTTTCCTACTAGGGAGTGCGACATTACTTTGGAGGATGTCTGGAGGATTCTTAGGATCCCTATTTATGGTGAGCTCATTGAGTATGATGTTCAAAGGGGTACCACAAAAATGGAGAGATTAGTCAATGTGGAGGATTTAAACGTCGTTAATTCTGAGATTGATTTGGGGTCTCTTTGTGATGGTGTTGATCCTATGGTTCCCATGTTAGCAGGTACTATCATTGGACCTCTGATGCCTAATAGGAGAGCTAAGAGGTTCCCTATCAGTTGGGGCATTGTTATTAAGTAGATGATGGAGGAGGCCACAATGCATGCTTGGGGTCAGTGTGTGCTAGCCCACCTATATAGAGATATGCAAGAGGTTGTGTACTGAACTGGCAATAGTATATCTACTTGAGCTATTTTGATGCATTTTTGGGCCTAGGAGAGGATTTCCATCACTAAACCAAAGGGTATGTGGGATAGGAATGTGCATTATCCTTATGCTTATCAGTATCATGACTATCTTCATTACACTTAGCCTAGTAGACTATCTTACTGAAGGGTAGTGTTTGATGATGTTACATATTTTGCATGGCACCCATTTAGGGATTACAAGGATTGGAAAGATGATCAAGATCAGTTGGTCTACTATAGGTAGATGCATTTATTTATTGGTCATTCAAATCTCTTGCTTGATAGATATTTACCAGAGAGGGTACTGAGACAGTTCGGTGAGTGCTAGACCTAGACTACTGATGATTATATAGCTATATTTGGATGTACTACATGAGAGGAGTTTGCTTGGGGGCTTATGTAGATTCAGATGTGGTAGTGGTAGCATCTAGAGCATTGAGACCTTTTCCATGGGGTTGGGTAGTGGGTCTCGTGGATCCTGGGATGTCTTGTGAGTTTGATGGTTGGTGGGCATGTCACAGACTAGTGCAATTGAATTTTCTTCCAAGTGTTCTAGTTTTGGGTGTGCACATAGGAGGTCATAGTGGGTGTTGAGAGGATTGGAAGTGTCTTTGGATTTCCCATGAGTAGCTACAACATGTTTAGTAGCAACAACAGTAGGGCCAAGTACCACTGGCTCCTCAGGTTCCTCCCCCTCAAGGGGATATGGCAGTTCAACTAGCATAGATGACAATAAACAACGATGGAGTTAGGGAAGAGTGTGATGACAGGCCGGTATGGCACAAGTTTTGGTCATGACTGGAGAGAGATACATTTAGAGTAGAGTGAGATACTCTTTGTTAGGAGAGAGATTCATTAAGAGAGGAGTTGGCTATTGAGAGGTAGTATAGGATTATAGCTGAGATATCTTTGGCCTCTACCATTCCCTTGCCCCAATATTAGGCCGAGTGAGATAGGCTCCTACAATAGGTGATATATTATCAAAATTTGTATGAGGAATTAGTGTCAAGGGCTCAAGGACATCCCCAGTTTGGTGAGTTGAGCACAAATATAGGTGTAGAGTCAGGTGGGAAGTAAGTCAAATGGTCTCCAATCATGCCTCAACCATCCTCTCATCAAAGTGATCATCAATTGAGATCTCCACCACTAGCCGGCTAGTAGAGCTATTTTTTTTATGATCTTTTATATGTGTTATATTAGAGACTTATGTAGACATATTTTTGGATATATATTCATCGGCCCAGCCGAGGCCTCATATACATGTATTTATTTTGATCTCTTTTGATGTTGTATTACACATGACATTTGATGATGACAATATCCATTTTTTGATGATATATGATATACCATGTTTTTTATTCCACTTTATGATGTGTTATGAGATGTTTATGGATGATTATGGATATTTATATGTTTTGTAATTTTCTGATGTATGCATATGGTGTGGACAAATGAATGATTTATATGTCTATGTGATGAATGATGATTTATTATGTATATGATTGATGTTGATATCTTACATATGTGATGGATGATTATACATGATGTGTACTGATAAATTTGTGGATATAGGATGCAGTTGTTATTTAGAAGAATTGTTTGATGATTTAGAGATGGTAAAAAATTTGATGTTGTTAGTTACTGATGAGTTTTACTTTTGATTTCATAGAGGATTTGTATCTTTTAGCAATCCTTTTTTATGTAGCAAACAAACATGATGCACCAAGGTATTGATAACTAGGGTGGTGTTGTGTATATTTCATGGAATTTGACTCGACACATAAAGAATATTCTTGCTCATACCATAAATATGGAAAATTTGTTAGAGTATATGGTTGAGTTGGGTAAAAAAATCTTGGACCAATTACAAAGAGAGGTATGAAATACCTATCGTGCAACTGCTACACAAATTGTCTCAAAACAAATTCCATACACAAAAAAAATCAAATATTTGTCATGGTAGTATCGGAAAAACATCTAACAAATAGAAAAAACATAAATCAATAGTTAATGCCATCATTCCTTCTTCTCTAAATCCTTATGGATATCCTCAAGAGATCTTGGGAATGTGGTATTAAGATAAGTAAAAAAGATAAGACAATAATAAGATAAACAATGTCACAATATCACTTGCCATAGTTGTTTTGATGTCTCATGATGAAATTCATTGATGATATCTATTGTAGGAATGTTTTATCCATTAAGACGCATGTTTAGGATTGTTGATAATGATTTTCAAATATGTATAGTAGTATATACTTAGGAATTATTTTAACTTGATAGTGATCCAATTGTTTGAATCTTCACTTTGAAATTTTTGATTTTGATGTTTGTTTTTTTTGTTGATTGCATTTTCAAAGGGTGAGTGTCATGATTGTTTATTATGGATGGAGAATTTATTATGGATTAGTGATAATGGAGATAGGAAATTTTGTAATTTTCTAAATATTTGATGTTGTTTTTGTTGTTTTTGGGGAATTTAGAAATAAATAGGGGGACCTAAAGGAATTGACCTAGTGCCTCAGGGCTAATCAAAGATTAGCCTTACCTACGTGAAAGATGCAAAGACATCGTAGTTCAACTGTGTTGGTTGGCCTTGTTTTTTGGACCTTTCTAAATTTTTATGAGTGTTTTTGGATTTTGATAAAGTATTTGAATGTTTTTTTTTTTTTTGTGGGACTAACCTAGGGCATTGAGGGCTCATCGATGATGGCCTTTCCTATGTTATCCACATAGAGGCTCGTAGTTCTCTTCTTTGATAAGAGTATGTTTTTGACTTTTTTTCTATTTTTGGAATATTTTGAATTTTTGAATAAGTTAAAATACCATGATGGACACCTAAGGGGACTAACCTAAGGCCTCAGGAGCTGATCAAAGATAAGCCTTTCCTATGCTATACATGCAGAGACCACACAGTTCCACTAGTGTTGACTCAAAGCATAACATGTTTTTGTGAATTTTTATTTTATTTTTTTGACTTTGTTTTTTATTTGTTTATTTTCTAGATGTTTTTATTATTTTGATAGTTTTCAACTATGATGGGATTTACAAGGATCCAATCCATTACTAGTATTAGGAATTTTCCCCCTAATTAAAGAAAAAGATTACTAGTCACACTAGGAGAGACAAATTTTGATGGTGCAGCTAGGTTTAACACTTGATCCAAAGTTATCGAGCCATGGTTGGATACACATTTTATTATGGGACGAATGGGACATGGATGCTTTAGATAGTTTTGATAGATAATGATGCATGTATTATTCAAATGTAGCACCTATTTACCAGGTATTCTCTATGGTACCTATCCTAGAAGCATCGTAAAGTGGTTTTCACTTAAAGAACATTTTATTTCTCTTTATTGTTTTTCTTGATTTTTGATTTTTTTTTTTTTAAGATTTTTTGTTGAGATACTTTGATGTGTTTAAGTATAATTTTTTTTGAGATGGATATTGTTTAGCAGTTTGGATAAAGGTTCCCCTTCAAGGGTATCCAACTGATAAGCTCCAAAGCCATAACTTGCTATGATGATGAAAGGACCTAACCAGTTTGGTTCAAACTTCCCCTTCCCATCCTGATTTAGTTGGACCTTTTAATTCTCTTTTAGTGCTAGGTCACCAAATTAAATGCTTCTATTTTTTATCTTTTTATTGTAGCTTCATTTGAGTCAATTTTGATAAAACCTAGAGATGGTTTAACATGCTCAAATGCCTTTCATTTAAGGGTTCCAACTCATTCAATATAGATACATGATATTCCTCATTGCTGACCATGCCTTTCAAGGATACTCGAAGTGAGGGGATTTCAAATTCAATAGGTAGGACTGCTTCAGATCCATAGACCAAGGAAAAAGGTGTGGCACCTGTAGGTGTTCGAATGTTGGTTTAGTAAGCCCATAGGGATGGGTTTAGTTGCAAATTCCAATCACAACTAATGTCATTAATAGTTATTTTCAGTATTCTTAGGATGGTTTTATTGGATGCTTTAGTGTGGCCATTTCCTTGGGGGTAGTAAGGCATTGAGAATCTTTGTTGGATAGAAAACTTGGAACAAATCTCACGAAAATCTTGGTTTTTGAATGGGGTTCTATTTTCCATTATGATGGTTTGGGGAATTCCATATCGATAGATGAGATAATTCAAGATAAACTTGGATATCTGTTTATCGGTGATGTATATTAATATAATTTATTTTATCCACTTTGTGAAGTATTCAATTATAGTGATAATGAAATTGTGCCCATTAGATGAAGCGGGAGAGATTTTACCTATCAAGTCTAATCGCTATTGCGAGAAAGGCCATCATGTTGTTATAGGTCATAGTTCCAGTGTCGGTGCATGAGCAAGATCACTATGTTGTTGGCATTGTTGGCATATATTTGAGAAATGGATGCATTCTTATTCCATTGAGGGCCAATAGTATCGTGTTCTTAGTAATTTATGTAATATATTAGGTCCACTACATGAGACCCACAAATACCTTCATGCACCTCCTATAAAGCAGTTTTTACTTCTTCCATGTTGAGACATCGAAGTAATGTTTTGTCTAGGATTCGTCTATATATGATATCTCGTAAGAAAGTGAATCAGGAGGTTCTATAGAAAAAGGTTTTCTTTTGGATTTTTGTTAAGTCAGAAGGTATGATACCATGTTGGATGTAGTAAAATGTATCTTGGTACCATGGTGAGTTAGGACTAACAATATCACAAACTAGTTTTGATTCCAAGATATTGAATGCCAATATGAGGAGTTGCTCCATAAGGATTTCATATTTTAGAATGTTTTGTGAAATGTCAAGAAGTGAACCTATTGTTGCCATAGCATCAACTGCTCTGTTGTTGATCCGAGGAACTTGTTCAAAGGTGATGATTAAAAATTACTATTTGAAATTGTCCACCATTATTTTATATTGCATTAGATTGTCATCCTTTATTTGATATTCATTGTTGACTTGCCTTATTTCTGGTTGAGAGTCTCATAAAATTTTAGTTTCTTTATCCTCCATTCGGTGGCCATCTTAAGTCCTGTGATTAGCACTTCATATTCAGAGATGTTATTTATACATGGAAAAGAAATCCTGTAAGCCTTAGGTATACTATCTCCCTATGGTGTGAGAAATAAGATGCCTTCTCCCGAGCAGTGTTGAGTGTGGGACCTATCAAAGTACAAGGTCCAATAGCTAGATTGATTAGTTAAAAGGATGCTTTCATTTGGAAATTCTCTTATTAAAGGCTAGTGATCATCCATTGGTGCTTATGCTATTTGATCTACTATGGTTTGTCCATTGATATATTTTTTTGTCTATGAACTCCATGTCAAACTCACTTAGTATCATTACCCATTTAGTGATCTTTCCTGTTAGAGTTTCTTTTTCCAATAGGTAATTTAGGGGATCTACCTTTGATATCAATTTTACTTGTCTGTTTAAGATGTAGTGTATCAAATTTTGTGTCACAAATATAATAGATAGAAATGATCTCTTTATGGTTGAATAGTTCAATTCATAGCCCACCAGTGTTATGATATAATATACCACTCTTTCTTTATTTTTGTCATCTAATTGTGCTAGGAGAGCTCCTAATGCTAGCACTAATGTTGTACAAACATATAGAATCATTTATTTATCTAGAATTGGTGGGATCAATACTAGAGGAGTGAGAAGATACTCCTTGGCCTAGGTATTGAAATTCTTGATCACATCTTTCATCCCACTTGAATGTGATGTCCTTGTGTAGTAAATGGGTGAAAGGATGACACTTGTTTGTCAATTGTGCAATGAATCTCTTGATGGACTATAATTTTCCTTGTAGGATTCTCAATTGCTTCAAAGTCCTTAGGGGAGGAATTTCTTATATATATTTTACCTTGGTAGGATCTACCTCAATGCCTCTTCTTGATACTATGTACCCTAGCAGTTTTCTAGATGTTACTCTGAATACACACTTCTTTAGATTGAGCCTTAAGTTGTATTGTTCTATCCTATCAAATAATTTTTCTAGGTTTGTCAAATGGTCTTCTCTTTTGATAGATTTTGATAGTATGTCATCTATATAATCCTCCATAGTGGTATGCAACATATCATGAAAGATGGTAGTCATTGCTTGTTGATAGGTTGCCCTTGTATTCTTTAGATCGAATGGCATGTCATTCCAACAAAAGGTTTCCCATGCAAAAGTGAATGTTGTTTTATGTTGGTCTTCAGGGGATATTTTAATATGATTGTACTCGAAGAAGCCTTCCATTAATGATAGCATTTCATTCCCTACAGTTAGTTCTATGATCATATCAATGTTGGGAAGGGGGAAGTCATCCTTCGGGAAAGCCTTGTTTAGATCTTGAAAGTCTGTGCAGATTCTTATGCCCCCAGTGGGCTTTGATACTAGTACTAGATTAGATACCCATTTAGGATAGTCAATGGGTTTGATGAAACCCACATCTAATAGTTTCTGAAGTTCCACTTTTACCAAAAGTGCTATTTGTGGATGCATCTTTTGTAGATTTTTCTTGATGGGTTTAGCTCTAGGAACTATAACTAGGTGATGTACGACCAATGATGGATCTAGCTCTGGAATGTTAGCATATGTCCATGAAAATTTGTTTTTTCTTTCATTGATAAATGTTGAGAAGTTCACTTTTTCTTTAGGATCAAGTGACGTCGCATGATATGTGATCTTAGGTGTTTTTGGTGTGCAACATTGTTAGGTTCGACTTCTTTAACTAGGAGTGCTAATTTCTCTTGATATTCTATGGTGGGGAGATTGAATGTTCCATCTTCGGGCACCTCATAGAGGTTTTCACTTTCAAATGCATCCTTTGTTTTTCTCTTTTCCAGATTTGATAAAGCCATATCGTGGATTTCTGTAGGGGACCTCTTTTTGATTTTTAAATTTTGTAGTTTATTTTTGTGACTGGAAGATGCAATCTGCCCCCCAAAATATGCTCCTTGATCTAGTTCCATTACAAACCCTACTTTGTGATCTCCTTGGGATATATTCATGTGAAGTCCCATGAACTCTACAATAGCCTCATCATTCTAAAATGTATCCAAAACCAAAGTATGATGTTGTTGGTCCCAATCTATCAACAGTGGATAATGCAAGGATATTTTGTCATGGGTATCTACAAAGCTTATGAAAGTAAAAACTAGGTTAGGGACATTGGTTTTTTAAGGCTCCATAAGGTATCTAAGTCATATTCACTAGATTCATAGGAATCCCATTCGTACTCATTGGAATCTATCTCGATATGGTCATCATTCAATGTGGCTTCAGATGTAGGTTCAACAATGATAGTTTTTATGTTGAGGTTGTCAAACATGTTTTGGATGTACAAATAGTCATCTAGATGTTCACAAGTATTTGATGTCTCAACAGTGGTAGAAGTAGCTTCTTCTTCATAGGAGGTGTTTTCAGTATTTGGGGTAATCACATTAGATGCACTATAACCTAGTCCAAGATTATTTGGGAACGTATTTCCATAATAATTGGTTCTCTTCTACCTTGTCCATGTAGACCAAGGCCACCTTGTCCAGTTAACCCCCTGCATTTGGCTAGCTGATATCCTTTACTACTTTGGTCAATAGGAAGGGGAGGTAGTGGTTGTTCTCATCCTTCTTCTTTGTAGATCCACAAAGATAAATCTTCTTCACATACTTCCTCATATTGCATATCTTCCCACTTGGTGAAGATGGTGGGTTTGACTATCATCGTTACAACTTGAACATGTCCAATCTCTTTTGGTCCTTTGTATGTTTTCAGTGTGGGAGGAAGAATCCTAATACAAAAAGGTTGGTTGAAGTAGTATTCCCCACAACCCTTCTCAAGTACTTAGATATTAGTATCATATTTAGGTAGCTCAGTTGATGATGGTGTGATGGAGAATGAAGCTAGTGATGTTAGGTCAATGTATGAAAAGGAGTGGAAGGATATACCATTACTAGGTATTTGAAGGATCTATTTATATTTCACTTCCAACTTGGCATAGTAATGGAAAGGTTCAGGGTCGACATATATGTTAATTTCCTTATTGTCATGAGGAAACTTTAGGAATTGATGGAATGTAGATGGTACTTCCTTCAAAGCATGGATCCATGCTCAACCCAAGAGAAGGTTGTATGGAAGCTCGAGATCCAATTCATGACACATAGTTTCTATTATTGTTGGTCCTATCTAAATAGGTAGCTTGATTGTTCCTTCTAAATTGTAATCCATGTCATCATAAGCTTTGATGGTGATGCTCTTGTTTCTATCTATGACATCATTAGAGTATCCAATTATTTCAAAAATTTTAAGGTACAAATGTTTAGACCTACATCGTTATCTATGAGTACCCTCTTGAATTTATGTTTGTGGACACCCAATTCTAAATAAAGGGCTTGATTATGGAATGATTTTTATGGAAGGTGTTTCTCAGAAAAGACTAAATGGTGGGTGGATGTGATATTTCCAACCATTTCTTGAAACTGATTAGCATCAAGATTGTTCGGGAATGACATTTGAACAAGAGCTTTCTCCAATATCTCCTTATGTGCTAGCGACAATTTTAAGAGCTCAAGGATAGAGATTAGGGTGGGAGTTTTATTTGGTGCACAATGCTATAGTCACTTGATAGCTTACATGTGACCTTGACTTAGGTTGGTTCTCCTTGGATGGTTACTCTTCCCCTTCGGGTAGTCACATTACATTCAGGATCTCTACCCTGTATGGTTAACATACGGATGGTATGATCATCACAAGAGATATGCCCTAGAATGGTATCCTCACCATAAGAGAAGGTGGGTAATCTTGTTATTTTCCTTTGTTGTTTCCCATAGAATGGTCAATAATTGCATCCTTGTAAATCTTTAGGCCTTTATTTCTGGGATGAGGTTCGATGTCCACTTCTCCTTTTTTAATTAAGTCTTGCATGATGTTTTAAACTCTCATGCAATTTTTGGTGGGATACCCCTTGATTTTGTGAAATTCACATTTGTCATTATCATTATACCAAGGGGGTTTGAAGTTGGGTTCCTCATAATTTTCTCTATTATTTATCATGATGAGGTTTTTTGGACTAGTTTGTGCATAATGACCTCAAGGGTTTCTCCAAGGGAGTAAATTTCCTCTGCAGATGGTCATATTGTCTTGGTGGTCTCCTTTCATTATCTTGTCCTTGATTTTTTTGTTGGTTTTTTGGTTGATTGTTTGTGGATAAGTTTAAGTTGATTATTATGTTGATAATTAGGTTGGTTGTTTTGTTGATAACCTTGTTGTGTTGTTTGGACCTAGTTTTGTGGCATATTGGGTGTTTGCACATTGCGTACAACCTTAGCATCGACTACTCCATCATTGGTTATATTATTGTTCTTCACCCATATCTTGGATTTGTCATTTTAAGTAGAGGGTTCATCCTTTGGGTTGTAAAGTTTTATTGTTCCTCTTGCAATGAGTTCTCTTTCAATAAGTATACCCTTTTCAATAGTTTCTTCAAAATTGCTTGGGTATAGTACTGTGAGGTTGTAATTGATATCTACATGTACATTGGAGATAAATACATTGACGAGTTGTTTCTTTGGAATGATCTACTTAATCTTTCTTGCTTTGTGTCTCCATATTTGTAGGTATGAGGAAAATGATTCACCTTGACTTTGTTTGATTTTATAAAGGTACATGATTGTAATGTCCTATTCTATGTTATATGAGAAGTGGTTGAAAAATTTATTTGACAATTCATCAAATGTTCTAATACCTAGTGGTAAATGAGAGAGCCAGTCTATAGCAGGCCCACTAAGACTCTATGGAAAAGTCTCATCAAGTAGGTGTCATTTCATTGTAGTTCCATGCATGATATTGAAATTCCATGTACATGCTCAATTGGATCTCCTTTCCCCTATACTTGTCAAATTTTGTTATTTCAAAGCCTTTGGGGAAAGGTACCATGGACATATTTTGATCAAAAAAATATGGAAAAATATCTTGGAGAGAATAAATATTCTTTGGCTTTCCAATTTGTATATCTAATATCCTTTGATTGAGTGTTTGAAGTTGCACATTTATGTCATTGTTTGGTATGCTTGCTTGATGATTTTCGTTGTTATAGATCTATTGTCCCATGACATTTGTTTGGTTGTAAATAAGATATTGTGTAATCATGGGATTCTGAGGACCATGTTGTATATAAGGTATGTTAGGTCCTTGCTGCGTATAAGGTAGGTTAGGTCCTTGTTGTGCACCATGGTATTGAATTTGAGGCGTTCCTTGGTACTGATTTTGTGGTCTTCCTTTTTATTGTTGTTGAGAATTTTGATTTTGGGTTTGTTGAACAAAGTGTTGTTGTTGAGTTTGGGGTGTAGTTTGATAATTTGTTTGTGGTACACCATGTTCTTGTTGAAGGATATCTTGATGTTGAGCTAATGGTATACCTTGTTGTTGGGGATTTTGTTGAAGGCTACCTTGATGTTGCATTGATAGTATGCCTTGTTGGGGATTGTGTTGAAGGGTACCTCGGTATTGCATTGATGGTGTACCTTGTTATTGGGGATTGTGTTGAAGGGAACCTTAGTATTGTGTTGATGGTACACCTTGTTTATGTGAGTGTTGTTGAAGGGTACCTTGGTATTGTGTTGATGGTATACCTTGTTTTTTGGGATTGTGTTGAAGGGTACCTTGGTATTGTATTGATGGTACACCTTGTTGTTGTGAGTGTTGTTGAAGGGTACCTTGGTATTGCATTGATGGTACACCTTGTTGTTGCAATATTTATTGAAGGGTACCTTGGTATTGTGTTGATGGTACACCTCAAATTGTTGTGAGTGTTGTAAAAAGTTTCCTTGATGTTGCATTGATGGTACACCTTGTTGTGGAGTTTATGATAATTATCCTTGATGATATTGTAAGTTGTTGGAAGTGTCAGTGTATGATGTGTTTTGTGACATGTATTTCCCTTGTGATGGGTTTCCACCTTGTTGGCCTATTGGGAGGTTTCCCATGTTTTGCATAGTGTTATTTTGTGGAATGTTTTGGGATGTATTTCCTTGATACTATTGTGCCACAAATTCTTGTCCAATTTGGGATGGTTGTCTAAACAATGGGTTATCCTTAGATTGCATTTGATCATTTTTTTGTGAAACCAATGGTGGCATGTTGGGATTTTTAGTTGGTTTCAAAATTTGTCTAACTACTTTTTGATCTCCTAGTAGAATAAGATTAGGATCTTTTAGCATGTCCATGTTGAAGTTAGTAGGTAGTTTTGCACCACTTTTTGTGAGTGCGAGGAAATACCGGTTTACGCTTATCGCAAGAATCTTTTCCATAAGCTTTTGCATCTTAGGATTTTGGGAATGTTCTATGAGTCTTTCCTCAATAAGTTCCTCATCACTATCCTCTTCTTCTACAGTGCAAATTTGAGACTTGTGAGGTTGTTTTTGTCTATCAAGTCCATGGTGTTTACGAAGTACTTCTTGGACTCACTTGGTGGTTGGTTTGGTATTGCCTTGAATGAGGGTTCTTTTTGAGGAGTTGTAAGGTCACTTGGTTTATAACCCCATGGGTTGGTTTCCTCATTAGTGATGTTGGTTTTAGGTACATTTGAGCTACTCTTGTTGGATTCCATCATTTTTTTTTGTGTTGAGATCTTGTGGTTGTCATAAACAATTCCAAGACCTTGGGAATTTTTTGTGATCACTAAATATGGAATGGAATGATCTTTTGTTTTTGGTATTTTCTATTTTGAAAGAATGGTGTTGTGTAAGCTAGGATTATCTATTACCATGAAAGAGGTGGTAATACTGGCATTCCGACCACTAGATCAACTTTTCATTCTTCTTTGTCTAGGATATTAGTTGTGTTTCTCCATTGAGTGGGTGTTTCCTTATTTCTCAAACATGAAACTTCTCAAGCTACTAATAATTCCCAATTTTTCACCTTTGAATCGTGTGAGATTTGGTTGCATGATATGTGTAGTAAGATCTAGTTGTTGAACATGAGCATTAGGATGCCAAATGGTCATGAACTGTAAGCTTTTTCTTTGAAGTTTTGATCTTTTTCTATTTTACAAGAATTAATGGGGACAATGTAAAAGAAAACCTTTTGGATAAAGGCATTGGTGTTTTTCTATAGTTTCGTGATACTCAAGACAACAAATTATGAGTGATGTTTGGTGGATGTTTTGGAGATGATGCTAATTTTGGGATTCAACTTGTATGAAACTTAGATCAATATGTTTCTCTATTTTTCTAAAGGATATGTTTGAAGATCTGCTTGAACTAGCCTTGAGGTGCAAGCAAATGTTAGTATCTTAGAAATCAAGAGAAAAGGAATAATCCAAGTTGTGTTTTGATGTTGAATCCTAAACTAGGTTGATTTGTTTCATTTTTGCAAATGGATATGGATTGGTGCAGATATGAGGTGTTTTGGATTTTTGATTTTTTTTCCAAAAAGATAAAAGATTAACCACTTTTGAATCATTCTTTGATTTGTACCAAAAAATAGGACAATAGCAGCAATCTTTTAGGTCAATAGTGGTTGTTTTTTCTGGCAATAGCAGTTAATTTCAGCAAAAGTGAATCTATTTGGTTAGTTCCTATCAAAAACCAAAGGAAACAATAGCGACAATCCTAAGCAAAAGAAAGAAATTTCAAGTCAACATCGGTAGTTTTCAGATTAATAGTGGTAATTTTTTCAATAGAAACTCTATTCAAATCAAAAGAATTCTTTTTTTTTCAAAAGCGACCTTATTTTGTTAGTGTCTATCATAAACAAAAGCAAAAAAAGCGACTGTTCTAAGCAATAGCACACAAGTTTTAGGTCAATAGTGATAAAAAGAATAGTAATAGCGACTTTGTTTGGGTTTGTTTCTAGTTTTCATTTTGACAACAGTTGTGACAAGTTTGCAATTTTGATGTCTTGGTTGTTCTAATTTGTGTTAAGAATTGGCAAGTGATACAACCCAACACAACAATAAATTTTTTGACTCTAAATGTCTATAGTTTAAGCAAGTTTCTTGCCACAAAGCTCAAATTTTGTGAAAGTCAAGATACTAAAACCATAGTTCCCAATGTTGACTTTGGTCTAAATGCGACTTGAAATGTAAGCCTAAATATTCAAAAACCTTTAGAGATATTTGTTTAAGATATCTTTTAAGGAGTGCAAATATAGGGCTCTTTTCAAAGGTATTCACACTAATTCCAAAGGGTCTGAGATTTTGATAACCAAGTTCAATGTTTGTTTTGTTGTGTTCTTTTTAAATCAAGCAAAGTGTTTGATTTCTGATAAAGAATAACTTTTGGCATACATTAGTCAAGTCACCCTAAGTAGATACACTCTTTTTGGTAGGCTTACCTCATGCCCCGAAGAGATGATTTTACATGAAATTTATAGATTAAACCATAGATCGGACTTGGTAAGTAACTTCTCAGAAGCAAATTTCCAATGCACCACTCTCAAGGAATGTTTTAAAAAATAATGTTGGCCTCTAAAAAAATATTTTTAATGAAAACTGAGAACATCATACAGACACTACCATCTGCTTGCCACTTAATTCATTAAACCATTCCCTTCTACTTTCAAAGATAGATTAGGTGCAATATGTTGTCGCCCTGGATTGAAGCTACTTTCATTACAATTTCACAACTTTATTTAAAGCCCACTAGTAAACGTGCTTGCAAGAATCGCTATGAGTTCTCAGTTACAAGATGTGTCTCCTAGTAGGTTATCTCTTAAGGGTGACTCAAAATGTAAAATACCAAAGTGTTTCTCATCACCCAAGATCATCAAAATATGCAGGGTGAGAGGATACACACTTGGCTCGCCAATCACAGTAGATACAACATACAATTCATCCCAATTTCTTTTTAAATCCCAAAACTTGAAGTTTGAAGTTATCAATTCACTTTTTATGTGCACCAAATTGAAAGCATTGAGACTTCAGTCAAATATAAAAAAGGTGTAAATAAAAAATGGATTTGTTCAATTTTAAGCACTAATATTGAGTGTTTCTAATGGCCTCATTCGTCTTAATGTGGTCAACAAAAATAAAAGCATTCATTTGTCAATATTTAAAATGAAATGCGTTGGTCAAAATAAAATGTTCAATTTTATAATCACCAAGTGAGATGTTGTTTAACTAAGAATTCTTTTGAAGGTTCAATTTTAAAAACACCAATTTGAAGTGTGCAAGTTGTTGGTTCATTTTTAAAACACCAAATAGAGAGATTATTCTAAACTAAGAAATATTTGAAAGTTCAATTTTAAGATCACCAATTTGAAGTGTGCAAGTTGTGGATTCAGTTTTACAACACCAAATTAACATATTTTCTAGACTAAGAAAAGCTTTCAAAGTTAAGTTTTTTGTTTTTTAAAAATTAAGTGTCCTTGGAATGTTCACCATCCTTGTAATGAAATCATTAGTTTTTTTCATGGAAACACATGTCATACTCCTGCAAGGGATACATAAACAAAGTCAACAACTTCCAAAACACCCAAAACATTCACACATTAATGTTAGGTAAATCTATGAAATCAAAGAAAAACTTTGAAGATTGACAGATTCAAAAAATATATCAAAAGTGACCCTATTTCTTGCAATAGCAAACACTTTTAAGTTAATAATGCCCTTATAAAATGTTAGTTCAAATGCTTTTGTTAAAACCTGCAACTAAAAATGTCAATAGTGCACATAGTTAGGTCAACAATGCCACTTTATAGGTCAATAGCACCCTTTTTTAGGTCAATAGTGCCCTTTTTTAGATCAATAGTGACCAAATAGAAGAAGCAAGAACGTGCAAGTTTAGATTGGAAATGTTCCAATTTTAGCAAAAGTGACCGAGAACCTATAACTGCTTATCAAACTCAAAGAAAATGTTAAATTCAAGGACTAAGGTCCCACCGAGCATGCCAAATGTCGTAAGGGGGGAAAACAAAGCATACAAAAAACAAAAGGAATGAATAAAAAAAAGATTAATTCAAAACAAGATTAAGATCCCATACCCATTACTCATGAAATGAAGATTTTAAACTAATGAAATTGAAAATATCGAAATCTTAAGAGGACACAATGAGTTCAAACTTAAAAAACCTTTACCATCCCATGTCAAAGTTGTATTTGCATTTGATGTTGAATTAAATTTTTGTATGATTACAAAGCCTCCATTATGCGTTGCAAAAGCTTAGATGTGTGTGTAATCAAACAAGAATATGATGATAATTCGTAACGTGTTTAAGGGATAATTGTGCAGTGCTTCGCTTATGGGAATTCTAGATCATTTGTGAGAAGATTGAAGGTTATTTTATATATTTTTTTTGAGATGAACGATCCAAATTGCAAAGTAGAAGATCCTAATCAACTGTTCAAAACTGTTGAGAGGAATTAGATGGGAAGAATCAGTGGATTTAGATTGCATAATCTATGTGATTGATGAAATCAAGTTGAGTATTCAGTGGAATTGAGGAAATATATTGAGATGTTAGAATTGAAGAATAGACATGAATTAGTTAGAAAATAGATGAATCAATCAACCAATCAGAGTGAGCAATCGATGGTCATAATTTTCTCAATTACAAAAAGGGTTGAGAGTAATTAATTAATTTCTATTTTTGAGTTGAACGTGCAAGTCATGTTTGAATTTAACAAATAAAGTTATATTTTTTTGTTGACCTTTTTGAATAATGTTGAATAATTAATTTAGTTATTCTAATTTAGAGAGAGGAAAGTGATTTAATTAAATTATTATCTTAATTGATTTAGGGGAATATGGTTTATTAGCGACATAATTAAATAACTTGCGTTATTTAATTAATCAAGATGAATAAAGATTAGATTAATGATAAAAAGTGAATAAATTAAATAATTAAAGATTATTTAATTAATAGAGGAATTTAGGGTTTTTGATGTAAATGATGTGAAATGTAGTGATATTAAATGATAATGATGGTGATGATGAGAAAATGTCATTTAGGATGTACAATAAGCGCTAGGTTATTTTTACATGTCTACAAATAGAACTTGCGAAAAATGGGTTGTAATGAACCTACCTATTTTCCATTTCATTCGAGAAATGAGATCCTCCAAGATAAAATTCACTTTCAGCCCTTAGGTGAGTCAATTCTATGGAAGATCTAGCAATTTCCTTTGTGTGTGTGGATGGGGGGGTAAATTTCAAACAACACTTTTGGGAGATGAAAATAAAATTGTAAATGACCTCAAATCTATAACCTAAGACCTAATTCATGTAGATGAAGCCTAGATCTACCAAGAATAGTCAGTTTTATATTTTTTGGATGAGTGGAAGACACTTAAAACTTGCCTCAAAAATTAGTTGTTAAGTGTCCTGTTTGGTTGCAAAGTGTCCTGAGACAACTTTTTGAGCTAAATTTTTAGGAGCCTATGAAAACAAATATGAGATGCAATTTCCCACTAGTTTCACTCAAAAATGATGGAAAATGAGCTTGAGATATGAGTTTCCATGATCTTGACAACTTTTCTTGCAACTTTGACAACTTTTGCAACTTTTACAACCTAAAATCTACAACAAAAACACAGGAGGGAAAAATTGTTCGGGTGAAGCCACATAAGTGGTTTACACTTTTGAAGAGGAAGGAAATTTGAGAAAAAATGACCCCATGGCAAAAAAATTGGTTTTAGGGGTTCGCATGAACCTACATGTTCGACCAAACCATAAAGGGGTTCGACCGAACTAGGGTTCGAGCGAACCCATTAACTATTGGGCCCACATTTCCTGCCCAAAAAATAAAGGAAATGTGCATATTAAGGGGGGTTCGCATGAACCAGGGTTCGAATGAACCCTGGTTCGCTAGAACCCCCCTGGTTCTAGCGAACCCCCTTTTTCCCTAATTTTTTAATTTGTACACACAAAAAACCTAAAATTTTACGCTTTCAAGCTCCGGTTGGGGATGAAAATGGGGGAATATTTAGAAACCAAACTTGGAATCGAGTAGCCTTCAGAACAAGCTATCCAATGAATATAATTTTAGTATGTTTTGGTTTTATTATCTATCTGTTTTTTAAGTTTTATTAAATATAGGTTTTTCATCGAAAACAAAAATCTTTGTTCTGCACAAGTGGAAAAATAGAAGATTAAAAAAATTAAAATTAAAATATGAGTGCACCAGATATTGAAGTCCTTGATCCAACAAAAAAAAAGAAAATTTGATACATTAAAAGTTATCGTTATCACGGTCGCTAATCTGGGTTGTCATTTGATTGACTTTGAAACTTGATTAAAGAAAAAATATTCAATAAAAACTATCTAACCAAGTGGAAGCACTAGATATCAGAGTTAGAAATCTAAATTTGAAAATTAGAATTTTATCCTTCATGGAAAAAAATTTATCGTTATCTGATGTGCGTCACTTTTAAAAATGCTGTTTTGAAAAAAACCAATTTTTGTGGGAGATGGAAAAAGAAGTGCAATCTGATTCCAAAAAAATTGAAAAAAATATTTTTAGAATCTACAGACAAAATTTGACAAGACTCTATTTTACATCATCTTCAAATTCCTTACGGTTTAATCGCTATAGGTGCCCAAATGTGGAGATTGTGTTAAAAAAAAATATATCAGTGTCCAGTTAGGCCAAAAAGTGTAAACCACTATTGTGGGATCACCCTTTGTTTTTGGTGAATGGGGGTTTGCCTTGGTCAAAACCCGTTTTGGGTAGCTAAAACTTGAATTGAAATAATGAAATGTGAAATAAATGATGAATGAACAATGTTATGTTACAACTTAACAAACCCTTGAATAAACCTTAGAAAGACTGAAATATTGATGTGAATCTTGCATGAAATGGCTTCAATGGATGTGGATCTTGATATTTGAATCTTCACTTGAATCTTTGAAACCTACATCACAATGTTAGCTCTAAAATCATGCATGATTACATAATAATTTGACATGGTACTTGAGATCTTGATTGATGTTGTAGATGCTTGGTAAATCTACCCTTGAATGCTCTTGACAATAATGATTGCCCATATGAAAGTTCACCTCTTTCTAGATGTCTTGAATTGATAAAATAACCTTGTATTTATAGATATCTATCCTTAATTTCCTAAAAATTAAACATTACAAGCCGACATTGAAATTTGAATTTAGGATTATAATAATACTACAAAAAACATGATTTAAAAATGGGTTCAAAGGCTTAGGGAATGGGTCCTAGGAACTTATTCATCGAACACACATTACTCAAGGTAAAGTGTTATGTGTTGGCATTAATTATTGTCGGGTTTCCCCTTTAGAAAATGTAATTTATTAGGCTTGTAGATGTAAAATAGGGCTTATTAAGGCATAATTAAGTCCAATTTAATTGAGGGGCCCAAAAAAAGTGTGAAAATGTAATGGAGTACATTTTTCTACACTACAAGAACAAATCAATAATTAAAACCTTGATCTGGATACCATGGCTCTTTAATCACTATAGTTAATATATGAGCTCCATGAGTACACCCTTACAAAAATAAACTCAAATTTATTATGTTACAATCTTGGATTTTGTTAAAGGCTACTAGATAATTGATTTGACTTAAGTTATATTTGTGAAACTTGTAACAAATATACCTAGTTAATGTTTAGAGATTACTCTATGAATAATATTGAAAACTACATTAGTCATTTTGAGCAATTCATAAGAATTGATGTGTACTTGTGTGTTCGAACAATCCAACTTAAATATTAGAGAAACATGCTTAGCTTGAACATTCTTTCCATCCTTATACAAATAGTAACCACCAAAGTAAATTAATGTATAATGAATATAATGATAATAGTTGTATGAGACCATTCTAGAGGTGATTTATTTGAAGAAAAAATCCATCTATAAAAATATTTTATTGAGTATTCCTCAACAAAGAAAGCATATGATTACAAAATTAAAAATATTTAAGAGAAAGGTTTCCTCTTTTCACATATACAATTCTTATATGACATAGAAGTGGAAAGTTATTTATTAAAAAAAGAAAAAAAATCTCATGTTATAATATTATTATAAATCCTTCTTTGAAAATAATTTAAAATAATAATAACTTATAATGGTAAATTTAAGATCACATTTTTGAATAAAAGTGGCATTCAATCAACACAACACACAAGATTAAAAATTAAAACCTTCTAAATTTTTTCCTATCATTATCTTATCTAGATTTAGGTGGAGTAATTATCCTACTAGAAGTATATTTATGGGTCAAATGAGATATATTAGATGTTTTAATAAATCCTTGTCGGATTTAATGCTTCAATTTCATTTGAGTTACATTTTTCCTAAAAATAAATAGTGTAATTGATCTTTAAATCAAATTTTCTTTTCATGATGAAAAATTAGTAACATTAAGAGACTCTAAAAAATGGATATTATAATGTTTTTAAAGTAATATCGAAAGCCAATAGTGCAAAATTTATATAGTGTGTGAAAAAGGAATTTAAATGATTATATACTTCATACCCACCAAAATGGCTCCCCTACCATGTATCGTTTTAAGAGTTTCATGTATCCTCCAAAATTCTTTAATATAATGCACTTATTTACAGTGGGTGGTTATTGTCGTACTAAATTGTTTGAGAATTTTTTTTGGAAAGGATAGCTTACTTATATCTTAGATATTTGATTGTATATTTAGTCGATGACTACCTACTACTCAGAAACATGAAATATCATACTTAAGTTTGTGATAGTCAAATATCATAATGATTTTGTAAATTAAAGTTGAACTAATCAATGATTTTTGGAGGGTATTGACTCAATACATTTACTAAAATTTATGTATATTCCATATATATGACTTACATATTATAAGTGAATCATGTTTATTTCATCATTCAAATTTCTAGCATCAATTATAGTTTTTCAAAGAAAGTATGCATGGTACTATAAATATGATCAAACTAGTTGTTATTACAACTAGTATTTATTAAAATTTAAATCTAGTTTTTCATAAATTACTAAATGAACATTTAAAAATAAATACACATGTTTAAAAGTTCAATCTATTATGGATTTTATTACTCCACCAAAAATAAAATTATTTGATTATTGTTTTACTATGTGATTTATCCTATTTGTAGAAAACTTACCATATACTATATCTTCAAAAGAAATGTTGTATGTGCTATCTCATGGATGGATTAATAATTAAAAAACATTAATAAAAATTATCTCTAGAAGAATGAATTTGACTTAGAAGATTAATGGAAGAGTTCATCTAAATGTTAGTAAAAGTATCACTTTATTATATGATAAGAACAACTATTTTAATCTTGTCAAAGAGTCTTATTTCTAATGAAAATGGAGAAAAACATTAAAATATCATGGGAACTTCACTCAAAGAAAATTATTCCATTATAAAATTTCACTCCAATTTTGTTCATTTGATGGAAGATATACTATGATAAAAAATACATAGATTAGAATATTAGCAATCACATATATATCAAACCTCTACATAGTAAAAAATTCTCCAAATTTAAATCAATTCTTGACCTTAAGGTGATTTCATTAAGGGGGAGTGTGCAATTCAATGATGCATCTTAGTGGCTCAATACTAGATGTAATTGTTGCAAGGTGTGACCCTTGGTCTTCCTTGCAGCACTAAGCGCTTGGGTTTGTGACATGGTCTAACCGCCTCCTGTGGTTCTTAACCGAAGCTTGTATCAGGCATTGACAGGTCAATCTTTTGGTGTAATGACAAGTCCAACAAATGGTATCAGAGCTGGTCATAGGTTCAAACCCCACACTTGTGCTGGGGGGATTGTTGCAAGGTGTGATCCTTGGTATTCCTTGTAGCACTAAGCGCTTGGGTTTGTGACATGGTCTAGCTGCCTCATGTGGTTCTTAACCGAAGCTTGTATTGGGCATTAATAGGTCAATCTTTTGGTGCAACGACAAGTCCAACAGTAATAACTAACTCACATAAGGCCTCTAGGAGTTATACATGTTTAGATCCTTAAAATTGACACATAATCAATTACCTAATTACCCAACCATTTCCTATATAATTTATTGAATAATTCCTATTTATTCAATTAATTATCCAATCTTCATCCCCTTATTGATTAAATATTTTTTTAATATTTAATTAGTAAAGTCACTATTCACCTACACCTTATTTCTAACCTAAATCATTTAATCACCCTTCTTCTTATGTCCAACTTATGCAAATAAATTTAAATATTTATTTATCTCGTCCCCCTATCTTCATCCTAAAAATTAAATAAATCTATTATTTATTTAATTTTCTATTTTCCTTCGCTTTCTATTAAGTGAGCTAAAATCAATTAGCCCCTTAATCCCCCACTAGCACAACCAAATTCCTCACATCCTCCAAGGTGTAAAAAGGCATGGGTTCTTTGTACAAAATATTATGGTCCTTTTACATATGACATGATCTTTTTTACAAGTTACATGGGTCAAAGTACTTGCCCATCCCTCAAGGGTACTCCAAAGTACTCATTTCATCTTAATCATCCACCTTTTCCTAGGGGATACTCAACCATGGATTCCAATTCAATATTGGAGCCTTATTCATCAATTAATCATGGGAGGATCTACTTTTCATCCTCTCATCCTCCCAAGGGTCTCAACCAATTTGAGCCCTTGATCTCTCCTTTTGATCCTAGGCATCCATCCTCTAGCTCAAAAACCTATAAATAGGATATGATCCTAAGCCATGTAGATCACTTCATAAAATGTAACCTTATGTTGCTAGAAAGAGCACTCACATCTCATCATATCATTTATGTAAAATACTTGGACACAACCACCATAGCTTGGTGCATCAATGATGCTTGAGTGAGGGCTTATTTTCATGCTTTCATTAACGTTACTTTTTTTTTTCCTAATCATCAGTGTTGTAATTATTTTTTGGTATAATAGATCAATACATTTTAGCTTGTTCCTGATGCTCAAAATTTCATTTATAGAATATTCACAATTCCTTCAAGCATATTGTAAACTTATTCTCTTTGTAATTCTTCCTTATATATAAAAAATTGTAATGTACATGGGGGAGGTTGGTTTAAGGAGTCCTAGGATTCAATTAAGAAATTATAAGACCTAAAAAAAAAATTAAAACACTATGATTCTAAATTATGAAAATATGACTTTTATGTAATTCATTATACATAATCTTCATTTTGGTATATATTTATGTCCCTACTTAAATCATTGTCAAATAATATGTACATTACCAAGGTACTTCATTTTTTCTATAATAGAGATTGACTGGTGATGCCCCTATTAATTTAAGCGATATTGTTAGAGAATAGTACTACTAAGTTATATATTTTTCTAATATATGGTTATAAAACTTCATATATATTATATGCTCTATTAAGAATACCCCATTAAATAATTATTGTCTAATAGTTATTAGATTATTGATTATTTATAAATTATAGTTTTGAATAGGTGTGATCAATAACCTTTTAGGTCTATTGAAATCCATTAGATCTTATATTTAAATATTTTCTCTCTCATTGAGAGTATGTAATAATTAGAGTTTTTGCATAAGGTTATAAAGACACATGGAAGTGAGGAGAAGTGATATTTCAAGATTCCATCTATATTTTATATAAACAATTCTATAAGTCTTTAGTTATTAAAATAATGTTTTATGGAGATTTTTACCTAAGTAAAATTTCTCCATGTATATATTGTGTAATGTGTTAATCCATGTATCTTGAAATTTTTATTTTATTTCTTTTTATATTTATTTGTAATGATTAGTAACCTAATATCCCAATTTCTAACACCTAAAAATTGAAACTATGTAAAATAGCTAAACTACCAAGTACATAATTTAGAAGCATACCATTTACACTTTAATACTGAACACATTGCTTTGTATATTTAATTTAATTTGATTTTTCAAGATATGATCATTAAATTTTATTTCATCTATGATTTTTATTTCCCATTGCATTAGTTAAAATGTTAATTACAAAGGAAAAAAAGGAATATTTGGGCTCTTACAGAATTATACTAGGAGTTTGATCAAATCACCTTTGATCTAAGAGAGCTTTGATTAAAAAATTTTGGTTGAATCCTTATAGATCAAAAGTACTGCAATCAAATCCACTTGTATGACACCCCAGGGAAAAAATATTTTCTCCTATCCAAACATTGCAATTTTAAAGGTCAAAACAATCAATTTCATGTCATGTGCATAGTGGTCGATTGAAGTAAACTAGAGAGAAAACTTGAAAAAAATGAATAGTTTATTTAATCTTTAAATTCTTGAAAATTTGTTCATGATAATTGACAAAATATGTTCATTGCTTAAAAAAATTTGTAGTTCAAAATGTTAAAAAGTATGACACACTATTGTGCTTTCACCCTACACAATAATTTTACTTGTTATGAAACAAAAAATTCCACTTCTAACATAATTGAACAAGCCAAATCATATGAAAATTTTCAACAAAGTGAAGGACCACCAAATGTAATGTTTAGTTATTGACCCAATTAATTAATAATAATTATTTAAGAATTGAAGTAAATATTTAATTGTACCATTTAAATATCTATCAAAAAGTGGATACAAATAATAGTGTTTGACTAAATTCCTCAAAAATAAAAGATTACCTCACTATAGAAGAGTGATAGGGAAAACATGATAGAGACTACTTGAGAATCTCTAAAAAACACATAATTCATATAGAGGTTATGTATAGTCTATAGAGATTTTTAAGTGAATTGTAATTATATTTGAATGCCTCATTCATTATTTTAAAAAAGAAAATAAGACTACAATTAAGAAAAAATGAATTATGGTTATAATTTCTGGAGTCCACACCTGTCACCAATACAAAGGTAAAATTCTAAAAATATTTGACCTAATGAAAAATAATATAATGACCTTTTCAAATTAAGTCAACCCAATAAATTAAAGAATGTGCACAAATAATAAAAATCTAAAAAAATATAGATATGCATTTATAAAAATTATAGTAATGATGCATAATCCAAGCCAAAAAAGAATTTTATATTTTATATTATGGATTTAGCTTGATGTTGCTTCCTTGAAATCCAAAATAAATTTGATGTATGAAGAAATTTAATAACATCAATTTACAATTATGAACATGCTTATAATTGTTGTTACTTGCAATTATACTTCATTTTTTTACAAATAAAAGTAGTACTCTCAGGCTGTGAAACTATGTTAGAATTTATGATCATAAGATGTAAGCTGTAATAATGATTTAATCATATTAAATTGAATAATATAAAGAACCAATTTTGTAGAAAAATATATAAACAAATTTACATGATACACATGAATTTATGTGAGAAAATTTTTATGATAAAAACTTACAAAAATATCATTCTTTATTTGATAAAGCTTGCATTGTCTCTTAACTACACTAAAAAAATATAGATTTCAATAATATCCCCTCCCCTTCTTTCAATACCTCAATATTTTATACAGTAATGTCAAATTCATATATATAAATGATATATTTCTCAACACATAAGTATCTCTTAAATATAAGGTTGGATGCAACCCTTCAATTACAATTACAATTGGATGGTTATACCTTTCTATTAAGATAAATGATATTTAATTAATAATATTTTATTAATCTATCAATTAATTATTAAACCCAATTCTATTAATGATATTTACATGTCTTATATATAAAACAAAAATTTCTATTAAAATAAAACTCAAGTAAAATTTTCTATTAAATTTTGGGTTTATACTTAATAAAATTGATCAAAAGTTATCACAATAAGAAAGTACCTAAAAAAGAAATAATCTAAATTTATTTACTATTTCATGTAAAAGTAAGTTTCTAAATTAACATATTTAAAACTAAAAAATATTCAAGATCTTTTAAAAAAAGATATTCTCACATTTAAAATATACTTTTTAAGTAATCTTATCTAATAAAATAATATTTATTTATGAGGATAAGATATTAAAAAATATGTAAAAAATACTACTTCTAAAAGAAAGTTTCTAAAATTAAAAGAATTAACTATGAAAGAACTTTCTTAAATTTACTATTGAATACAAAAGTAAGTTACTAAATTAATATAATTAAAATTAGAAAAATATTATTAAAATAATACATATGTTAGTTAAGTCCATTTATAAGTAAGTGTAGTTTTTTAAGTAATATTTTGTGCTCTAGTAAACACATTATACAAACACTAACATAGGAACAAAACATTTATTGTGTTGCAATCCACAACAAACATTTGATAGTACGATTCACACCTGGCGGTGAATTTTTCTTCGGTGAATTTTCCACCACGGTGAATCGCTGGTGGTGAATTTTCCATACAGTATAAATAAAATATAAAATTACTCTCCATTAAACTATTTAATAATTAAATAAAATATTTTGAAGCACCATTGCATCCTCATGTTGGCATACTCCAGAGAGAGTTCATGCTTAGAGATTGAAAAAAAAACTCAAAAGTTCATCCTCAAAGATTGAAAAAAATTAAAGGTTAAAAAAAATTAAAAACAAAATCTTATATGTAGAAATTTAAGGCCGGTCGATTTACAGGTATCGCCATGCAAGGCAGAGATACATTAAATTTTCCAAAAGAGGGAAGCCTTTGAATTGTCCCAGAAGCATAAGCTCTGGATATGTCGTTCTCAGACAGCTTTGAATCCCATCATATATTACGCAAAGCTTGCAATATCATCCATTAATTTAGTTCTTGCTATAACTGCCACTGCATTAATGAAAGCGATCCATGTTTGACCGAAAATACCTTGGCTGTAAACTGTAGCAATGCCGTATCATTTACCTCACAGAACTTCTTCTCCCACAATGGCGGCTGAACGGCCTCATAACCGAGACCAGGAGCCCTGTCTTGAGACGTCGGATTCCTCCCTTCTTTCCAATCCGCCACATACGCAGACACTCTTCTCCTGAACTTTTCCTTGAACTCACTCCACGCCTGGTATTTATAATGGTTAACCACCATTTCTGAGGATTTCAAAGCTATGCTTTTGTAACCAGGCTTGAGCTCAAAATGATGGATGGCATTCAGCAAAGACACAGACAAAGCGTCCAAAAGCACAATTGACTTGTGCCTCTTCTCTGTGCGCTGTCTGCAGGTATAGCCCTGAGTCACCCCTGCCGCCGGGTGCTCTGTCTGATTCGACGGACCAAAGTTCCGGCAATGGACAGAAATTTGCCCTATGGTTGAATTCGATTCACGCGTTTTATTTGCAATCAAATCTTGAAGAGCGTTCTGAGATTGATGATCTGACCATCTGTGCGAGAATACGAATTCATCGACGTCTGTGAACATCATCCACTCGCATTCATCTGCGGCCTTTAAAGCGCAGTGTGCAAATCCGGCTTCCTGTGTCTTCACCCATGGCCACGGACGCCGGTTCACTGAGTATCCGGCCAGAGAATTTATCACTTCTTCCAAATTGTCTTCGCTGTTGTTGTCATAGATAAAGAATTCTTCGACTCCTAGATAGGAATGGTAAATAATCCACTCTTTCATGAATTTGGCCGCATTGAAGACCATTGTGCAGGCGCAGAGGAATTTCTTTGCATCTTTTCCTTGCCCTGCTTTTTTCATCAGGCGATTAGGGTTATAATATGCCACAGAGGGCATCTGAGAAGCTGAGGATTTAAGACTGACTTGAGCGCCGGAAAGTTGAGACCGGAGGTGCTTTGGCGGGTGCGCGCATCTGAAAATCTCTTGAGCGGAAACTGTGACGGCGGTCTGTACGGTGTTATTAAAGACGCAGAGAAGATTTTCCGGTGGAGTGTTCATGCCCTGCTTTGGATTAATTCCTTTGGCGAACAAGATCAGGTCTTTTTCCGTCACGATGCTCTCGTAAACCATGACCTCCCATTTCACGGACCGGGGCTCCGTCATTTGCAGACTGAAAAGATTTCTGTGGTCCCTCAATACAACATCCAGAGAAGGAGAAGAAGAAGGGATTCCACAGCGGACTGCAGCTCGTCCGTCGAAGTAGTCAATTCCGATCACTTGAGTAGCAATTCCACCGGAGAAAACGCATGCAAGGTCGGATTTTGGAGACAGCATAAAGGGCAAGCGCGTCAACAAAAGCAGCTGGTTTTCTGGAAGAAGAACAGCGTTCTCTATGTGCAATTTCTCAACCGAGGAAGATCGTCTTTCAAACGGTTCCTTCCTGTACAATAATGGCTTGTGCATACCAGCATACTGAAAGCGCAGGGAAGTATTCTCTGGCTGGAACCATGAAAATGTCTCTGCAACACCCCAAAAAGGAGAAAATAACGAAACTAAGCGTCTTATTTCTATCAGACAAGAAAACATGAATAAAAACCTTAATAAGTCTTATCAACACTCACCTCGGTAAACTTTGTATGCTGACAGGCCTGAGAGTATAGCGCAGACGAGCAGGCAGAAAACAATTCTACTGGACATGATGAGAATCGAACCGTGGACCTCCTTCGTGACGAGTTCAACAGCCCTGAAGATATTCTGTGAGTGGACAAAAAGGGGAATTTAATGAATAAGCTTTGTCCAAATTGCCTCTGACTAATTCAAATGAACATGTTGGATTAACAGAGTTGATCTTGTCTGATTAATCAAGTGGAAAAACTGATCTGAAAGTTCAGATTTTTATTAACATCTGCAGGTTATTGATTTGGGTTATTGATCTTGTTAATTTTGACTCTTTAGTCTTATTTCATATTCAAACAGAATTTATATCCGAGAATTGCAGGTGCAAAGACAGACAAAGATGGCTAAACGACTCTACAAGAAGTTTTCCAAAGCAGTGACCAAGTCAAAATTATCAAGCTGCGGACATTGATGTCAGAATTTGAGCATTTAAAGATCAAGATAATGAGAAAGTAAGTGATTATTGTGTCAGAATAAAAGATGTGACCAATAAAAATGGCTACCATTAAAGAAATTATTAACAAAGAGATTGCAGTTAAAAACCATTAAGCTCTGTATTACTGTAACACCAAGGTGATAACAGAGTTAAAGAAAATGGTGATGATCATGACAGAATTGACTAAAGTTTTGTTGAAATTGCTTTTACCCTTTAGAATGATGATTGTTACATCCTCCTGTGATGACAGAGTTCAATAAGCCTGATGATATTCTATGAGAATGAACAAGAAAAAGAGTTTACCCATAAACCTTATTAAACAAACTTTTGACTTTCAAAATAACCACCAACATACCTACTCCTTACTTTCAGCCAACAATGGCGGCTGAATCAGACTGTGCATGAAATTCATATGACGATGGAAGTTAAAGAAAACAAAATGCTAGGTAGCCGTCCATTTTGAATTTGCTAAATCCAAAAGGAACCCGTCTCTTATATAAGAGTTAGTTACAACATATAATATAAGGAAAGACTGGTGTACACGGAAGAAATGGGTGCTCGCTTTAAGTTGGTAGCCAATGGTCTTTGCCCGTGAAGAGTCAAACAAGATGTCTCTTTCTAAGTAATTTAAAGAAGAAAACCATTATACATGGCTTCTTCTCGTCGATTTGCTTGTGTTTTGTAGGTTGTTGGCCTGCGGTTGTTTTTCTCTGCCACTGCTTTCTTCTGTTGCTTTTAAAACCACTTTAATTGTTTATTTGTAGAATGCATATAAGACATATAAATACAGTCGTTTAAGTGATGGAAAGGCTATCCATGACATAGCCTGGTGTGCCTAAGAAGACTAATATGGAGTCACCATCAAAAGTGTCTTTCATATTTCATTCTCAATAATATATTAGTAATATTATTCTAAAGTGTATTGGATAAGTTAATAGGTATTGATAAATTAGTTTGATTATTCTAAAGTGTAGTGGATAACTTAATAGGTATTTATAAATTGGTATGATTATTCTAATGTGTATTGTGTATTGGATGAGTTGACAGGTATTTATAAATTAGTTTGATTAGTATTTTATGGATTTTATTAAAATCATTCTAAATATATATTTGTGGGTTAATTATTGTAGTTATTAGTCAATCAAAAGTATTTATCATAATTCACTATCAATAATATATTATTAATCATATTATAAGTGTACAATATAAGTCAATAGATATTTATAAATTAGTTTGATTAATATATTATTGATTTTATTACAAAAAATAAGTATATATTTGTAATCATGGGACAAGTTATTAGGGATACTTATCAATCAAATAGATTTTCTAGAATAGTATTGGAAGAGAGAATCGACAACAATTTTTTTCATATCTTGCATCTCTACAACTAATATTATAGATTTACCAAGTAGAATTACTAATACAACATCAATAAAAATTATTTTGAGAGAGTTTGTATGAATCATAGAGTAACATCATATATAATATATTAAATACCATTAATAGATAAAATTTAAGATTTGCATGTTCCCATACACAGATCTCTCAAACTAATTCCTCAAGCGTTATGTTTTTGTATTTATGTCATAGTAGTTTAAGCCCATTGAAATCTTCTCTATGCATATGCACATTTAGTAGTGAAAATGGTAATGTACTAGTAACAAGATGTACTTGTTAAATAAATACATAGTTAAATGCTTGAATTTGTATCTCATTTATATATAATATTTACTTATTGAATATCATGAAACTAAAAAAGTGTGCATTTTATAAAATTACAGTAAAATCACTATTAAAGATAATAATATCCCATACTTCCATTCCCTTGCAAAGTTATCAATTCCCTTATCGTAACACAAAAATCATAATTATATTCTTTATTTCTTATCATATAATACATATTCAACTTGGCATAAATTATGCAAGTGGGAGCTTTAAGAGTCTCTTATTTAATAAAAGTCACTTTTTGTTTCATTGTTTTATATGCTAGAATAGGGTGCTAAGCTAATCTCTTCTATAGAAGATATGTCAAAAAGTAAAAATTTAGGATTGAAGTTGAATAAATGAATATTTTTGTTAGATGGGGTTCCTAGTACTTCCACTCCCTTGGGAGGTTATCATTGGAATGGTTATCATTTCCCTTATCATAACACAAAAATCATAATTATATTCTTTATTTCTTATCATATAATACATATTTAACTTGGCATAACACAAGAATCATAATTATATTCTTTAATTCTTATCATATAATACATATTTAACTTGGCATAAATTATGTAAGTGGGAAGATTAAGAGTCTCTTATTTAATAAAGGACACTTTTTGATTCATTGTTTTATATACTAGAATAGGGTGCTAAGCTAATCTCTTCTATAGAATATATGTCAAAAAGTGAAAGTTTAGGATTGAAGTTGGATAAATGAATATTTTGGTTAGGTGGAGTTTCCAATTGTTCATATATAATGCTTGAATTTTACCAAAACAAAGACAAGAATATTTGATGGGTTGTTCTCACTCTTGTACATAATTGCCTTAAATTTCCTTAGTGCACTATTAATAAGACTTGCTCCTACCCACAAATTTGTATTGAGCATAATTTATTTCATAATTCACAAGAGAAAATTTACATCAAGTTATTTATCCTCTATATTTGGACATGATTGTATGCTTAGTTCTCATATATTACATCTTACAATAAGCACTCCCAATAAATTTAGCATATATTTTTTACCTAATAATTGTTGTAAAAAAAATCTATCAAGAATTGAAATGATAGTTTGTCATCTCAACTAAGGGAAGAATTATAGTGTGATATTTGAAGCTCCTAGTCTAGCAACATTGGCTTCTACATTTATTATATGGATATTAATCTACAAAATGAAAGTTGTGTTGGTTCTTTACCATGCTAATTGAAGATTTTTTTTACATGCAATTACTATATAAAGTTTACACCAAAGTCTTGTCCCATAAGATGCCCCAACATCATTGCAATGCATTTCAATAATGATAAATGACCCAAATCATCAAAGAGGATGATGTAACAAGCTATAATACCCTCCCAAGAACAACTACTAAATTACAACTAATTAGCTAAATTAAACTATGATATACAATTATAAAATGAATTTTAAAGTAGATATATAAAAATATAAGTTAACTTGCTCAAGATTTACTTAATGATATAGATGATTAAACACCAACTAGATAGTTCGGTCCACAACCACTGAACAATTATAATCTTTCAAGTTGGATATTTTATGTAAGAAACTTCAATCTCTATGAATTACAAAAGAGTATAAAAAAGTAAATATTGTAACAAGATTTCTTTCATGTGATAGTGATCAAAGATCTAAAGAGAATTTAGAAACAAAAACATGATTAAAATTTCTAAGAGAAACAACATAGAAACTTTATGGTATAAGAGTTACCTACTTCACATACATCCATATTATTATTAACATTGAATATTGACTAGTTTTATATAAGAAAATAGAAAACACACACTCATATATATATTACCCTTAACCAATGCTTCATTTTAGTGCCAATCCAAAAGATATACAACCCCATTGATTTAACAACGATGTCAGTGTAATATCTCCCATCACATATGATATTAGTTTAGTGATAGTGTCGATATCAAACCATAATATCTAACCAACAAATGATTGATTCAATATCGCAATGAGTTAAGTGATAGTGTCTTCATGATTTCAAGAGTTTTTAGTTCTGAACCGTATTAGTTTAATTGAATGCTCCATTACCTAGATAAGGAATTGTTTAAGTTCATCAACTCGACGGTAACATCCAATCTGGAATAAAAGCAAACAAATAGAATATTGCTATATGCTACCCATTGATTTCTTTACCAGAAATTCAAGATGAAAGTCGATTTTCCCTGTTTCCATCAAGATATATTTAGATACCTATTTTATAGAGACTACTGCACTTCATGAGAAACCGACTGAAGGCATTGATTAATGACGTTACAAAAGACATGTGGAGCAAAGTGAATAACAGCAGTGAGTTATGGAAACATCATTTTGATAATGGTTGCTTAGAATGTAAAAAGGATAAGTACCGAGTTGGAAACAAGGAAAACTATATTATGACAATTGGAAATCATTTTGGTCTTTATTAACCACAAGTTGCGACATGCTCAATTCAAGAATTCAAAAAAACCAGTAAGTATACGGGCAGAAATTCAAAACGAGATGGAAAAATCCAAGAGAAAAGAAAATGACAGCAGCCAAATATAACGGGTTATGGGATATCGAACTCCACATTCGGCACGAGCCAAGGAAAAGACTTGGTTGTGACGAATCCCGCAGCGGTTTCAATTTAGAAGTAAGAGGATAAGATTAATGCAAGAGATTGAAAGTTTTTTTAGATAGTGGCTATTCCAATCCGTTTTTCCAGCAGGGTGACCAAGAGAAGGCAAACCATCGAAGGCTGATTCGTTGGGATTACGTTACACAATTTTCCTCAAGACAATTGCTACGCGGCATCCTAACCTACGGAATGGCAACCAACCGTGATTCCTAATATAGGCTCTGTAAGAAAAAAAAAGAGGAGGCCGGAATACAGGTTAATGATTGCCTAAAAGACACAGAGACAGAGAGAGATAGCTATATTTAATTTCAGCTGCAGCACCATGGCCGCGGGCTTCTAGAAAAATATGATCGATGATTAAGGGAGTACATTATATTTCAAATAACATACACAAAGAATCATTCCATCTGGTTATTTTATGCATCGTTTGATAGAACAATTATTAATGCAACGATTCGCCCCAAGCCAACTTACAATATTATTAATGAAAGAGTATAAAAATTAAAACATATTTCTCAATAATAAAATAGAATCAAACAACTTACAATATCCAACCCCTTTCCCAGCTTTCCCAAAACATATAGACTTTGCCTCCAATATTGAGGACCTGGGCCTGCATAGCTCAATAAAAGCAGTAGTACCTTTTTGGAAAAAAAATTCAAAATACAATTATATACAATCATGGAAACTTTCTTAGCATCATAAAATCTACCATATATAAATTTAAAACCATCTACTTTTTGCAGAATTAAACATTTATCTAGATTTTTACATAATCAACACTATATTAACTAAATGAGCATAATGCGATATTCAAAAAGGCATGTTATAAAAAATATATTACATCATCCACAACCAATAAATGTCTAGATATGCATATTTAATATATAAGTCCACAAATTAAAATAGTAATATCCATGTTCCAACACCACAATACATAAATCAAAAATCCAAACCAAAACCTCAATTATAGTACTAGCATAGTCCTACACAAGCACCAAATAGAATTTAATGTGACTTAGGAAATGATTCACACAACCTACTATCAATACATTTCAATAACCTATGCCAAACAAAGCACATCTCATCAATTATAACATAGGGAATGAAATACATGCTATCCTAGAATGTTGCCAATGTTTACCCCTCTATAAGATTCATCTCTTTTATTCGTATGTGAAAGAATGAATGCATGGTGGATGCATTTATGTTGAATGTTTCCACAATAGTTTGTGCTAGCAATAATAATTATGATTTTTTATGTGGTACTTTTCGTAAAAGAGAAATATTATGTTGGTAATTAAGGATATTTTCCTAGTACTTGTAGTTCTTTTCATGATCTTTTTAAGTGGTTGTTGCATTCTCATAGAATTAGAGTGTAATATAATTATATTGAAGGCTTTGTATTGTTCACTTGATAAATTTTTTGGTGTAATTCATTAAGTTATTCAACATGTGTGCGTTGGTGTGTTAATGATTGGAGTCTATAAAATAAATAAGGGCATCATAATTGTGGTTAGAATAAAATTAATGATGATCAAGCATATTAAATTCATTCAATTGAATATTACACCTAGGAAAATTCTTGATAAGACCTACCATTCTTTAAGATCATGTAGTTGAATTACATATTCTCTATCAGAAGGAATCTCAATCACTTATATAGTTAGATGAATTTAGAGGTGTTTGTTGTATATTCCATGAATGATAATTGATAGGTATTCTATTCCAATGATCTATAATATATTGCTTGGATAATCCAATTTTAGTGAGAATGTTGAAAAGGGTCGATATAAGAGAAATTCTCACTAAGACTCAAAAGCATCAACTTCTTTGGTAGGAATATGGTATAGTGGAGCGATATGTAAAAAATAATTAGAATGATATGCTCCTTCCACTTGTTTTCTTTGTGAGGTGCTAAAAACATTCAATATTTTTTACTTCAATAAACACATTATTCTAATAGTAAATGCCACCCCTTGTATGCATAAATGAAGCTTGAAGTTACATAAAATTTTCATTTTTAGAGGCAAGGACATGTTACATTATTTCTTATTCACATTCAAAGAATTAAATGATTCGTTGCATATTTAAAGAGTATTTCAAATAGTAAGTTAGAAGACTATTGGGAATTAATATCACAATCAATAATATTATTGGGAACTTTAGAAATGTAGATGGATCTATAATTTTAGGGTCAATTGTAGTTGATATGCAAGTTTGCATATCATGGTAGTTCTCAAACCTATGTTCACTTCATATTTTATGTAGTTAAGTATTACATGACTTGGTAGAAAAAGTTAGAAATATTTATTAGATCTTCAAATAAAGATAATTTTGAGATTTTGGATGTTTCATTTATCATTATAGGAGGTATGTATTTGAGTTGGCAATTTCAAATAATTGTCAAATATGGTTTTGTTTGGAAGTCTCAAGGTGCTTTCGAATGACATGCTATTGGATGATCCTTTCCTTTTAAAAATGTTTATGAAAGGAACAAAGGTACATGGAAATTATTCCTAAACACATATAATGCATAAACAAAATTGCACCACAACATAGGTGTACATGGGGAAAACCCTTTTGAGATAAAAACCCACACTCCAAAGAAACCCAATGTATTATTTAAGAAATCTAAATATAGTTACAATAAATTTTTAGATAAAACCTTTATAGGAGTATCAACAACAAGATATTTTAAGTAATTATGGAAGCATAAAAATACCTATAAACTTACTACTTAATGCCTTCACCATAAGCACCCTATAAAAATAAAATTAGCACACAAAAATATTAAATGGTAATTAAAGTATCATGAGCTAAAACCACCCAAAGATGTTTCAACCAAATACTTGGTTAGAAAACAAACATGCAAATCCCAAAATAAGTTCACAAGCTAAAAATTATATATTCCTTCTACATGCTATAAGCACATCATAATCCACTCACCAACATGGGATTTCTATTTTAGCTTCATTATCTCCATTCAAAGATTCTTTTATGAGATATTGTAACATGCATCTTAAGTTAGTCAACAAGTGTAAATCCCTCTTATAACTATTTTCTATGTCCTATATGTTTGTACATTTCCAATGCAAGAGGCCCAACTTTTAAAGGCCATAATTTTTTTATCTAATTGGTCAAGTTACAGTCATTTTTTAAATATTGTAGAGCTTAAAAATCTATGTAATAAGCATCCATAGAAGCAATATTAAATAGCCCTAATTTTTTGTTCTAGACAAAAGCAATGTCTGTTGGCCCCATGGTTGTCGTTGCACCAAAAGGTTGACCTGTTAATGCCTGATACAATCGTTAGAGTTAATAGATCCATGAGAGGCATTAAGCCATGTTATGAATCTCAAGGGAAGTGCTGACCATTTTTCAACAATCTCCCCCTCAATGTTACCTGAGGGGATTCAAACCCAACACCTTTGGTGCTAATACCAATTGTTGGCCCCATGGTTGTTGTTGCACCAAAAGGTCAACCTTTTAATGCTTGATACAATCATCAGAGTTAATAGATCCATAGGAGGTGGTTAAGCCATGTCACCAATCCCGAGGGGAGTGATGACCATATGCCAACACACTTTGTGTCATCATAAGCCCTTATGATAATTATCTTAGATTTATCTACATAGGCTTCAGAGAATCCTATTGTTGTAACCAATTTTAACATACATATGTTCAAATTTTCTCCACCATTTACCAAGACTCATTTGATCTTGTGTTTGTTAATGAATACTTAAAGGTTTAATGGATCATTATGG
This sequence comes from Sequoia sempervirens, assembly GCA_007258455.2. Taxonomy (NCBI): domain Eukaryota; kingdom Viridiplantae; phylum Streptophyta; class Pinopsida; order Cupressales; family Cupressaceae; genus Sequoia; species Sequoia sempervirens. The sequence continues at coordinate 258,231 of VDFB02263815.1, forward strand.
TTTGGTCTTTGTGTAGGAAGATCTTGTTCAAAAAATGTAACATGATGGGTGGTAGCTAAGTACCCTACCATGGCCTGAAATTGACTAACATTAAGGTCTCTAGGGATGGTAGAGTCTTGCAAATCTTTGTCCAAAATCGCTTTATGTTTAGGAGATATGCAAAGCAACTCAAGGATGGATATCTATGTGGGAGTTTTCCCTAGTGATCTAAGAGATTGTATTGAGTTTTAGGTTGCAGAGTAGAAGTGGCCCCTTGCAAGGTCACTTTCAATCTTCGGGTTGTAATGAAACATTCTGGATTTTTCTCGATGGTAATCATAGAGACATTTCTATCAAATGATCAGATATTATTAATGGAAATACTCATATGCAACACTAGTATAATTGGCTTGGTTCTTTGCATTAGTCCCTAAACTAGAGGCTTTTCCCAACCCATGATCTTGTAAGGGATTTTAAAAAATGGTATGATCTATATTCGATGACCCTTGTGAATTATCTATAGATATGTCGCCTTGGTCAATGAGATTGTGAATTATGTTCTTAAGTTTGTAACATGAGGATTTCTTATGTCCTCTTGTTCGATGGTATTCACAAAAAATATTGTCATTCCACCAAGATAGTTTAAGAGGTCCTGGTTCATAGTGCCTAATTTTTGGGAGAACTGGATGACATTTGATTGCAACAGTTTCTTCAAAATTGACTCAATGGATTCCCCAATGGGTGTATATGCTCATCTTTGTGTATTAGTTCTTGGAGGACCTCGTCATTATGGATTGTTTTGAACTATGTTTGTAGATTGATCATGAATTGTTGGTTGATTGTTTGGTGTAGAGGGACCTTTAAGACTAATGGTGGGGTGAGTTGTGTTTATCACTTTAGCATGCACTACCCCATCATTTGTGACATTCTTGTTTTTAGACCATAATTTTCTTTTATCATTGGAAATGTTTTAATTCTCTTTGAATATTTTGACCAAGCCTTTTGCAACAAGTTTTTTCTCAATGGAAACACCCTTTTCAACGAAATCCTCAAATGTATTGTAAGAATGGATTTGAAGTTGGTGTATTTGTTCAATATTGAGATTTTTGACAAAGATATGTACCAACTATTTATCAAGCATGTGACATGGGAATTTTCTACTTCTCCATTTCTAGAAGAAGGATGTATATGATTAGCCTTTTTTTATCTTTACACACAATTTTGCTAGACCTCCATGTCACTTTCAATGCTATATGAGAAATGTGCGACAATTTTATTAGCTAGTTCATTCCATGTCCTTATGCTAGGAGTTAGATGTGTAATGCATTCAAGAGCTTGTCCCACAAGACTTCAAGGAAATAATCTCATTAAGTAGGTATGTTCAAATGTGACATCCATGCAAGTAGTATGAAACTCTTGTACGTGCTCTATAGGATCTACATTCCCTTGTACTTATTGAAGTTTGACACATTTAAATTTTAGGGGAAAGGAGGCATATATATACTGCGATCAAAAGGATATGGACATAAGTCTTCAATGGAGTATTTTTTCTTTGTTTGTAAGGTTCAAAAATTTCACTTACTAATTATAACCCTTAATTGCTAGAATAATTTAATAGAATAAAATTATTATTAAAAGGTGTAGAATAAGAGGGATAATTAAATTACTTTCATCACTAAATTCAAATGGTATAACATACATCAATGAATCAAGGTATACCAAAACAAGGCCATGCCTTCACTAGATTTAGCCATGTAGGCTTACACATGATTTATCATCTTAGCAATACATTTAAATTCATATACTATAATTTAAATGAAGGAAATAGAAATATCATAAATGCATCCACAAAAGAACCATAACACAAGAATTTTCATGAGTGGAAAACCCTCGTAGGGATGAAAAACCACTCGTAAAAGTGCCTTACTGGCTTAATGAAATGCCTCACTGGCAGAGCCTTACTGGCTACAAAATCTCAATGGTTACAAGATGCCTCACAGGAAATGATCATATTATCTCGTTGACATGACCATTCATTACATATTTCTGGATATCATGAATATCATATATAACAAGGAGCATAAGGGAGTTCTTTTACAAGTCACATAAGTCTACAAGTAACACTTTCAAGTTTCACCAATGCATCATCCTTGCATATGGAATTAAGGTAATGCCAACACTATTGTGAGTTGCTCCCAAGTATTTACAAATAAGACAATTGACCTCTCAGATATCACACAAGTACACTTAAAGCTATAAGCCAATCACATAAAGCTTTATGAAAAAAATCCTATCACTACGAGAATGTACACATGCCTATGCATTTATAATAAGAATGCTTACTTCATTGATTCATAGAGGTTTTAACAATAAAAGAATAATACTACAAAAGAGTTAAGAAGGTATAGCTCATGTATGTACATTGAGAATACGTATATAAGCTAGAGAATATATGAGTATATGTTCTTATAAAATTAGTAGCTCAATTTAAATAAGGAATATAATTCTATTTTAAGCAAGGTAGTTTCCATTCAGTACCATCAAATAATGATCATTTTAGTATACATATAATGCTGACAAATTCCATAACAACGTATATCAGAAAACATAAAATAAACCTACCCATATCATTCAGATTATATAGAGATTTGTGCTTCACTGAATAAGACAAGCACTCATAATAAATCATGTACACAATTATCCCTCATAGGTTAAATGAACAGATAAGACTCATTACCTAGACAATCATCATATTAAGAGTCTCCAAAATTATTGAATTACCATAATTGTAATCACAAACACCTAAACTATTGCTTGAGTATGCAATTGCAAAACAAGTAGAACAAGAATTACAATGAATAGTTATGTGGGTTTTTGTACCAGGTTGGTGAGTAATTTTCTCCTAAAAAATTTAATATTCATATTTGCTTCTCATTTTATTACTGCTAAAAGGTGTTGAAAGACAAAATGAACAAACAATCTGGGCTCTATTCTACACTAGCACTTAGGTTCTGAGAGAATGCTCAATACAGAAAAATTCTAGAAAATATTAGGAATTTTATTTATCAAACCAATCTACCATATGTATGTTGAGCAAAAGCTAATAGACCCACAGTTCTTGAAGCCTATTCTCAACTGAAACTAGCAGAATGTCAAATTTGTTGAAGAGAATTTAAACTCGTCAACTAGTTTCGATAAGGAGAACAACCCATTTCCACAAGATTTTCAAGATTTTCAACCATCTCTAAACTCCAACATTTTATTTCTATGTTGTTAGAAGAATTCTACTTTTTACTACAGTACAATTGATCACTTTTTTATTTTGAGCAACTTATAATAGTCACGAAAGCAAACAAAATTATATTAATAATGTCATTGGAATTGAATGGTAACAAGATCTTTAGGTATGAACAAAGAATTGCTTTTAGTACATGTTAGAAATCACAAGTGGAAAACCGATGCATACTCATAGAATAATATGCCTAAATCTTGCAAATTTCAAAGACAATGAAATTAAGATAATTTTTAACTTTTAGTCACTATCCAAAGAAATTAAAGGAGCTTACGTAAAACATATACTTGCCAATTGAATGGGAATTGCATCAGAACAAAAATCTACTATAATATCATGTAAATTGTAAACAAAAAGTAAATGATACTTTCCAAAATATATTCTTACACTAGGAGGGCTGATCTCCAGTCGCCAATAGTTGTTTCATTCTCTCACAATAGAACATTCTATTTTACTAAATAATTCTTGTTTTATAGCCATATTGTGTTAAAGTCATAAGTCTTCAACATAGCCCTTTGTAGCTAATAATATATACTAGCAGTTACATGTAGTAACACACAACAATGAGCTGATAGGTGGAGAGCAACATGAAAGGCAAGTAATGTGCAGACAGTGTCTATGGAAAAACATTAGAATGTGAATGGAATGAGTGGACACATTAGCTATATGCAGATGTAGATAATATAGTTACACATTAGGGAATCCAATGAACAATACAATGGATGGCTAGATATATTATAGGCAATAATTAAAGTGATTGAGTGACAACAATATTGTATCCCATTTTTACCTTATAGTTTATCATCATTATTTTATTTGAAATTATAATGGGGACCGAAGGAGGTTGTTAACCCCAATGGGTTGAAAGGAGGATATGTATATAAAGGATAAAGTGTGTAAGTAATAGTTGGTGAAAAAGTAACTTTGTTGAATATATATATACACATATAGAGGTTTGGTTAAAGAAAAATTGTATTAACATTCAATTAATTATTTGGTGATAACATCATTATTATTGGTAATTAGTTTGGTGGGGTAAATAATAATATTATGTAGTTAAGTTGTTAATTAAAGAAAAATATTATTATTAAATTTGAAAAGATTTCATTAAGTAATACTAATATCTTTAAGTTTTATTAGTTAATCAAAATATCATATTATTATGGATAAGGTTCAATGTCTAAATTGATGACATTACTAATGTGTATTTAGTTGGGAAATAATAACATTGGCATAATATTAGTTGAATTCATGATTATGTAAGCCCACCGCATAATTTATCCATTGCATCAATTCTTTATGATACAAACTAAGGATCTTTTCATAGCTAGCAACAAAGAACCCTACATGAATTATAGTTAAAACAATCTAAAAATAATACCAATATCATTAAGTTTTATTAGTTAAGCAAAATATAATATTATTTAAGGTTGAATGTCTAAATAATTGATGACATTACTAGTGTGTATTTAGATGGGAAATAATAATCATGGCATACTATTAGTTGAATTCATGATTATATAAGGTTACCCCATAATTTTTCCATTACATCAATTCTTTATTATACAAACTAAGGATCTTTTTGTAGCTAGCAACAAAGTACCATAGACGAATTTTGGTTAAAAAAATTTAATTATTTGTGTGATGTAGAGTATAAGCAAGAGAACAATGATCAACAATGCCCAATGGAATCTAACATAAAGTGTATAAGATCAACTATTTTACTCCATTGTAACCATAAGCTTAAACATATGAATTTTTTATGATTCCTACGTCAGAAAGATAGCGATCTGTACATACAAAATATAAAGTAAAACTCAACAAAATGAGACCTGCTCTCCACCCTACCATATTGGGTCATGGAGCCTCATGGAGCCTCACCAAACCCCCAAGCAAGAATATAGATTGGCCACCACTGTTATTAGTGGTGAAGTGAATATTGTGTATTACAATCAATATAGAGTACATTAGGATCTAATTGTCTATTTGACCATTGTTGCTGATTTTACAGTCACTATCATTATTCAGGAAGGTTGTTTGTAACAAATTAGTTCATCAAATACCGCATTATTGTTGGAGCATGGTCTACAAGAATAACAAAAAAGTGTGAAATTTAGTGTGGTGATTATGCAAAAACATAATGAACTGCATAACATTAACTATTTTACTCCATTACAACGATGGCAATAGGAAGCTAAAACTCACAGCTACAGTCGTATGCAAAAATTTCATTGCAAGGGCCACACTGTATACAACTTATCTGTATACAAAGTGTGAATTTTAGTGCAGTGATCATGTCTAATTCATACACAATGTCTAAATGAGGAGATATCAAAGTTCTATATTTTATAATACATAGATCTTGCTCTGTGCTTGTAAGAGGACAAATGAAGCAATTATAATTTAGCCATGCTTGGTGCATGTGATAGAATGTAGTATGTACAAAACAAAACAAGGGACGATTTCAACCCTACCATATTGGCCTATGGAGCGTCGTGCGGTCTCATCAAACAGTGAGCAAGAAAATAACTTCTCCATCACTGTGACCAATGGTGAAAGCAATGTTTCAGCCGCCAATGACTTAATAGAGTATCTAATGGTATCAAAAGGGCTTCAAAGCATGGTTGTTTGGGTTGTGGCTAGCTGCAAACATGAAAGCATTAAGTCAAGTTTAGTGTAATAAACACACACCATTGGTAGACAATAAATAAATCAGAAAATATAAAGACTTATACAATTAATTGTACAAACATAATGCAATGCAGTTGCAGTAGAACATAGTAAGTACATAAAATCTAGGCATACCTTCTATACATAATGGATTGAAGTTTGGACATACAAAAGCATGTCTGCTCTCCACCCTACCATATTGGGTCATGGAGCATGATCGACTATTCTCCCTTGGGAAAGAGAGTTCAAGAAGTGGGATGTTGATTCATAGCCACAATTAAGATCAATTCATCTTCATAGTTGGTTGAACTTCATTCGCAAAGGTCGTCCATCTGTTTACCATATAAACTGGAATATCAACACCCAAGTTCTTGAACTATCTCTCCCAAGGGAGAAGCATATTTTTTGGAGCAACTGTGAATATGAATAAATTTTAAAACTGGATAAGAGAAATCAGATGATCAGTGAGGAAATTTAAAAATTCAACCACAAAATACAAAGCATAAAAGGAGAGCAAGAGGGAATTGACAGCAACTGAACAAAACCCTATCAAAAATTGAAACAACATTTAACCTTTTTGATGAAAACTTCTCAATAATGCAATGATATAGCTTGGGCAAGAGAAAAATAATCAACAATTCCCAATGGAATCTAACATAAAGTGTATAAGATAAACTAGTTCACTATGTTGTAACCATAACCTAAAACATATGATTTTTTTATGAATCCTATGTTAGAAAGATAGCAATTTCTACATAAAAAATATAAAATAATTTAACTAAACACAATAAGGCTTGCTCTCCACCCTACCATATTGGGTCATGGAGCCTCATGGACTCTCACCAAACCCCCAAGCAAGAATATACATTTCCCACCAGTCTGATTAGTGGTGAAATGAATAATGTTTATTACAATCAATATAGAGTACATTAGGATCTGATTGTGTAATTGACCATTGTTATTGATTTTGTAGCCACTATGATTATTGTGAAAGGTTGTTTGTAACACATTAGTCCATCAAATACCACATTATGGTTGGAATATGGTCTAAAAGAATAACAAAAAAGTGTGGAGTTTAGTATGTTGATTATGCAAAAACAGAATGAACTGCATAAAATTAACTATTTTATTCTATTACAACCATTGCGATAGAAAGTTAAAAACTCATAGCCACATTCCTATGCAAAAAATTTACTACAAAGGCTAGACCTTTTGCACACAATGGATTGAATTTTGGACACACAAAAGGTGCCATGCTCTCACCCTACCATTTTGGATCATGGAGCGTCATCGGCTATTACTAGACCCCTACAATTACTTACCATAAAGTACAACTTTTCATGATCATGCAAGTGAACAGTATTGTTGGAGACGATCAAATTGTTTAATTTATAGTGCACTCTAATTGTTGCTATGTATGTTGCGGTATCTAGAAAAATAGAAACGTGGGTGTACACGTAATCACAAAAAACACAGTTCAAGTGAGCAATTCAATTGCACACATAGAAAATATAAAATGGAAGAGAACAACATGAGGCCTGCTCTCTATTATTGGGTGGCCACTACTATGATGAATGGTGAAATCAATGTTCACATTCTCTTAGCCAGTCTTATAATCACTTCATCTTCACAGTTGTTTGAACTTCATTCACAAAGCTCATTCATCTATTTAGCATGTATACTGGAATATCAACATCCCACTTCTTGAACTCTCTCTCCTAACAGAGAAGCATGTTTTTTGGAGAAAATATGAATATGAAGAGATTATAGAACTGACCAAGAGGAACCAGATGATGGGGGCCAAAAAATAAAAAATATACACCTCTTCCTGCTTCCTTCAATTACATCTCTACCTGTTTGCTTTCTCTTCCCTCTGTTCTTTCTCCACCGCCTACAAAAAATGAACACAAATTTATCAGAACCCGCAAATTTTACAACCATCAACTCATGCAAAGAAAACAAGATAACATCCAACCAAATTTCACATAGATTCCATAGCCGATGAATGCACTTGCACCTCCATAGAAGCTTTCCATCCTCACTCACAGCTAGGTACTTCAACAACAACAAAAACTCAAAGAATGAAACCCAACAATACGCTATTGATAACTGCACATACATTCGTTTTGTTTGCCGAGGACTTTAAAACATATGTTACTTGCACCATCACCACTACACATAAACCATACAACAGTTAATGTTGATGTCATTTCGCTGGCCTCCACAACTACCTTCAACAACAACATAAACCCAAAGAATGACACCCAAAAATACGTTATCGATAACTGCACAGACATTCATTTTATTTTTTGAGGACTTTAAAACAGATGTTACTTGCACCATCACCACTACTCGAAAACCATACAATAATCAATGTTGATGACATATCGCTGGCCTCCTCTACAATGGTGTCATTTTTCTGGCCTCATCTATGGAACCATATAGCTTAAGCAAGAGATCAATTATCAACAATGGCCAATGGAAGCTAACATAAAGTGTATAAGATCAACTATTTTAGTACATTGCAACCATAACCTAAAAAAATTGATTTTTTTTGTGAAACCTATGTGACAAAGATAGCAATTTGTACATAAAAACTATAAAATAAAACTCAACACAATAAGGCCTGCTCTCCACCCTACCATATTGGGTCATGGAGCCTCATGGGCTCTCACCAAACCCCCGAGCAAGAATATACATTGCCCACCACTTTGATAAGTGGTGAAATGAATATTGCTTATTACAATCAATATAGGGTACATGAGGATATGATTGTTTATTTGACCATTGTTACTGATTTTCCAGTCACTACCATTATTTTGAAAGATTGTTTGTAACACATTAGTTCATCAAATACTACATTATGGTTGGAATATGGTCTGCAAGAATACCAAAAAAGTCTAAAGTTTAGTGTGGTGATTATGCAAAAAAAAAAATGAACCACATAACATTAACTATTTTATTCCATTACAGCCATCGCGACGGAAAGCTAAAACTCACAGCTATAGTGCAAAGGTCAAACCATATACATTCTATGTGTATACAAAGTGTGAATTCTAGTGCAGTGATCACACTTTATTGATAGACAACATGTAAATCAAAATATGTCAAAGTTCTATATTTTATAATACATAATTTACTCTCTACTTGCAATGGGATAAATGGAGTGATTATAATTTAGCCATACCTCGTGTGTGTGGAAAAATGTAGTATGCACAAAAAAAAACAAAACAAAGCACAATTTCCACCCTACCATATTGGCTCATGGAGCATCGTGCACTCTCACCAAACCCCGAGCAAGAAAATAAACTATCCACCACTATGATCAATGGTGAGAGCAATGTTTTGGCCACCAATGACTTAATACAAGATCTAATTGCATGAAAAGGCTTGTGAAGGAAAATTGTCTTGGTTGGTAGACAATAAACAAATGCAAAAATATAAAGACTTATAGAATTAATTACAAATGATATGCAATGGAGTTGCAGTACAACAAAGTAAGTAAATAAAATCTAGAAGTTCCTTGTGAATAGAATGGATTGAAGTCTAGACACAGAAAAGGAATCCTGATCTCCACCCTACCATATCAAGTCATGGAGAATCATTGGATATGACCAAACCCCCAAGCAATAACATTAATTTTCTACCACTTTGGTCAATGGTGAAGGCAATGCTTTGGCACTTGAGGAAATCTATTCAGTGGAAATCAACACTATACATTTTTTATAAGTTGACATGGATTTGTGAAATGAGAAATGGAAAAAAAGATACGTAGACTTACATTGTATACATATGGAATATAGGTGAAGGCCATACAACATGCAAATGTGGAATCGTAAATCCATCTAGCATTTCTAGGGAGCCCTACATCTTGTATACGAATACAATGTAGCTGTAATCTAAAATGGTTTCAGTGGAATATAGCTACACAGAAGCAAACTGTGAACTTTGGTACTCTGAACATGTTTTATTGGAAAGTAATATCTAAAACACGAAATTTAAGTAACTCTATAATTTATAAGAAAGATATATGTAATAGCACAATTACATGTCACATATAAAAAATGATAATGAAGTGAATTTAGATAGGGTGCAGATTCTATATGCATAGAGGTGAAGAGGAAAGGATAAGAAATTCACTTACCATAAAGAAGAGTAACTTTTGATGATTATTATAATGAACAGTTTTGTTGGAGAAGATCATCTTGTTTGATTTACAGTGTACTCTAATTTTTGGTATGTATCTTGCAATTTCTAGCAAAATATAAAGGTAGGTCTACACAGTTCAAGTGAGCAATTCAATTGCTTTCTATTTGGTGCATTGTTTCTGTATGCCTAACCTCTGAGACAAATCTGAGCCTTTCTGAAGAGGCACATATATATGCATTGTTGATTTCACAAAGCACAAAAAAATTGTGATTGGAAAACCAATGGATAAAAAAAAGTCAAGGTAGCGAGCAACAAACCACAAAAAAAAATGGATTATGTTAAGAATTTTATTCCATTGCAAACATAGCCAGAAAATGGAGGCCATACAAAGAAGTGCAAAAATAAATTCATGTTGACAAGCCCATGCAAACCGCTGGCTTGTTTTCAGAGAGAAGCATTGGCAAAAAATTATCACAGGGGACACACTACAAAAGCCAATCCATGAATCAAAGAATATTGGTTTGAATAAAATATATAGTCTCTCCCAATACAACCTTACCAAAAAGGAAAAAATATACCCTAAGACAGAGAACAACAATCAACACTCCCTTATAGAAAAAAAGGCACCCTGTATAACTTGAGCTATTTGATTTGCTTGCATAGAGGAAACAAGCGTCACTTTGCACACCTTACCATGTGAACATTGTCTCATGTATGTGCTGCATATATTGCCAATGGTTGCAATAATACTTTGCATTTAAAACTCACCAAACTAATTGAGCAGTTTACGTTAGTTTCAATAATGCATTTTTCAACACTGGGTTCTGGATTGAGCTGCACAACATACGTAACCAACATTATAGCCAAGAACCATATGACATCCACATCCAACATGGCACTCTCATTAGGGATCACAAAGCAGTAGCAAGAACACTTGGTAAGCATTAGATGGATACCTAGACATGATACTTACATAGACAAATACATCATAGACACATATATCTACACATAACTCTATCAAGATATTCTATGCACTAAGAATATTGTAAACAAGATGAAAACAACATTCTCTTTAAAACAACTCACAGATACTTGTAAATATTGAATTGTGTATGCATATATGCATAGATATCCAATACATGTACAAATATCTATACACATTTGTACCAAAAATTTGTATACACAGGGAAATTTCAATTGCATGCATGTATATTTATCTATATACATACGTAAATGTACACATACATACAACTATTTCCACAAGTAGATATATGAGCAAGTGTAGACAGTGATACATCTCTTAAAAAGGACAAGAAATCTATATAAATAAACAATATAAAATTAAATAAAAAATATACACTTAAAACATAACGAAATTATAAGCAACATGAATAATACAAAAGAAAACAACTGCATCTTTTTTACTTAAACATTATAAGTTATACTTCATTTTCTTAATATATAACCACTCAAACAAACAACAAAGCAATACCAATAGAAAGGAAAGGTCTTTTTGATGTGACAAGCAGTGCGAGGGAACAAAAAAAACTAAATGTCCAATCAACATGAACTATAAGAAATATGCAAAGTCACAATTAACCATGGTTTTTTTGGTGTTCAAGGCAGTACGACAAGTATCTCTAGAGACTACTGCATGGCAGGAGAAATAGCAGAAAAATCTAATAGCAAGAGCTTGCGCTCAGCTTCAAAGTTAACCTTTACAACCTTCACTATTGTTGTTTTCAGTCTTGTCTCTGAATTATAAGTTTGACTTTTGATTAGAATAGTGAAAACAAATGACGTGTAGGTGACAACATTGATAACAAACTCAACAATCATTTCAGCGGTAGACTCATATTGCAACATGTAAAGTTGTTTTGTTGACATTTGTAATAGGCTTGTTGCAGCCTCATCAAAAGAAATTTCCCAAAGCTCACTTGTGTGGTCTTCCATCTTTAGTTGCAATAAATATCAAAAGTCACAGTCAACTATTGTTGTTTGGCATTTTGAGAAGAACCATGTATTTTGCTTAGATTGTTCACACTTTTTCTTTCATTGCCTACCATTCACCTCCAACGGTCATACAGCGTAAAAGAATGCATCATTTTTTTATAAATTTTATTGTTTCCTTGAGAGTAGCTTGCAAAGTCTCTAGCAATCCAAGGCAGTGGTTCAACATATATGCAATAGTGACTCTTCCATTTTCCAAAGCAACCTTTCGAGGGACTTCCCTGGGGGTCTCAACAATAGGTGGATCAATATATCCTCTTTTGATCAATGGTTGTGCTTTTTGTATGTTAGGATTTATATATAGAAGAGTCCCTACAGCTGTGTTCAGAACAACTCCATTGAAGTACCCAACACATGCATTTTTAAAAGCAAGGATGAGAGCTGAACCAGGGGTGTACAACCTCTCCAACTCATGACCCTTTGCTTCCCAATTTCAGCCCCACAAATTAACATCAATTGAAAAGGATGACAAATCATTAAGCTTAATAGTCCTCTGAATTTTTTAGGATTGATCCTTTCTTTGTATAGTCAATACCATTCCCACATTCACCACAGTGCCAATAACAAAAATTAAACTATTATTAGTGCAATTTGCAATTTCATTTAATGGGGTGAACTTAAATACTTTCTCTAGCACAAAGGCCTCATCATCACAACATTTTAACATAGAGTATTGATCCAAAATGATTTCCATCTAGTTGTTGAACTTATTAAATTTTATGTCTGCATGTCTCATCGATCCCTTTGACACATAATAAGTACGCCCCACCTCAACCCTATCATAATGTAGCTCTACAATGTCATTAAAGAACGTAATCTATATTTATGTGCCCTCATCATCAATAATATCAAAGCTGAATACCTTCCCCTCACGCCCTTGCCTGCTATAATGGTGCATATCCCTCTTTGTTGTTACACGGCCTTTTATCGTCCATTTGGTTTGTTAAACATTCAACCCTTTAACAGGGCTGATTTTTGCAGGAGCATCTTGCTACCTTGGGGATGTATTAATTCCAAAGGTGGAGGCTTGTTTGGATGGGGAGGGCGATTCACAATCAACCTTTTGTTCTTGTTGATCTCTAAACAAATATTTAGGTTTTCCAATTAGCTGGCAATCTGTCATTTTGACATTTAGGGACAATATGACAATTTCCCTAGAATTAAATGAACATTAAATACTTTAAAAGGTAGCCCCCACAAACAAGGAAGCAGGAAACTACAAGTACAAGCAAGGCATAACTATAGGGTATGTGCAGGATCATCATGGAAAAAATAGGCCCTTAAGTGGCAAAAAAATCAGAAAAATTAGAGTTAGGCAACTTGACGTAAAAATTTGAATAAGTTATCTATATTATTTTAAAAATATGTAAGAATAGAATCTATAGAAAATTGAATGTATTTTCTAAACTACTAGGTTTGTTTAAAAAAAAAAAATCTATTTGGTGAAAATTGAAATTTCAATGCAAGAGATACTTAAATTTCGTGGAAAAATAAGAAGTAGGTGTTTGTTCGACTCACCCTAACCACAATAAATGATAATATTTTTTTATAATATTTTAGATATAAGTATAGGACTCATGCCCCAATGTGATGCATATTTTTTTGTAATTTTTTTCCAAGTAAATAATTAATTATGAATTTTTTATTACAACTTTTAAAAAAATATCAAAACTCGTACGTCTGACCACCTTAACTTGGTCAAAACTTCATGAAATTCATTTTTTTTTAATCCTATAGTGTGCAAAGCATAGAATGTGATGCATGTTTTGTATTCAAAAAATGTGACATTGTTTGAAAACTATAGATGTTTTTCAATCAGCCTATCAATCAGGACTTTAGTCATAATTCAAATAGAAAATGAATAATAACTATTTATTAAATTCAAAGTAAAGCATAATTTATATTGGTGGAAAATTGAGAATCTCCTTTAAAAATCCTTTTCGTTTCATCAATGTTGGGTAAAAAAAGTCATTAGCCACATACCCATCATATTGCCACTTTTTGGCCCATCATTATCTTGCACATACCCTATATCAAACCTCGATTCCCACAAATTTCTAGACAAATAGTTTTTCAAGCACATAATCGAACCTATTTTCAATTCCCCTATAAACAAAAGGTCATTGTATTTTGTAGGAAAAGTTCTCATCTGCATGTGGGTTCCATCAGATAGGACGACTTTGTACCGGTCAACTGGGCTTTGATCACCTCCTATTTTTTGTTAAGACATTAATTGGAGGACTGGAGATGGGACAACATATCCAGCATCTATAAATCATAGAGCATCTCTTGTTAAGGCTAGATTCACATTTGTAGCCTACAAGGCAATTAAAGTCAACATAGTGGCAACAATGAGATAGTTATGAATATGACTCAACTCTAAAAGCAAACAGTAATATTGACACATTTGGAAACTGAGACATTTTCCCCTCTAACACATAAGTTATTCCAAAATGGCCAATAAATTGAAGGGGAAACAAGAAAAACAATTCAAATATAAATAAGTTAGAACATATATCATAGTAATTGTTAATTCAAATGAAGTATATTCTTGGTTTGTTTGGTGTACTTGAGAAACTGTCAAGATAATTGGTAGCAGCAATAAACTAAACAACAAACAAACTTACAGGACTACTGCTTGAGGATTGTTCACTAGCCTTGGAAGAGCTAGAGGCCACCAACATTGTTGTGTCTTCTCTTTTAAAATCAGAGAGTTACAACGCTGACAACTGACTAGAAGGTCTATGACTTTAAAACACAACATGGGAACTCAATTTTTTTACACAGGCATTAACAATATGACAGGAAAGGATTAATAATAACAAGGGCTTCAATGATTAAAATAATACTTAACATACAATTTATTAAATACCAAGTTCACTGTTTCAATTTTAAAATCCCTCCTTTTTTTCCCTAGAAACACCATGTAATACCCCTTTATTGTGATATTTGGATTGACAGTGTTCTTTGTATGTCTTATTATGCTTATGATGTGACTGTGAACGTAGTGATCATTTGATCGTGAATTGATTTGT
This sequence comes from Sequoia sempervirens, assembly GCA_007258455.2. Taxonomy (NCBI): domain Eukaryota; kingdom Viridiplantae; phylum Streptophyta; class Pinopsida; order Cupressales; family Cupressaceae; genus Sequoia; species Sequoia sempervirens. The sequence continues at coordinate 273,366 of VDFB02263815.1, forward strand.
GATGATTGTGTCTGAACATGCTTTGACTTGTGAACTTGATTACTTGTGATCGTGATTGATTCAATGATGTGGAAGTTATATGTTGATGTGATGTTATTTTATTTCGATGTTATCTTTATGACATGTTTTAGAGTAACTTAGAGGATATTTGATATAATGATGTTTTATGCTATCGATCATATCTTTGATGTTAGATGCGTCAGCTAGTGATACTGTATTGGTGAAAGGGACGGATTGTATCACTCGCTTGCGAGCGCCCTACAATTCCAAGATTCCCTCTTCACGGTGTGTTTGATCATATTATATATATATTGCATGTTCGACATGCTCTTTGTTGCAGGTTGGCAGGTACACGACATCGACTCCACCTGGTTTCATAGGTTTGAGCGTGTCCAATTACCAATGGTAATCGATTGGGAGATAGTAGCTAGGTTTTCTGTGCCAAGTCTTCACCCTAGTCATAGCGTATTGTCGGGTTGTCGTCGTCGAGGTTAGTTGTTTTAATTTGGCCAATTTCCCCTTCAGTATTTATTTAATTTCAATTTTAAAGTTTATTAAATGGCTTGCGTAGTTTAATTGATGATTAAATCTGTGTTTAGTTGCAATGTTGAAATGCGATTTATTTTATTGATTTATTTCATTAATTAATAAAATTAAATTGGGCTTAGTGGTTAATTAGATTAATGGTGTTTTTAAATTTAAATAGTTGTTTTGATGTTATTATATATTAGTTTCAAATTGAAATTGAAAATGGAAATTAAATTAGATATTAAGATTTAATTAAAATAAAAGAAGAAATCTTGTTTGAAGAGTTAAATTAAATTAAATAAATAAATTTAATGTGTTTTAATTCCACTTTTGAAAATGGTTGAGAAAATCATTTATTTGCAACTTGGAAATGATTTTGTTTTAATGAATTTGAAAATGCATGAGTTTTGAATTAAAAAAATTAGAAATTGGTTTTATGAATTAAAAATTAGAAGTGGGATTTTATGAATTAAAAATTAGAAGTGGGATTTTATGAATTAAAAATTAGAAATGTTTTTTTTGAATTAAAAATTAGAAAGTGGTGTTAGAATTAAAAAATTAGGAAATGGGTTTTAGAAATTAAAAAAAAATCGAAAGATTTCCATGTTTTAAATATATTTTTGGGTGAGTGGGAATTTTAGGTTTTACTAATTTGGGAAAACCCCATTTTTGGAGAAGGAATAACATCTAAGTTTTTAGTTTTTTCAATTTGGAGAAAAGGCATGGGATCTAAGTTTGATCTGGCAATTTGGAGAAAATTTTTCTGGTGGGTGGTTTTGATTTGGATTTGTGAAGGAGATTGAAGGTGTGCTTGACCTAGATTTGAAGAGGAATTGAAAGCTCCACTCGAATCTTCAAGCTTTGGAGAAAAATCAGGTTCCTCTTGTTCTTGTTTTGTTCATTTTGAAATTACCTTAAATCCTTGTTTTAGATTGTTGAAAATCTTGGTTATGCTGTGTGAATATTTTCTGGGGTTTGGAATTTCAATCATAAAAATCCATATTAGATCTTGTTTGTGAAATTGCAAAATCTTGTTGAAATCTAGAAGACAAATAAATAGAATCTTGTAGAAAAAGAAAAAAAATGAAACAAAGGAAACCAGAATACCTTATTGGGTATTTGAGAAATTTTCATCTTCATTTGGAATTTAGTTTTAACTATGTATGTTTTTTTGGAAATGATGTGCCCAATTTGGGTTGTGGGAAATAATATATTCTTATGAATAACCAGTATTACTTTGGATATAAAATTTATGAAGGCTGGGTACCTTTCTTAAAAGATTTGTTTAAAAAAAAAAAAGGTTTGCTATGTGAGATTTATTCTGGGTTTTACCAGAACAGAGTTTTGATTTTTCGTTTTCTTTTTTAAATGAAATTGTGTTAATGAAAAATGTTTTTTCATTTTTAAACGAAATTATATTACTGGAAAATATAATTTAAATTAAAATTTTGTTTTGTGGGGCTGCCACAGCCATCCCCCATCCATGGGGGCGCTGGCTACGCAGCGCTCCCCATGAATGGGGAGGAGGCTGCAGAGCAACCACCAACAGGGCCGCGGCCTTGTGTGTGGCTGCATAGCAGCCACCATAGGGTTCGTCCCTGCTGGGGGCTGCATACAATCAAAGGCTCTTTAGCCTTTATTTATTTTTTTAAAATAAAATTTAGATTTTTATTAAATTCGTAAGTTTTAATTTAATTTTATATTATAATATATGTTTATTATGATATATATATTATATATATATTAAATTAGATTATATATATATATATAATATATTTATTATAATATATCTATATTATATATATATATATTAAATTTAGATTTTTATTAATTTTAAATTATATGTAGATAAATATATTTATTTAAAGAATAATTTGTTAGGTAGAAATTTTAAATGGGAGTTTAAATATATATTTTAAATAATTTATTTATATGCAAATAAAATAATATATTTTATTTGATATATTAAAATAATGTTAGATGTTAAATTGAAGCTATAAAATGAATGATTTAATTTAATCAGATGAGTTTATTTATTAGAATATATCGGTCATGAATATAACTATTAAACGTAGAGTAAGGGTTGATTATTTTAATCAGATGACTTTTTTCTTTTTTTTTTTAATAAAAAGAGGGTAAAAACTTTATTGAATCATAACAGCAATACAAAGTCCAAAGAAGGAAGCCACAAGGGGCCAAAAACAACAAGAATTAATTCACACCCAAGAAGCACCTCATATCCTCAGCAACCCACTCCTCAAGAATAGGGGCCATATCAACAGGGAGATTGCTCCAATCATCCACAGACCAAGAATCAGTCTTTTCCGACGCCCATCTAGCCAGCCCATCAGCCACCATATTCCACTCCCGTGGAATATGGCAGAAAACAATGGATTCCAAGGTAGAGCATAGAGAAATAATCTGTTTGACAACCACAGCTAGCTGCCAGTTCACATCTTCCACATTTCGATTATTCAACATATCAATAACCACCTGAGAATCAGCTTCACAAATAATCCGCCGCCATCCAAGGGAAAGCGCACGCTCAATCGCCAAGAGAATAGCGCTTGCCTCCATAAGATTATTAGTTTGCAAACCACGATACATAGAAAAGAAGAAAACCACCACTCCAAGGCTATCTCTACCAATACCACCAACCCCAGCATGCCCAGGGTTACCCCTAGATGACCCATCTGTATTAATTTTCAACTCCCCTAGAGCAGGTGGGCACCAAAAGCCCTCACGAGCAACCCTCTCACGCCCACACCTACGATGCACTTTGCTCAAAATACACTTCTCCCCTGTGGCAAGACCCAGGGAATTTACAACACCCAAGTCCCCAGGATCAATCGGCACAGACAGGTCACACTTTGCAGTCAAAGTCTCCAGCAAAGCCCCAAGAATTCGCCTCCAAAGTTGCCCCACGAGCAATTTTTTATCCAAGAATATTCTTCTGTTACGTTCCAACCAAATTTGCCAAACAATCAAACTAGGACCAATGCTCCAAGCAATTTTAAGAAAAGAGGTTTTAGCAGGAGAAGAACCCTGTCTCTTCCAAAAATCCTCCAAAGAAGAGACATGGCAACACGGTAAGCTCCAAAGATTCCACCAGTGATGCCAGATAGTCTTAACAAAAGAACACTGAAAAAAGAGATGTGATAAGCATTCATCATGCTGACCACATAGAATGCACATGGAGGGGCCCTGGAACCCACGTTTGCAAATATTATCCCAAGTAAGACACTTACCTTGAACCACGAGCCAAGAGAAAAAATTACACTTAGGCCAAGCAAATTTATTCCAAGCATGCTTCCACCAAGAAACCTGGGAGCTTCCAAAGACCTGTTTATCCAAAACCTGATAACCAGAGGCAACCGAAAATTTTCCTTTCAAGTCAGGACCCCAAGCAAGCACATCAACCCCTTGGAGAGAATTACAGACACGACTCGATAAAATCTTAGCAAGCTCTTGACGATCCTCCACTGCACCACCAGGAGGCCAATCCAAGGGGCTCTTCCACCTAGACACAGAAATTTGACCCAAAGATTGTTGAGATTTGAAATCTGCCACATGACTCCACCCCGCCTCCACAAAAATCTGGCACAAATCTTGGAGATGGGGGTGAGATGACACAATGGGTGGGTATCCATCCCAAGAATCATACCAGAAAAGAGCATCTCGACCCCCATTACAAATCCAAAAAAGTCCCTGTTTAACCAACTTGGCACCACGTTTAAGGGTACTCCAGATCACAGAGCCTTTCCCCTCCATACTAAACCTTGCTACCTCCATACTTTCTACTGCCCCCAAATATTTGAAGGTCAGAATTTTAGCCCAGCACATATGCTGTTGAGAGCACCAACGCCAATACAACTTAGCAGCCAAGGCCTGCCCATTCAAATCAGCCCGCCGTAGACCAAGACCCCCCTCCTGCTTTGGCCTACAAACAACATCCCACTTCACCAGACTCCATTTTCTATGAAGAAGATTACCAGCCCACAGAAATTGACGAGACAATTTCTCGAAATCTCTAATAAAATTTGAAGGAGCAGAAAGAACAAAGCATTTATAAACAGGAAGAGCCTGGACCACCGACTTTAAGAGAGTCACTCTACCTGCTGAAGAAAGCCACCTGCAAGTCCAATGACTGACCAATCCTCGAAACTTATCAAGAGTCTCTTGCCAAAACCTTTTGGGGAGAGAGCGAATAGCAAGAGGGATTCCAAGATAGGAAAAAGGAAGCGAACCAATCTGAAACCGAAGGATACCAGCAATTCTCCTTTGAATACCTTTAGGAGTGTGGAAGAAATATATGAAGGACTTCCCCTCATTTATGCGCTGCCCAGAAGCCGCCAAGTAACTATCCAAGACACTGCACCAATTGAGAGCCTCCTCAACCTTAGCCCTGCCCATCAAAGCAGTATCATCTACAAATTGCAGATGAGACTGAGGGGGAATACCATCTCCCCAACTCCATCCCTGAAGCAAGCCACTAGCAACCTGAGCACGAATGAGTCTTCCCAGGCCTTCCGCAAGGAGGATGAATAAGTAAGGAGATAGGGGATCTCCTTGCCTAAGGCCTCTAGAAGCACCAAACAAACAAGTGGGCTCACCATTGATAAGCACCGAAAAGGAGGAGGAAGTGACACAACTCCTAACCCATTCAATCCAACCCTCAGCAAAGCCAAAAGCTCCAAGGATTTTAAATAGAAAACTCCATTTAACACGATCATATGCTTTAGCCATGTCTAACTTGATAAACATAGATTTATCTTTTGAGGATTCCATAGAATGGATGGCCTCAGCAGCAATAACTACCCCATCCATGATCTGTCTTCCAGCAACAAAACCCCCCTGCTCTTCAGAAATTAAGTCATCAAGCCAAGGCTTCAGCCTTTCTGCGATCAACTTAGTAATAATTTTATACACAACATTACATAGAGCTATAGGCCTAAACAAATCCAAGGAGTTAGCTCCCATCTTCTTAGGAATAAGAGCTAAAAATGTAGCATTTAGGGACTTCAACATTTGTTTATGTATAAAGGATTCTTGGACAACCTCTAAAAGGTCCAATTTAACCACTTCCCAGAACTCTTGAAAAAATTCAATGGGGAATCCATCAGGCCCAGGAGCTTTACCTTTCTTCATCTGGAATACAACCTTCTCAAGCTCCGACAAGGTAATAGGAGCAAGCAATGATTCATTCATTTCATTAGTCACCAGCTTCGGGATACAATCTAAAATTTTAGCTTCATCCTCCTCCGCAGGAGGCGAATCCTCAGAGAAAAGGGTAGAGAAATATGAATGCATTCAGCTGAAATAGAGGCTGAAGAGGACAAAGATTCCCCATTAGGCAACAGAATAGAAGAAATAGCATTACCTTGTCTCCGATCCTTAACTGAGTTATGGAAGAAAGCAGTGTTTCGATCCCCAGCCTGGAGCCATTCAATACAAGACTTTTGTTTCCAAAAAATCTCTTCTCTTAACTCCCATTCCTCAAGCTCTTTTGTTGCAGCAACCTCTAATAAACTCAGCTCCTCTGAGAGGCCTTGATCTCAAATTTGTCTGGTAATTAGGTCTAGATTATCTCGCCTTTTGCTTTTCCTGAAATAAATTACCAAAATGCTGCCTATTCCATCTTTTCAATCTGTATTTAACATACTGGAGCCTCTTTGAGAAAGAGTACATGGCAGTGCCATATGCTGGCTTCCCCTGATCCCACCAACTAGGGAGCAAAACATGAAGAGATTCATCCCTAAGCCACATGAGTTGGAACTTAAAGGTCTATCTAGCACACCGTTGAGGCACATCAACCACTAGCTTAATAGGCCAATGATCAGAACCACGACCATCCAAAATTTTAGATTTTATCAACCACCTGTCCCCCACCCAAAAACTAGACACCAAAAATCTATCCAGTCTTTCAAAAATAGAGGCATCACCAATTCTCCTATTATTCCAAGTAAAAAGACCATTGCCAGGCTTGATATCCACAAGATTCAAAGCAGAGATATTGTCCTGGAGCAATAAAGCAGAAGCCTCCAACCTTGCAATACCACCTCGTTTCTCAGCAAGCTCCGTGATAGCATTAAAATCACCTCCAATAATCCAAGGATGGTAGGGAAATAAGCTGCGAACTAGATGAATGTTGGACCACAAAAGTTGCTTGCCCTGCAACTCCACAGGCGCATACACATTGGAGAAGAGAGCAATTTCCCCTGACATAAAACAAGAGGCCACCATGGAAAGGGAGGACCTAAAAGACCCCCACCAGAGGGGGAAAATCTTACGTGGGTTCCATAAGCATGCCACCCCGCCAGAAGACCCTTGAGCACCAATGCATTGGCATCCACCATTCCCCCATAACTTAGGAACTAAATCCATCATACCCTCCACAGAGAGCTTAGTCTCCTGCAAAAAAAGAACATCAGGCGAATGACACCTAATCAAATCCCGAACAGCTTTTTGTCTAGGGCCACTGTTCAAGCCCCTAACATTCCAAGAGAGAACTATCATTTCGAGGGGCATGAAAAATGCGAATCTAGAGTCTTGACTGACCCTGACTCCACCAAAGTCTCCCCTATCATCTTAATCTTTTCCTCATCCTTCTTCCTTCCTAGCTTAGAAATTTTCTCCGGCCCCCCCTTCTTGAGAACTTTTTGCAGAACACCCAACTGAGAGGATGCCTTAATATTCTTCTTGCCCACCTCCGGACCAACTTTTTGCAAGAGGTGAACCTTATCTACACTATCTTTCACTACCTCAGCACTACCACCCAACTCATCCTGAACCTCCATTTGACGATCTGTCCCTAGAGCCAAAGTCCCATCAGTAAGCGGAGCCATAATCACCTCTGAGTTGAGCAATACCTGACTAGGATCTTTCCCAACCTCATCTAAGCATGGCACTCCCATACCCCCCTCCTGTTGGGGAGCAAGCATTGCCTCAACCGAAGGGCCATGCTGATCAATATCCAAAGTCCCATGATCTAGATCCAAAAATCCTGGGTTCACCTCCTGTTGACTAAGATCCTCTAGCACCTCAAACCTGTTGAAGGTGTCCTCCTCCTGCCTGTCCTTCAAAGTCCTTTTATGACCTTTATTTCTGTTTCGGCCTCTAACGGGAATAAATCCATCTTCCCTACCACCAGAACCCTGAATGGGGTCCTTGCCCTTATCCACCCTAGGTGGATTAGCTGAAGGTTGAGAAGAATGAGCCTCCAAAGGCTTGGCCTTTGGACATCTGCGCAGGAGGTGACCATACTCATGACAGAAACGACAACGGAAGGGAAGTGTTTCATAATCCAGCTGTTGCACCCATGAATAATCTCCTGCACTCACTTCTAACGAGTCTGGCAATGGCTTACTTAAATCAATTTCTACACAAAACCGGGCAAAAGTCATTACCTTTTTGAATTGTGTTTGCTGAGAAGAACCCACAGGTTTCCCCAGCTTCGAGGCTAATAGGCACAACACATCCTCTCGCCAGCATTCCACAGGGAGCCTTGGAAGACGAACCCAAACCGGAACCCGATTCGGAAGTTCCTCTGCCGGGTTGAAGCCAGCATGCCATGGCTTAATAAATAAGCCCACCTGGTTATAAAAATACGGGCCCCCTTCAAAAATCCTATTCCGATCAGCCAAGCAGTCAAATGTAACCATGAAGTAGTTATTTTCCAGGAGGCGGATCTCCATCTCTCCCTCAGGCATCCATGTCTTTTGAGCCCACAAATCCAAGAATTGCAAAGAAATTTTCAAACCTAAGAATTTGCAATAAAGAGAATGTCGAGCATAATAATCAATGTCTTCATCCAACATCTCCATTGGAATGACTACACTCGGCCTCTCTTTACACCGTTCGAGGCACCCATTAATCTTCGGAATTCTAGGCCCCCCTGCCGAGCCCATCTCGACTTTCTCAGGTTCCACCAAGAAAAGATTATTATCAAAAATCTTTGAACCCTGTGGAGAGGGTTTCGAACCAAAAGCAGAACGGAAGTCCATATTGGGACAAACCCTAGAAGATTCTCCAGTATCCATCAAAGAGCACACAACGCAAAATGAGCTAGCAAGGCCAAAATAAAACCAAGATCCCTTCGATGAAGGCACACTCCACTGGACACCAGGATCGCAACCCCCCAACCCCAGAATACACACCTGCTTCAAAAGAAAAGGAACCTCCCCCCGAAAAGCATAAAAAAAAAACCCACCCCCAACAAGCTTCAGAGAAGAAGAGAACAGATCCGACCCCCAACTACACATGCAACCACCAAAAGACCACATGCAGGCTGAGCCTAGAAGGCTGCGGCCTCATGCAGCGCTTGCAGAGCCATCCTCCCATATCGAATCAATCAGATGACTTTAATTATCAAATGTTTGAATTATTTATATTCAATTTGATTATCAAGGATAATTGAGACAAATGAAATTTAAGGAATAGATTTAAACATAGATTATCTTAAAATGATTTTGGTTACAAAATAGAATCAAAAGTGGATTTTATTCATATTTCGAATGTTGAATCTTAATAGTCAAATGATTTATTTTAAAAAGGTAGATTTTATATGATCAAGTGTTTTCATTTTCAAAGGTTGTTTTTATTAATATATATAATTGGGAAAATGAAATATACTATTGGTTTGAACCCCCTTAAAGTTATCAACGTGCTTTGAGTTACTATTGAGTTGTGCGGATAAGGTCAATTATTTACTTAATTTCTTGTGTGATATAATTGATTGACTTATTATTTACTTATTTACTTATTTACTATCGTGAAACTAGAGAAATGATTGATTATTTTAGTCGAATGACTGTATTTATCAGAACGCTTTGATTAGAGAAGTTACTTGTAAAATTTGGAGTAAATGATTGGGTTGTAAATACTTCAATGTTGGGAAGTGAATTTGATGTATTTGATTGAGTAAATGCAAGAATGGAAACTGTGATTGACTGGGTTTAGGAAACCCTAACATTAGATATTGAGTTGCCTAGTATGCTTTTATATCATGTTTCTTTCATTCTCCATGTCGGGCAAATGGGGTTAAGAGTCTATGTAAGTCTTCCAGAGAAGTTCTCTAGAATGGAATGTTTTGTGTAGAGGTTCAAATTGTGAATCACCTTGGGAATTGTGTAGAGTTGTACTATGATGTTGTACCCGGTTTCCACGAATGGGGATTTCTGCCTCCTTGGAAATAGGAGAAGGTAATGTGATTTGTACCTCCTTTGAAAGGAGTGGGTTTTTTGTAATTGGTTTCCTCCTATGGTTGGAGTGGGTTTGTACTTTGTTTTCCTCCAGTGTTGGAGAGGGTTTTGACCTTATTGCCTCTAGTGTATGGAGAGGGTTTTAACCTTGTTTTCCTCCAATGTTCGGAGTGAGTATCCTTGTTTTGTTACCTCCTTGAGTTGGAGATGATGTGTTATCTAGTTACCTATTGTGGTTGTGTTGTCGTTAGGAGAGTGGCTCTTTGTGGGGGTCCGGCACACAAAGGGGCACCAGGGTAACTCACCTAGAGTTTAACTAAGTGATAATTTAAAAGAATTAATGGGGATCTTTCACACTAATAAAGATAATGGATGCCTCTCTCGTGAACCAAGTGAATGATAAGGCTCGAGATGAGATGGGATGCATAGTTTTGCGTGAGGGTCCGGTGACCGGTAGAGGCAAGTCAGGGTAACCCAGGATGGGGGTCTGGTAGCCTAAGAAGGTTGAGCTAGGGTAACTCATGGCAATTTATACATGACACTCTTCCTATGTCGACAGTTAATCAGTTATTGTGCGATGTACATGATCATTGTTCTCTGGAAGCATTGTAACCTCATGTTTAGCAATCTTGTGATTGTAGTGGTTAAGTGACATTGTGATTGTAGTGGTTAAGTGTTATTGTGATTATAGTGGTTAAGTGTTGTTCATTTGACCATCCTATGCATGTGATGTGTACTTGTGTTTATTTCGTATCAGCTTTGTGTAGCCCGTGTCTAGTGGTAGATGATCTTGTGTAGGAATCCCTTGTTACTATCTCCTAGCACGGAGGGAGTGGAACCTTTTGGATTCCATGTGGTCGGGTGGCGTGCTTCTTAATCCATTGGTTCTTCTTCTTGTCTGTGTGGTTGTGGTTTCTAGTTGGAGAGCTCGTGGGATGTAGTGTCTTCTCACGCTTCATTCTTTCAGTTGATCATGTATTTTATTACCCCTCATTTGTTAACGAGGTGGAATTTGTAATATGTATCATACTTGTTGGATTTGCCTCATTCGGGGAATGAGTGTTGTAATCATGTTGTAAATTGTATTGCTGGATTCATGTGGTATTTTATATTCTTGATGTAAATTAATATGAATGGAATGTATGTGAACTTTATTGGATAAGCAATTATATGATATGGTTTTAAATCATGTTATGCGTTTGGTTTAAGTAACACAGTCTCGCAACCTTAGGGGATTAGTTGGCAATGGTTAGTGAACTTATATGTTAAATGTTCTAACTTATATGTTAAATGTTCTAACTTATATGTTAATTGTTCTTAATTAAAAAAAAATAGTTTGCTTGTTTAGTAAATTGCAACTTTCACTAGGGTTGCATGGCAGGGCGTTACATATGGTATCAGAGCCAAAGTTTAAACACTGGGCGCTTTGGGACCCATTAAGTTGTTAGTTGTTTAGAGTTTTTATTTGTGTACCTTGTCTTATGTTGTGGTGTGTATCTTTTCAGGATCATGCCACCTAAGCGGGGTCGTAAGGGTCGTGGTCATATAGGCAATCAAGGAGGTAATCAACAGGATGCACCTCCCATTGTTTCCCATGTTTCTGATCATGTGGATCATCAAGCTTCTTAGTTTGTGCCAGAGGTTAGTGTTTAGCATCAGGATCCACCAGGGATTGGTGATGATCAGTTGCGTCACTTGCTTGAGGAGACTCTTGCTCGTATGGGGCCTAGGCCAGATAGGGATCAGGAGGTTGTAGGAGAGAGAGATCGGGTTTCAACTCCATCTGAGGCAGACATGGCTACTCACATGAGGGATCTCCTTAGAGCTCATCCACCCACTTTTGATGGTTTGGGCAGTGGATCAGAGGCCGAGACTTGGTTGTTTGATTTGAATAGGTGTTTTGCCATGCATCCGTATGGTAGTAACACCAAGGCTAGGTGTACGATTATGCATTTGAGGGATTTCACATCTACATGGTGGAGGTTAGAGGAGTAGAAGCTCCATTTGGATATCATAACTATATCTTGGGAGTTGTTCCTAGAGCGGTTCAGAGCTCGATTCCTTTTCGATCATTGGCATCAGCACCGTGGAGATGAGTTTCATGCTCTACGATAGATGGATATGACAGTAGAACAGTATGAGCGTTGCTTCTTCGAGCTCAAATAGTTTGTAGGCATAGGTGACGATGAGGGTATGTTAGTACAACATTTCATTAGGGGTTTAAACCCCTAGATTAGTGGTGGTGTTCAGGTATTTGAGCCAAAGACCATGGAGGTAGCTGTGGATAAAGCTCACATTGTTGAAGAGAATTTAGCTTTGGTTTTAGGCAGTCAAGTGGGAGTTCAGTTTGGTAATGCACCTTCTTTTGGTGTTGGTTCATAGAGTGGCCAATCTTAGGCTACAGGGTTTTCTAGAGGGCATCAGTCACCCACTAAGGGTGGGCAACAACAGTCGTTGCAGCAAAATCCTCAGTCTCAACCCGATAGAAGTTGGAGGCAGAAGAAGAGAGATAGGAGTTGGATGCGGGCTCATTGTAATCGTGTTGATCAACCTACTCAGAATTCTCAGTTAGCGTACAGTGGAGGTGGTTTTCCATGCTCTAATGGACCTCGAGTTGTGCAAGGTTTTAGTAGAGGGACATGATGTTTCTCTTGTGGTCAGCAGGGCCACTTTGCTCGTGAGTGTCCCTAGCGGGGCAATTCTGGTGTTAGTCATAGGCCAACAGTTTAGAGCCGACAATAGGAGATGCGGGTTGATCACATAGGGCATTCACTATGGTGGATATCCATCAGGTTGAGCATCTGGGTGTAGTTCGTCCTTCAGTTTTAGGTGTTGATCCTCGTGAATTGAGGTTCTGAGTTAGTTAGTGTTTAGTTGGTTTGAGGGAGTTCTATCCCTATTTTGTTTGTAGGCTTCCAGGAGTAAGCCTAACCCTAGGGGGGAGGATGTAATACCCCTCTATTGTGATATTTGGATCGGCAGTGTTCTTTGTATGTCTTATTATGCTTATGATGTGACTGTGAACATAGTGATCATTTGATCATGAATTGATTTGTGATGTGTATGTTATATTGAAATGTGATGATTGTGTCTGAACATGCTTTGACTTGTGAACTTGATTACTTGTGATCGTGATTGATTCAATGACGTGGAAGTTATATGTTGATGTGATGTTATTTTATTTCGATGTTATCTTTATGACATGTTTTAGAGTAACTTAGAGGATATTTGATATAATGATGTTTTATGCTATTGATCATATCTTTGATGTTAGATGTGTCAGCTAGTGATACTGTATTGGTGAAAGGGACGGATTGTATCACTCGCTTGCGAGCGCCCTACAATTCTGAGATTCCCTCTTCACGGTGTGTTTGATCATATTATATATATATATTGCACGTTTGACATGCTCTTTGTTGCAGGTTGGCAGGTACATGACATCGAATCCACCTGGTTTCATAGGTTTGAGCGTGTCCAATTACCAAAGGTAATCGATTGCAAATGAAAGTATATAGCCAAAGCTAGAGAACAACAATTAGCATTTGGCTATGGGAAACATTGGTTGGAATTTTTGTCAGCCTTCGCGGCTCCAGGTCTCTGGCACTGTGTAGTAGGTGTTGAATTATTATTATTTTTTAAATAAAAAAAGCGTTTGGCGTGATGATAGAGGAGGCCAACGAAATGGAATCAACATTAATCATTGTATGGTTTTCGTGTAGTGTTGATGGTGCAAGTAACATCTATGTTTAAAGTTCTCAGAGAACAAAGCAAATGTTTGCTCAATTTTCAGTATGTATTGTGCATATATATATACATATATATGTATATATACACACATATATATACATATACATATATACATGTATATACATATACACACACAAACACACACACACACACACACACACATATATATATATACATATATACACACACATATATATACATATATATACACATAATATATATATATACACACACACAAATATATAGATAGATATATATATAAGAATTATCACAACCCACACCTTCTGCAACCATCAACACATGCAAAGAACACAAGATAACCTCTAACCACCTTCACAAAATTTCCACAACCGTGGTGGGTTGTGATAGTTCTATGTTCATTTTTTGTAGGCCATGGAGAAAGAATGAAGGGAAGAGAAAGCAAGTGGGAAGAGGTGTAATTGAAGGAAGTGGGACAAGGTGCATATTGGAAAAAGCATGTGGAGTATTTCTAAAACAATTTATGTTATTTTTAAAAGGGAATTGTTGACTATTTCTCTATAACTTAGTGTAAATTGTTTGGTTTATGGCTTCCGTGTAGCCGCCATTGGTGGAAGGAAATATTGTTTCTTTATTTTGTTTCATGTGTTGATTAACCTCCACCCACCTTCGCAAAAACTGCACAAAGCTTAATCCAGGTTGCACCCTCACAAAAGCTTACCCTCATCACTCATAGCTCCCATATCAAGTATAGCAACACAATGACACCGAAAAATGCCTTGTTGAAAATTTTTGAGACATTCATTTTGTTCCCCGAGGCATTAAACGACAACTATTATTATGACCATCACCAGTACACGCAAAGCATATAGATATACATATATAGACATGTATATATGTAGATATATATATATAGTAATTGTAACCATGGAGGGAAAGCCTCTATGAATGTGCAAGTTCATGTAGCAGTAATGGTTGTCGTACATACATACATACACACACACACACACACACATATATATTGAGAGGAACCAACAAAGATTCAATGAGGAATGAAAGTAGAAGTATACTCATTTCTCAACAAACTATATATGTGTATATATGTATATTTTTGTACCTGTATATATATATATATACATATATATGTAAAGCCTGAATAGTGTTAGCAATGTAATTCCCTTGCAGACATGGCTACAAAGTTGAAGGAGTAAACAAAATCCCGTACCCAAAAAATTGCAGTGTGAAGGCCATGTGAAGACATACTATTTTTTCCTCAACAAAACCTAATTGAAAATTGAAACAATATAGGCTTGCCAACAACATCTTTTTTGTTTTATGCATTTCCTATGTTGAATTCATGTGTTTTATGCAGGTTTTTTCATCTGGATAACTCTTGAAACCAATATTGTTTCATCGTGTCGATTGTTGTTCAAAAGACTATATAGTTTCATGGGTTTTGGTAGGTGGGCGACTGTTGGCTATAATGTTTCATTTATGGCTTCCATTTCTTGTGAATGGTTGCAAAATAGTTAATCTGGTATCTTTTTGGTGAATCTTGATATCAAGATTTTTTCTATTTTGTGGGTTTTGGTATGTGGGTGACTGTTAGCAATATTGTTTCATTTATGGTTTCATTTATATGCACATTATCGCCTATATTAAGTACAGTATAAAGTAAGAACTATCTTTCATCTCACACTTTATATACAATTGGATAAACAATAGCTACCATCACAAGTATTGCAAGCACACACAAACCATACAACAACTAATCTTGATACTAACCAGCATTCAAGAGACCAAACATCCACACAACATTTTCCCTCAGTTGACTGGCTGAGGAGGCTACAAATTCAAAGCTTTTGTTTCCTATAATAATTCCTTACTTTGGACTACGCAATATATTATAGCCAACAAAAGGTTTGAATTCCTAGCCTTCTCATTCATGAAAATGAGGGAAAATTCACTTTGGATGTTTGTTCTCTTTATAATTTTGATCAAGCCAGTTGCATATCGAGGCAAAAAATATGGTATACACATCTATTTAGATATAGCAGTCTCTACATAAATTACATATGTACATATAAATATTTATATATCTACCTATATGTGTGTCCTCTTGATTGACCCTTAAGGTGTTTATTCCAGGATTTGATGGGAAAAATTTTCCCTCTCAACACCTTGTTATCCTAATCAAGCACCATATAAAGCATCGATGCAACTTATTTTAATAAGAATTATATATTAAAGAAGACATTATTTAAAAAGGGAGACAAAGCATTAAAATTTATTGTTTTGAGAATATAGTTATTTATTTTGAAAGAAATTTGTTATTTCTTTCATTATTGAAAAGGATTTCTTATAACAATAGGCTTTGTATTGAACATACCAAAGAACATTAGCTGCCACATACATGTGTTCAACACCTTTTTGAACCTATTAAAGGGACAATCCAAATACTTTTTCCAGGGTTGCAAAAATGAAAATGAAACAACCTAGCCAACACTAGTCAAGGGATAGTGACAATGCCCTCTGGAAAACAACATAAGCCACGCAAGATTAACTATTTGGCCACGTGGAAATCATCACCAGTAATTGGGAGCCACATGTGAATAAATGGTAGGTGCCAACCATCACCAAGGCACAAAAAGCATACAACAATCAATGTTGATGTGAGCCAACACTTAATTTTAGTCGCCTTCTCTATCAATACAACAGGGAGCACACAACATATCTCCAAGGAAGCCAACAACCACGTTCAACACCTTTCCAGCAACCACCACAAGAATTAAAATGGGGGGCTGGTGGAAATTCTGGCCAAGATTTTTTTAAAGGGAAGGCCATTTTCCACCTTTGCCTCGCTCAACGGGAAGCTCAAATATCAAAAAGGCTCACAAGGATTCCAACCAAAGCACACACGATAAAACCAACACCTAACAATAAAGAGGACAACATTCAACATAGACTGTAAAACAATGACTATTTCATTGCATTGCAACCATAGTGACTAAACTAAAACCATAAATCAAACAATATTGGCTTCAAAGTTAAAAAGTCATGCAAAAAGAAAATCTTGTAGCACCTCTTCCCACTTGCTTCAAACACACCTCTTCTCGCCAACTTTCCTATAGGGAAATGAGAAAAATATTATCACATGTGACACTTTTCTTTTGCATTTCCAACCATCCACTTGTTGGAAATGTAAAATTTTGAAAATTTTCATGGCTGCATATACTCATTAGTTCCTAAAAATGCCATACCATAAGCATAAGAATCCGCTTTGCATAACATTTTTCCCATGCTTTAGTTTGTTTTAGTCATTTGGTCCCATAGAATTCATCTATCCTTGATCATTTGAATGTATAAACCATATCGGCATAACATGATGCAGGTCTCACCGATCCATAAAGCATTTTATACTAACGTGTGTCTTTTGCATTATATCAGAAAGAGACTAGGATTGTCTTACCGATAAAGTTTCATTTGGTAATACACATCGGGTAGACATAGTTCACAGTCTCAGCGAACGAAAGATCCTATCGGCAAGACAGTATGCATCAGGATAAGTCATATTGAGCCTATGTATGTCTTACCGATGAAGAACAAAAGTGAAATATCGGCGAGATAGGAGCAATCAGAGTAACATCCCGCAGTGTTCATTTGGTCTTACCAATAAGGCAGGGTGGGTTCCGTCGATGTCATCAGGGTGAATTCGAGGAAGTCTTACCAACTTACCATATCACTATAACAGAGATACATCGGTAGGTGGACTTAGCGATATTCATGGTCTCACCGATAATGAAATTCATCGGCCAGACTGAAGCCATCAAAGTGAGTCTCGTAGCATTCATTTTTTCTTTTCGACTAAATAGAGGAGGATTTTGTCATTGTTATCGATATAAAGTCATGAAGTTTTTTTGATTCCCTATGTCACACCTATAGGATTGCGTTGGTAGAAGGCTTGGCGATACATTTTGTTTATTGGCGAGACGAGCCTTATTGGCGAGAGCTAGTAAGGTCACACTGGGTGTTTTTCCATCAGCAGGAGAATTGTTATGTCTCGACGATCAGAAAATGAACCGAAGGAAAAATTTTGGCAGGATATGAGTGATCTGTGGAACATCTTGTCGACCCCCTATGTCATAGCGATAGGATTTCATCTGCGAAGAGTCACAACGATACTCAAGACTGAAGGCACAAAACATCGGGGAGACTCAAGATGTCAGTGTGACTATATGACACCATAGTGACATATGATCTATTGACTATCGGTGAGACTCAAAACATTGATGAGACTATGGGACACCAAAGAGATATATGATATGTGGTAGTCAGAGGGACTCAGAGTGTTGATATGACTACAAGACGTCTCAGTGGGTATTTAGTGAATGTTTGAAAAGGATTGAATGAAATAATTTCTAGAGATTTGAATACGAATGGATGCGACCCTTCGTGATACTGATATATAAAACCCATTTTTGACAATAGAGAGGGTAGGGAGTATAAAATATAGTAGGATACAGAATGTTGAGAATTTTGAGACTATGATGCATGTCTAAAACAATGGAGATTTCAATTGAATTTATTTGATGTGATGACATTTTTTCTGGTTTCAGTTGTTTGTTGTATTAATTAAAAGTATTGATGAAGTTGTCTCCAAGGTTGATGTTTTCTAATTGTTTAAACTGATATATCAAGGATATTTTTTAGTTTATCAGTGCACACTTGTTGTATCTGTATGATTGGATTAATTGGTTCTTTCAAGGAAAGATTAAGTCCTTTTAGTCAGTCATAGTAATTAGGAAATTTTATTTGGATCATTAAGAACTCAGTAATCACATTCTTGCATGTTTATACCAGTTATAAACTTAAAATTGTATGCCAAACCATTTGAGTATCTGCTAGAAAGAAGTTATTCATTTCAGATTATCATTTGAACTCTGTATACCCAATAAGGCACTAGTCTAGCTACCATTCTACTGTTTAATTTCATTCATTTTTACATATGAACATATTAGATTTTTTCCTTGATATTGCTTATACAATTTATACCAAATTAAAACTCATTTATCCATTCCTATTTGCCAGTGTGGGCAAATTGCTTTAGGAAATAAACATTGGTCAAGTCTGCTTCATTGTTATAGGTACACCCACCTAGGTCTAGCAGCACTTGAAGAGTAGAAGGTCTAAATCATTTGGTCTTTTATGTTACCCTGAAATGTATCAAGAGATTGACAACCTCTTGAGGTATTTTTTCTGTGTTTTTGAGAGCTAACACTACCCATGCAAAAAACACAAAATAAGCTCTACCCACCTTCACAGAAGCTGCACAAAGCCTAATCCAGCTTGACCCTCACAAAAGCTTTCCCTTGTCGCTCACGGCTCTCATATCAGGTATAGCAATAGAGCGACACCAAACAATGCCTTATTGAAAATTTCCTAGACACTCGTTTTGTTTCTCGAGGCATTTAACAACAACTATTTTTATGACCATCCACAGTACACGCAAAGCATACAACAATTAATGTTGATGCGAACTAGTGTTTAATTTCTGCAACCTTCTCTATCCACACAACCCAACAAATGCCACCCTATTCCCAAAGTATCCAACAACCGACTCTGCCACCTTTTTCACGACCATCGGAAGGCCAAAAATTTGGGAGGTTGACAAAATTTTTGGCCAAAGTAATAACCCATCTGCCACCTTTTCCTAGACCATAGGAAGTCTAAAAAATGCGGAGGCTAACAAAAATTCTGAGCAAAGTTGACACAAATAGCCATATATATATATATACATATACATATGTACATACTATACATACTATACATATACATATATATACATATGTGTATGTACATACTATACATAATATACATATACATATATAGACATATATGTATGGACATATATATACATATATATATACATACATACACATATATATACATATATATACATACATATATATATATACATACAAATATACATATACATATACATATATATGTATACACATAAGTTGTATATGGACCACCCTTTTGCATGAAAGGTTTTGCATAGGTAGATATAACTATGATATTTAGCATTCTATGGTAATGGTTGCAATGGAATACAATAGTTAATGTTATGCAGTTCATGTTGTTGATGTCCACCTTAGGCTATATCGTCTCATTTTTGGCTTTTATTTACCATCTATGGTTACAACGCAACAAAATAGTCAATGTTTTGGATGTTATATATACATATACATATACATACATATATATACACATATCTAGATACATAGATATATAGATATATATATGCATATATATAGATACATATACATATATATACATATATATACATACATATACATATAAATACATATATATATACATATAAATACATATATATATACATATATATACATATATATATACACACACACACACATATTATATATAAATACACACACACACACACACACACACATATATATATGTTGCAATGAAATAGTTAATGTTTTACAAGTTACGTTATTTTAGGGTATATTGTTAGCTTTTTGATAAGGTTGTGTTGGAAAAAAACTATATAGTTTGTTCACACCAATATTGTTTGATTTATTGTTTGGCTTTTGTAGGCATGTTCTTTGTATGGGTTTGTCACCATTAATAACAATATTGTTTCATTTAAATACATAGTAACAAACCAATGGAGGAATATAACCCAAGCCACCCAACAACAATCAACAAAATCTGCACCGTCTTAAAAATCTAATTATGTTACAAACACAAGCAAAAAATGGTATCCATTAAATAAAAGGAGCCCACCAAAAAACAAAATAAATTAAAAGAAGCCCACAAAAAAACACAACAGCAACAAAAGTTGCATAACTTTAACAATTTTATTTCGTTCCAAACATAGCCACAAAATGCAAGTGACATAGAAGAACCCACAAAGATTCACAACAACATAGCAAACCAAAAATATACCCCTTTCTCAACAAAACTTTATGGAAATATGAAACAATATAGCATTCCCAACAACACCTTCTTAGGGATTAACAGTAGCAAACCAATCCAAAAATAGAGTCCTTGCTGAACAAAAGCATATTATAATTTGAAACAATACATATATATACATACATATACATATATATATACACCCATATATATACATACATATACTTATATATATATACACCCATATATATACATGTATATATATACATATATAGACATATATATATGTACACATATATAGTAGATGTGAGCATCGAGAGAAAGCTTTTGTAAAGGTGCAAGTCCAATCATTGGCTGTCAAATTTATGCAAAACCAGTTGCAGGCTATTTTTCTAGTTTTTTGGACGAAAGTGGAAGAGGTGTAGCTGATGGTAGGGGGCGGCAGTGGCGGAAGAGGTGTAGACTAAGAAAAGAATTCCTTGAGTATCTCTAATATAGTAAATGTTATTTTCCAAAGGGTATTGTTGATTGTTGCAAAGCACAAAAAAACTGCATAGCAACAAACTAAGCCAAAAAAATAACTCAGGCTAGCCATCAACAATTGACAATTGTGGGTTTTGGTATGTGGGTGACTGTTGGCTATATTGTTCCATTTATGGCTTTGGTTTTGTGTACATGGTTGTAAAATAGTTAATCTAGTGTGTTTTTGGTGAATCTTCAAATCAAGATTTCTTGTGTTTTGTGGGTTTTGGCATGTGCATGACTGTTGGCAATATTGTTTCATTTATGGCTTCCGTTTTGTGTGAATGGTTGCAAAATAGTTAATCTGTTGTGTTTTTGGTGAATCTTTGCATCTGGGTTACCATTGAAACCAATATTGATTCATTTAGGGTTCGTGTTTTCCTGGTGAAGGTTTTGATTCGATCTGTTACTAGAAGCTTTATGTGTTTTGTGGGTTTTCCATGTGAGCCACTGTTGGAAGCCGTGACTTTGTGTGCGATAGTTGCAACCCAATGAAATAGTTAATTTTATACAAGTTGCGTCATTTTAGGGTATATTGTTTCCTTTTAATAGGGTTCTTTTCAAAAAGAGTATATAGTTTCTTCATAGCAATATTGTTTGATTTATGGTTCAACTTTTGAACGG
Organism: Sequoia sempervirens; assembly: GCA_007258455.2. Lineage (NCBI taxonomy): Eukaryota > Viridiplantae > Streptophyta > Pinopsida > Cupressales > Cupressaceae > Sequoia > Sequoia sempervirens. Next base: position 294,911 of record VDFB02263815.1, read on the forward strand.
ATGTTTTTGTATGGATTTGTCACTATGATTTTTAGTGTTTTGTGACTTTGGCCATCTAGGTGACTGTTGATAACAATATTGTTCCATTTATGTCTTTTGTTTTGTGGTGATGGTTGCAATGCAATAAAATAGTTAATGTTATGTAGTTCATGTTGCTTTGCATAAGGCATTTTTCACTGTTGGCATCTGCCTTATGCTACATTGTTTCATTTATGGCTTCCATTTACCACAACAACCCTTGTCTTGTTCTTCCTCATTCCAGCCAACCTATGTATACATTAATATGTTTGTGAAATGAATGTCTATGCAATTATCAAAAACGTATTATTGGGTGTCATTCTCTAGGTTATGTTGTTGTTGAAGGTAGTTGTGAGTGAGGATGGCAAGCTTTTGTGAAGGTGCAAGTGCATTCATTGGCTGTGGAATCTCTGTGAAGGTGGTTGGATGTTATCTTGTGTTTTTTGTATGCATTGATGGTTGCAAAAGGTGTAGACATGTATCTATCTAAAATCATATGCAAACAATATTCATTTCTTCTACTTAATATGCTTGTTATTTTCATAGGTTAATGACAATTTGTATTTGATCTATGGTTCTTGTCCAGTGGCGATGGTGCATAATAGCAACAATTTTATTCTATTCCAAACATATCCACAAAACGGTCGCCATAAACAAAAACCCACAAAGATTCATAGAAACAAACCCAAGTTAAAATATACTCATTTCTCAACACAACCCTATGAAAAATTGAAACAATATAGCCTTCTCAATAGTGCATTCTCGCAAACTAACAATGACAAACCATATACATAAATATAATCAACATTAGGAAATTGAAATATATATAAATATATGTATATATGTACACATATATACGTATATATATACACATATATATTAATATTAAAATACACCCAATATAGCTTAAGGAAGAGAACAATAATCAATAATACCTAATGTAACCAAACATAGAATCAACAACAACAATTATTTTATTCTATTCCAACCATAACCAGAAAACCAAAGACATAAATCAAACAACATTGGTTTCAACAACAATCCAGATGGAGAAAGCCACAATATAGCCCGAGCTATACAATAACAATTGACAAAAATTGCATAACCTCAACAATTTTATCCCATTGCAAATATGCCCACAAAATACAAACATTAAAGAGAAACCCGTCGAAAGTTGACCCATATAACGCATCCATAAATGAAACATAATTTGTTTTAACAAATAATATTCTCTTCTATGAACAACACCTTATTGAAAATTGAAACAATATAGCCTTTTTAACATAACCTAATAAAAAATGAGACAATATAGGCTGAGCTAGACAGTAAAAATCAACAAAAACTGCATAAGATCAAGAATTTTTCCATGTTGCCAACATATCCACTAAATGCAAGCCATAAAGAGAGACCCACAAAAAATTAATATATATATAAATATATGTATATATGTACAGATATATACATATATATATACACATATATATATTGATGTTAAAATATACCCAATATAGCCTAAGGAAAAGAGCAATAATCAATAATACCTAATGTAACCAAACATAGAATCAACATCATTAATTATTTTATTTTGTTTCAACCATAACCAGAAAATGAAAGCCATAAATCAAAAAACATTGGTTTCAACAACCAACCACATGCAGAAAGCCACAATATAGCCCAAGCTATACAATAACAATCGAAAAACACTCCATAACCTCAACAATTTTATTCCATTGGACACATACCCACAAAACACAAACATTAAACAAAAACCCTTCAAAAATTGACAGTAACAAAACCATAGAAAAAACACTCCTTTCTCAACACAACCTCTTCAAAAATTGAAACAATATAGCTTTTAAGCAACAAAACTATAATCGACATTGCACAATGGAACTAACACAAAGTGCATAGGATTGACTATTTTATTCCATTGCAACTAACCACAAACCGGAAGCCATAAATAAAAAAAATCACAGTACCAAATCCATGCAAAACTATACAAACAAAACACGAACCATAAATCATACAAGATATTTGAAACAATCAACAGTACCTTATGGAAAATCAAGACAGTAACAATCGACAAAAACTACATAAGGTCAAGGATTTTTCCCCATTGTCAACATATCGACTAAATGCAAGCCATATTTAGAGACCCACGAAAAATTTATATATATATATATATATATATATATATATATATATATATATATGTATATATGTACACATATATACGTATATATACACATATATTGATATTAAAATATGCCCAATATAGCCTAAGGCAGAGAACAATAATCAATAATACCTAATGTAACCAAACATAGAATCAACAATATTAATTATTTTATTCTATTCTAACAATAAACAGAAAACGAAATCCATAAATCAAACAACATTGGTTTCAACAGCCACCTAGATGCATAAAGCCACAATATAGCCCGAGCTATACAATAAGAATCGACCAAAACTCCATAACCTTAACAATTTTATTTTTACACATATATATTGATATTAAAATATACCCAATATAGCCTAAGGCAGAGAACAATAATCAATAATACCTAATGTAACCAAACATAGAATCAACATCATTAATTATTTTATTCTATTCCAACCATAACCAGAAAATGAAAGCCATAAATCAAACAACATTATTTTCAACAACCACCCACATGCAGAAAGCCACAATATAGCCCGAGCTATACAATAACAATTGGAAAAAACTCCATAACCTCTACAATTTTATTCTCTTGCAAACATACCCACAAAATGCAAACATTAAATAGAAACCCTATGAAAATTGATAGCAACAAACCCATACAAAAAACACTCCTTTCTCAATACAACCTCCTCAAAAATTGAAACAATACACCCTTTTCAAAAACACCTCCAAAATGAAACAATATAGCTTAAGCAATAGAACTATAATCGACAATGCCCAATGGAAGCTAACAAAAAGCATATAGGATTGACTATTTTATTCCATTGCAACCATAACCACAAATTGAAAGCCATAAACGGGTATGTGTAGGATCATCATGGAAAAAACAGGCCCTTAAGTGGCAAAAATTCAAAAAAATAAGAGTTAGGCAACTTAACGTAAAATTTTGAATAAATTATCTATATTATTTCAAAAGTATGTAAGAATAGAATCTGTAGCAAATTGAATGTAGTTTCTAAACTACTAGGTTTATTTTTTTTTTTTTTAAAGAATTTATTTGGTGAAAATTTGAAATTTCAATGCAAGAGTACTTAAATTTCGTGGAAAAAAATAAGTAGGTGTCTATTTGACCACCCTAACCATAATAAAATGATAATATTTTTTATAAGATTTTAGATATAAGTAGAGGACTCATGTCTGATGATGCATATTTTTTTGTAATTTTTTTCCAAGTAAATAATTAATTATGAATTTTTTATTACAAATTTTAAAAAATATAAAAACTTGTATGTCTGACCACCTTAACTTAGTCAAAACTTCATGAAATTCAATTTTTCTTTTTTTAATCCTATAGTATGTGAAGCATAGAATGTGACGCATGTTTTGGATTCAAAAAATGTGATACCTTTTTAAAGCTATAGATTTTTTTCAATCAACCTATCAATCAAGACTTTAGTCATAATTTGAATAGAAAATAAATAATTATTATTTATTAAATTCAAAGTAAAGCATAATTTATATTGGTGGAAAGCTGAGAATCTCCTTTAAAAACCCTTTTCATTTCATCAATTTTGGGTAAAAAAAGGTCGTCAACCACATACCCTACACATACCCATCATATCGCCACTTTTGGGCCCATCATGATCCTGCACATACCCAAACCAAACAATATTGGTTTAAAGACCAACCCAGATGAAGAGACCCACAAAACACAAAAAATGATAGATAGGAACCCATGCAAAACCATAAACACAAAACGTGAACCTTAAACCAAACAATACTCTTTTTCACAAACAATATAGTATTTTCTCAACAGCCCCTTATCAAAATTTGAAGCAATCAACAGTACCTTATGGAAAATCAAATGAAACAAGATGGCAAATGGTTTTTTCCACATGCAACTCTTGCTGCTTGTTTCAAACAAACCTCTTTCTGCCAACTTTCTCCAGGCTACCTTGTTTCTCCAAACCTGCAAACATACGCAGATAATAGAAACCATAAACACAAACCCACAAAAATTCACAGTATCAAATCCATGCAAAATCATACACACAAAATAGGAACCATAAATTAGACAAGGTATTTGAAACAATCAACAATACCTTATGGAAAATCAAGCAATATAGCCTAGCATAGATCGCAAACCACAAATCAAACAATATCGCGAAAGGTTTCTTTGACATGCACCTCTTCCCACTTGCTTCAAACACACCTCTTCTCTCCAACTTTCCTGCACAAAAATGGGCAGAATGTTATCACAGGAAACACTTTTCGTTTGCATTTCCAACCATCCACCCTTGTAAAAAACAAAAAATAACCTCCACCCACCTTCGCAGAAGCTGCACAAAGCTTAATCTAGCTTGCACCCTCACAATTTAGCTTACCCTCGTCGCTCACGACTCTCATATTAGGTATAGCAATAGAACGACACCAAACAATGTCTCATTGAAAATTTCCCAAACATTCATTTTGTTCCCCGAGACGTTAAACGACAACTGTTATTATGATGATCCCTAGTACACGCAAAACATACAATAATTAATGTTGATGTGAACCAACATTTAATTTCCACAGCCTTCTCTATCCATGTGGCCCAACAAACACCACCCTATTCCCAAAGCAGCAAACAACCGCCTCCGCCACCTTTTTCACGACCATTGGAAGGCCAAAAATATGGGAGGCTGACAATTTTTTTGACCAAAGTTATAACCCACCCGCCACCTTTTTCCTGATCACCGGAAGCCTGAAAAACAACGAGGCTGATAAAAATTCAGAGCAAAGTTGACACAAATAGCCTATCGGCTAAATATTCTATTAATTTTTTTACTCCACGAGTGTATAAATTTTGGAGATTAAATTAGAGTGTGAATCAAGCCTCGTGTTGAGGAAGATAAAATCTCTTCTTAAATCTGATTAAATAGACCTGTCAGAGGGAAGGAAAATGAATACACACCACATTTGAGGATATCAACCCCACACAATCAGTTGCTTTACTAGTAAAAACTTCCAGATAACTCTCCTAACATAATCTATAGAAAGAAAAAGACAAGGGGAAGGAGGAATGACAACTCTAGCCATGGACTGATCAAGATTATGAATATCATAAAGAGAAATCACATAGGACACCCAAGCCCATGGTTAATATTTGAAGTAAGTATTTTCCTCAATGGGAGGGTGAGCCATGGAATTTTTGGAGAAGGATGGAATAGATCAAGGAGTTCAAGTTGCCACAATGCAAGAGACCATAAAAGACAAATAATAAAAATTAGAAAATGTTCATGGCAAGGCACGAAACTTGTTGAAAACAGGTCAAACTTCAAATGGTTGCAATTACATTTTCAACAACATTAATGTGTAACTCGCTATAGAACAACTGAAAACCCGACAATGAATTGAATCGGGATCTGAAAGCTCCTTTCATCGATTTGGATTCTATTAAAAATCATATGATCTCAATACTAATAATAGATTAAAGAGATCAAGCTTTCAGCAAGAATGAATTGAATGGTGAACAACCCAATTCGTTTGAATGAGTCTTCAATTTTTTGACAAAAATCTCATTGTTACATACGTAAGTTCTTAGAAAAGATACTTTTAAACACACCAATGAATCACATGGTGATCTAAAAATCTCTCCCACTAATTAAAATTTACTTGTAGGAAAATAAAAAGTTGAGAGGATTTCATAAATTTTAAATATAAAATTATAGGAGAGAGAAATGCAGTTGATTAAAAGTCAATGATATAGAAGATGAATTAGGGTTATTCCAAAAATCTACTCGTTGTGATACAAATTAAGCAACTTAAAAAAGTAAATATGGAAATAAGCATGCCTCACAACTTTTTTCTTGAATTCCATCACTTGATATGTTGCTTTGCTAATGCAAGTTGTTCACTGATCTTCCCCAAATGAGCTACAATGAAACCTAAGCTACTCATCCCAGAAGGTAGGAAAATGAACCCTCTCCCTAGTGCCCATTTTCAGTTATTCTTTTGTAGAGAAAAGAATGATCAAGAAAATCTAGTTGTATTTCCGTTATCATTTCCCTCCTTTAAAGATTTCTCCACTAACTTCCAAATACCTAATCTTGAAATAAAAATATAATAAAGTTTCTTTTTTTCCATGCACCAACCTCTGCTACTCATGCACAATAATTTATTTTTTCCATTTTATAATTGCAAATTGAATATCTATTCCAAGTAAATAATAACGAAATATCTTTTATTTGCAATTTAAATATTTATTCTAAATAGTTAGCAAAGAGGTAACATTTAATTGCAATTACAAATAATTATTCTAAATAACAACTCCTTATCATTTATTTGCAAAGTAAATTCTCTAATTAAAATATAATTAATTCTTTTTATTTCTTTGTACTTTTAGTTCACTACTAATTAATTTAATTAAACTTTCAAGTATGAACAATATAATCATTCAACTAGATTAAATACTAAATGCATCAAAATAGTATTATTGAATTATAAATTACTTATTGAAAATAGGGGTTGTGACATCCTTCCCCCCTTAAAGAATCATCTTCCTGATGATCAGCTTAACTAAAAGATAAAAATTTCATACCTCTTTACTTTGTTTTACCTTAATGTGACAATTAGCCCACCTGACTAGGATATTGTCTTTTCAAGCACCCACCTATTTATAACAACAAAAATTCTTGTGGCTAGCATTCATAAACTTGCACACCTCGTTAGCACATCATGGATTCATCAAATTCACTTTATTTATCTTAACTAATAAAAGCATGAAAACTAATTCATTTCTCTCATACAATCTTCTATATCTTATTCAAATCTTTTTCATATTCCAAGATATTTACCGATAGAAAGAAAATGGTTATGTTCATTTTTTCAACATGCCTACTTGTATGAGATGTTAGAATAATTGCCTCTATGGTGATAAGCAAGAATCCCATACTACTTGTTATCATTATTAGTGAATTAAAATACTAACAAAATAAAATTCTCAACAATCTGAAAATGTTCAACAATTACTACTAGCAGTTGCGTGTAGTGACATGCAACAATGAGCCAATAGGTGGAGGGAAGTACAAATGGTTGGAATGCAATCTGAGAGAGAGGAGAGGGTACATGGATATTTGCACGTAGCAAATGGTAGTATATATTGTAAGTTTTAGTTGGAACATTCATTTTGTGTTGTTATATCTTATTACCCCTATGTACAGATATGTATGTATACTAATGTCAAGCAGAATAGAATTATCTAAAAGCTTATAATATTATTGATTTGCAATAGGACATACAATTTTCAAATAAGTATATTTGCATAAGTGATGGACAACCATAACAATAAAGAGATAATTGCATCCATACAATTCTGTTGATGTTAATTTTGAACTACATTTTTTGATTTAGTTTGGGAATTTGACTTTACATGTGATCGGAATATATCTCAAAAGATTACATGTAAAATTTTTGGACACAAGATTTAAAAATAGAGATTGTTGTCTCAATGTAATCAATGTTCAAAGAAATCTTTAATATTACACTCAATATACAACCTATGAAACATATGAATCTTGTTTGAATCTTATGTCAGAAACCTAGAGATCTACACATAGAAAATATAAAATGAAACACAACAAAATGAGGCCTGCTCTCCACCCTACCATATTGGGTCATGGAGCCTTGTGGGCACTCACCAAACCCCCGAGCAAGAATATACATCATCCACCACTTTGATCAATGGTGAATGAATATTTCTTATTGCACTTAATATAGAGTCTTTGAGGATCTAATTGTTTATTTGGCCATTGTGATTGATTTTGTAGTCACTATGATGATTCTGAAAGGTCGTTTGTAACACATTACTTCATCAAAATCCCCATTATGGTTGGAGTATGGTTTGCAAGAATAACAACAAAATGTGAATTTTAGTGCAATGATCAGCTGTAATTGATAGACAATATGTAAATCAGGAGATATAAAGAGTTCTATAATTTAAATAATACGTAATATGCAATGCACCTGTAATGGAAGGGATGCAACAAATAAAATATAGGCATACCTCATGCATGTGGTGGAATGCGGTATGAAGACAAGAAAAGAAGGCTTGATCTCCACCCTACCATATTGGGTCATGGAGTGTCATGCACTCTCACCAAACCCCCGAGCAAAAAAATAAATTGTCCACCGCTGTGATCAATGGTGAAAACAATGTTTCAACCCCTACTAACTTTATACAAGATCTAATGGAATTAAAATATCTAGGAAGGAGGATTGTTTGGGTTGAGTATGCTCTACAAACATGAAAGGATAATGTGAAGTTTAGTGCAATAAACATGTGCCATTAGTAGACAATAAATAAATTATAAAATATAAAGACTTGTACAATTTATAACAAATAATATGCAATGCAGTTGTAGTAGAATGCAACAATTAAATAAAATGTAGGCATACCTTGTGCATGCAATGATTGCAGTATGAACACAAAAAAGAAGGTATGCTCTCCACCCTACCATATTGTCTCATGGAGCCTCATGGGATCTCACCAAACCCTCGAGCATAAACATTAATTGTCCACCACTTTGATCAATGGTGAAAGAAATGCTTTGGCACCTAAGAAAATTTGTTGAGTTCAAATCAATGCTATACATTTTTAATAAATTGACATGGAATTGTGAAATAAGAAATGCAATAAAAGATATACATCCTTACGTTGTATACAAATGGGATGTAGGTGAAGGCCATAAACCATGCAAACTTGTGATCGTAAAGTTATTTAGCATTTTGGAGATCTATACATCATGTATATAAATAGAATGTAGTTGCAATCTAAAATGGTTTGACTGGGTTATAGCTAAAAAAAAGGGAAATGTGAACTTTGGTTAGGCAAACATGTTTTATTGGTAAGCAGTATGTAAATTACAAAATTTAAACAGTTCTATAATTTATAAGGAAAATATATGTAATACCATGATTACATCTCACATATAAAAAATGATAAGGAAGCGAATTTAGAAATGGTGGAGATTCTATATGCATGGAAATGAAGAGGGAAAGAGAAGAAGTACAGTTACCATAAAGAATAGAAAAAATTCATGATGATGGAAATGAACACAATTGTTGGAGACAATCCTCTTGTTTGGTTCATAGTTCATTGTAATTTTTGGTATGTATCCTGTAATATCTAGAAAAATAGAAAGGCAGATCTACACATAATTCTAAAGAACCCAGTTCAAGTGAGGAATTTAGTTGTGGACATAGAAGATATAAAATGGAACACAAAAAAATGAGGCCTTCTCTCCACCACTCTGATGAATGGTGAAATAAATGTTCCTTATTACATTTAATATACAATCTATCATTCAAAAAACTCCTTTTTGAGGTTGAAAGGAATAATAACATAGATACATTTCTGCACATAGGGAAAATAAAATAAAATGAAACACAACAAAAGAAAGCCTACTGTCCACCCTAACATATTGGGCCATGGACCATCATAGGTTGTTACACATATATATATCCATAAGTAGTCTTCAAACATATGAATCTTGTCTGCATTTAATGTTAGAAACACACAAATGTGCACATAAGAAATATAAAATCAAATAGAACAAAATGAGGCTTGGTCTCGATCATACCTATAAATTAGTGCAATTTTTTCTTTCCAAGCAGGTATACAGGCATTGCATGCCTTGGATGCATTTGTAGGGGTATGTTCCTTGGATATATATAGACACAGAAGCAATGTGTGGAAATGTATGTATGTGGAATTACATATGGAAAATAGGTAGACGATGGGCAATAAAAGGCCACGTGACAACTAAAAGGTATAATCAATAGAAAATTCTTTGTGATGACACCATTGATCAGAGTGATTATGGATTTCCCCTGTGTGCAAATATGTATGTATGTCATTGTAGGTGCAAAGAAATTTGATACATACTGATGCATATGTTTATTCTGTTCGGACATTCTTGCAATGATAAACTGTATTTTAACTATTATATGGAACATTTATGCAACCATTGACCATAGTGATGAACAATGCAATGTGCATGTTTGGATGTATGTCATAGTAGATGCAAACAAGATTGATACATGCTAGCACTTTTTTGGAACGATAAGTTTTATTTTGAGTGTTATGTGGAATATTGATGCCATGATTGTTCTCAATGGTGGACAATGTATTTCCCCTATGTATAGATATGTATGTATATCATAGCAGATCCAAACACCATTGATACATACTAATCCCTATGTTTACTTTATGGGACATTCTTGGAATGATAAGCTATATTTTCAAGTGTTATATACAAGATTCATGCCTGGAAGAAATGGGTAAAGAATTATCACAACCAACACTTTTGTAGAGCTTTTGCAACCATCGCCCCATGTAAAGAACACAAAATAACATCCAACCACCTTCACATAAATTTGACAACGGCTAACTGCACTTGGGCCTTAATAGAATCCCGCCCTTGTCAGAGGTAGGCACAATGTTTTCTGAGGCTTGAAATGGTAGGTGTTGCTTACAAGTGGTTGGCTGTTTTGGATTTGTTTTCAAATTAGAAGTTTTTGGTGCATCAATAGAGAGCGCTAGCAAAATGGCATCAACATTAATTGTCGTATGCTTTTCGTGTAGTGGTCATGGTTGCAAGTAATAGCTACCTTTTAAAGCCTTGGAAAATATAGTGAATGTCTGTGCAAACCTCAAATGAAACAATATTGCAAAGGGTTTTATTGATATACACCCCTTGCTACTTGCTTCAAACACACATCTTCCCACTAGCTTCTGTGCCAAAAAGCTAGAAAAAATTATCATAGACAACACTTTTCTTTTGCTTTTACAATGATTGCCCCATGCAAAAAACACAAAATAACCTCCAACCACCTCCACAGAAGCTGGATAATGCTTGATCAAACTTGCACCCTCATAGAAGCTTACCCTCCTCACTCATGGCTCTAATAGCAGGTATAGCAACAGAATGAGACCCAACAATGCCCTATCAAAAATTTCACAGACATTCACTATGTTCCCCAAGGTTTTAAACATATGTGGGCAGATGTAATTTGACACATGTTGTGGATTATGCTCCCCCTCTTTTTTTGCAAAAAAGAACTTGAAAATCCTAAGTCAGAGCCAATTACTTCACAGAAGAACAGGTACCACATGTTTTAGTCGACAAAAGAAATTTCAATAAACACATGATGTTGGTCTCAAACAACAAAAATGCAACTGTCAATTGAAACATATGTACCCATTCTTTTGTTATATGTCACGAAAATTCTCAATGAATAGAGACAAGGCTACGTGATAGCAAGTAGAAATTAATTTATGTGGAGAAGTTTAAGTATATAGATACAAAAAAAAAGCAACTACCCTATGAAAAGAATAAACATCAGAAGGAGTATATATGAATGTTCTCTGCATCTAAGCTCACATACATACATATCTACACATAGGGATTGTTGGTGTAATTAATTAATTAATTATTACACTAGCATAAGTTAACTTAGGTCATAAATCATTTAGTCCTAGGATGCATCATTTAATAAATGGGATAATATTCCCTTCCTAGTTTGTGGGATAAGATTCCTTCTAGAACTTATCTCATCATTTAATGATCATCTACATAGGGTTCACATGTTGTCACATGTTGTTAGATTATAACACTTGGCAACATCTCATGCATATTAGGTTTTACTTCTTGCCTATATAATCAAGCATCTTGTTCATTTGTAACATATCATATCAATATCATATCAATCATATTATCAATAGAATCTTTAATCAACATTCCATTGTTGCAACACTTCTCTTTGTGGTTGATTATCTTTCATGGCTAAAGTCCTTCATTGAAGATTCTGGAGCTTCAGGGGCTATGCAATCCATCATCTCAACATGGTATCAGAGCTAGTCCATTGAAACATCAACCCTAGATCCAGGAAGTTTGGAGTGCAAGATTCTTGCAGGCTTGAAGTTTTATGTTGCAGGCTAGTTGGTTCTACCCGGAAGCCAAGCTGATTTTTGGTGTAGATCAGGTTCTCTCCGACCTCTCCATTACATTCAGAAGGCCTCAAAACCCATAGATCTCCTATCCATTCATCAAAATCAGAGACAAATCATCCGGGAGCCAATCGAGGTATTATCTAGGGTTTGCAATTTTTGTACTCTTTGTACAATTTTGCAGAAAAAATTCCCCCTTTCAGTCCTCCATCAAGGAAATTTTTTTTTAGAAAAATCAATAAAATTATTGGCTATTTTTTGGGCTATTTTTTCTAATGTTGGCAGAAAAATCAAATTCTGCATAGGGCGACCTAGTATTTAAATTGTATAGTCGGCGTAATTATTTTTTTGGTGGCTATAGTTTTCCCACTAGTCGGCATACTTCGCAATAATTTTTTTTTGCAGGGTTAAATATTGTTTATCAAAATTTTGAATTGCAAATTTATTGCAATATTCAAAATTCCCTGTCGGCAGTCTGCAGCCCGACTTGTGGTCGGCCCCGTCAAATCATCGGCATCATTTGACGTCACTGGTTGTAAACCCTCCACCGGGGGTCACTTTTCCCGGCATTTGTTCCAGCGACCATCACTCATGTCGAAGTCTGCAGACCCGTCCGCTAAAGCCCCTGATCCCATCAGAACTGAGGGCTCCGCTAATCTTCGAAGCCCCTGCCACCAATGTCTATGCTCTGCCCCAGTCCCATCATGAACTGTGGGCTCTGCTAGTCTCTGGCAGTGCATCCTTCTGCCGGCTGAGCCACCAATATCCGCCACCCTGCAGCCACTCCGACGCCGCCATCCGGGCGGAGGATTTTTTTTTACCAACGCCCTAGCCCCGCAGTCCTATCAGCGACTGGGGGCTTATTTTTTTAGCCCCTGGGTGCTATATTTTTGTACCTAGTTAGTCAGTTTGATTTAAATTGCAGTTTCTTTTCCGAAGGCCATATCTTTGCACCACAATATTGAAAATTTGCAAACGAGATATCGATGGAAAGAGAATTCAGAGCACTATCCAATGGTGCCATCTATTTTGTAGGATTTTTCTACTATCCAATATTCAAGTCAACTGAATTCAACCCTCCCTTTTGGACTCAAAAGCACACATCTTCGCATCAGCTTGTCAGATTTCGATGATTCCAGCGGCATTCGGGAGATATTTCAGTGATTTTTCTCATCAGTCCACTCAATTTCTTTGGTTTCAGCTCCAGGTATCTTCTATTGGTTTTTTGCAATTTGGTGCATTTTCCTGATTCCTGAGACATCCTGAAGCTTGAAGTATAATTTCTCGATATCAGAGGATTATTTTCAGTTGCATATCTATTTGGAAGTCCTTATTTACTGCTGAAGGTTAGTGTCTTTGTTTTTTGTGGAGAAATTTTCATTATGGGGCTTGCATATTATTCTCCTTTGACTATGTTGCACAAGGGAAACTATCAGCAATGGCGAGATGGGATCTGCCACCATCTTCATTCACTTGATTTATTGCCACATCAATTTGGTATAGTTCCTCATCCGAGTGAAGGTATTCATGAACTTGCTTGGAGTTGCAGTAGGTACACTATTTTGGAGATTCTTGAGATGCAAGTTGATTGCGATGTTTTGAGATCTATTGAACATTGTGATTGTCCTCACATTCTTTGGACTAAGCTTTGGGAGCTATAAGGAGATTCAGACACTCCACCATTCCCCGATGGTCATGATTCAGAATATCATTCTTTCGATCAAGTACCCCATGATGTTATTGTTGTGCAGGAAGTTGATTACCTTGATCTTTCCGAAGAGTTTGACAAGGTACCTTTCAGTGCTTCTTCTTCATCAGAGATAGTTGGTATCCCTTCACATTCAGTGATTCCTTGTCTAGAATCATTGATTCAGGCTTCCACTATCATCATCCATCAGGACACATTCAGTTTTCTAGACTTGACATCACATGATGGCTTTGTTTCAGGTATCACTAACTTGGCTCCTTCTACAAGTTTGGAGGACATTCTTGAGGGGATATCACTCCTCTATTTAGATCACACCTTGGAGAGTTTTCTTGAGTATCCAACCTTGATTGGGAATTCAGAGACCATCTTGGAGGTGCTTGGCTTCTCTTCAGATATTTCATATCTAAGACTTCTTCCCTGTCATTCCATTTAGGTTTTGAGGTTTCTTCAGCATCCACCATTGGATTTTCTTCAGACTTCTTTCAGTGGTTTTGAGGACACTTCATTCAGGGGGGGCTATCAAGTCTCCATCACATCCATCATATCCATTCCATCTTTGTCTTTGGATATTGTTCAGCATCAGTTTCTGCATCATCCTGGTCTATTACACTCTTCATTGATTGTGGCATTTTCATCATCAGGCAAGGAGACACTTGATTAGAGTTTAGAGACATCATCCTTTTTCATCTTTCCTTCCTTCAATTCCTATCCAGAATGGGAAGCATCCCTTCACTTGCAGTTGGTTTTGTTTCTCTTGAAAGGGAGACAAGTTGTTTGTCGGCATGGGATTTTGTTTTGTCTTCAGACACTTACCTTTCTTGCAGGTGATCTCATCTTCTAGGGGGGCTACATTGTCTCTCTATTGTATCCATGTGACGGATGGTCTACTTGGGGGGTATTTGGGAGTCCTCTATCATTCCCATCCTATCTCACATTTCTGCTTTTTTATCTCCTTTTTGGAGAGGGGTTTTGTTCCCACTGGGTTTTCCCCTTTTCTCCGATTGTGGGAGATTCTCTGCATCTTCATGTACATGGGTTCCTAACATGGCCTCATAGCCGGGACCCATCATCATCTTGCATAATTATTGCATTTTCCTCCCTAAGTTGCACTTATGGGGGGGTGTTGGTGTAATTAATTAATTAATTATTACACTAGCATAAGTTAACTTAGGTCATAAATCATTTAGTCCTAGGATGCATCATTTAATAAATGGGATAATATTCCCTTCCTAGTTTGTGGGATAAGATTCCTTCTAGAACTTATCTCATCATTTAATGATCATCTACATAGGGTTCACATGTTGTCACATGTTGTTAGATTATAACATTTGGAAACATCTCATGCATATTAGGTTTTACTTCTTGCCTATATAATCAGGCATCTTGTTCATTTGTAGCATATCATATCAATATCATATCAATCATATTATCAATAGAATCTTTAATCAGCATTCCATTGTTGCAACACTTCTCTTTGTGGTTGATTATCTTTCATGGCTAAAGTCCTTCATTGAAGATTATGGAGCTTCAGGGGCTATGCAATCCATCATCTCAATAGGGATGAATGTTGGTTGTGACGTGGAAAAGTAGGGCATCAAATTATCTTTGTGGGTTTTCCCATTTGGGTGACTATTGATACCAATATTGTTTCATTTATGCCTTTCATTTTGTGGTGATGATTGCAATTCTCTAGCTTAGGCTATATTGTTTCATTTATGGCCACCGTTTTGTGTGAATGGTTGCAAAATAGTTAATATCATGTGTTTTGTGTGGTTTTTTTATTTGGCTTACTATTGAAACCAATATTGTTTCATTTATGGTTCGTATTTTGTGGTGGAGGTTTTTAATTGGTTTCTTACTGTGAGCTAAACTTTATAAGTATACAACACACATATATAGCCATACATGGACTTGTCAATATAGAAATCACATTGGGAGAAAATGAAATAAGCATCACTTGGAACAAGTTGAGAGATTAACATCACTTGGCACAGACTGGTATGACAATATCACTCATTTGTAGATGATTTCACATATCCACATAGCTGCACACAGACATGAATGTTGTCCATGGCTAACTTCATAGATATACATATTTGTACATAGGGAAAGTGAAATGGAACAAAAAAAAACAAGGTTTTCTCTCCACCCTATCATATTGGGTCATGGATCCTGATAGGCTCTCACCAAACCCCCAAGCAAGAACATACACTACCCACCACTGTGATGAATGGTGATATCAATGTTTCTTATTAGGCCTAATATAAACCCTATTATTGTAAGAATTCCCTTTTGAGGAGGAAACAAATAAAAACTATCCTCTGAAAACAATAAACAAAGGGAGGAGTATATGTTGTCTACATCTAATTTGACATACATACATATTTGCACACATGAAAAGGAAAATGATACACAACAAAAGAAGCACATACTTTTTTGTGGCAATATATTTCAAAGCAACAGATTCCTATCTATGCATTGAACACATAAAATAGATAAAGATGCAGGTGGCAAACAAAATGTAGACCAATATATTTAAACAGAGGTAGATGCAAATATATATGCATTGTTGATTGTTTCCCAACAACTTTAAAACCGATAAGGGTGATGAAAATTTTGTCCAAAGTTCACACATATAGCCTATCGGCTAAAAGTTTCCATATAGAGGCAATCGTTGCAAAGAAGTAAATATTATTTCATTTATCGTTCCATATATAGGTGATGGATGCAAAGAAATAAAATAGACCAATAACAACATTGTTTCATATATGCTTTCCATACACTGCCAATGGACACAATAATATTTAGAGTTCTAAAGTTACCAAAGCAATTGAATAGTTTATGTTACTTTCTATAAGGAATTTTTGACTGTTGTTTTGTAGCTCTACCTACTATGAAGATTGTGAGCCACCACAGTGACGATTGTTTTTGCAAACGACATGCATACATATGCACACCCAAATTTATCAATACATGGTGTGAAAGAAATATAGATGAGTTTAAATGCAGATATATGTGTATGTTTCCTGGGCAAAGGAAACAAACACCACTTCGTAGATTTTGTAATGGAAACATTGTTTCATGTATAGGCTCCATATATTGGTGATGGTTGCAATAATACCTTGCATTTAAAACTTACCAAAGTAATTGAGTAGTTTATGTTATTTTCAATAAGTCATTGTTCAGTGTTGGGCTATAGATTGAGCTGCACAACATAAGCAACAAACATTATAGCCAAGAACCATATGATATCCATATCCAACATGACATTATGATTAGACATGGAAAAGTAGTAGGGAGAACATTTAAGAAGCATTACATGCATATACAAACATACACATTCACACATACAAATACATCACAGACACATATATCTACACAAAACTCTGTCAAGATATTGTATGTACTGAGAACATTCAAAACAAGATCAAAACAAAATTTTATTAAAAAAAACTCATAGATACCTATAAATATTGAATTGTGCATGCATATACACATACATATCCATTACATACACATTTATCTACACACATCTATATCAAAAAGTTATATGTACTGAAAAATTTGAATTACATGCATATATATTTATGTATATGCATACGTAAATGTATGCATGCATACAACCATGTCCACAAGTATATATAAGAATAGTTGTAAATATTGGTACATCTGTTAAATAGGACGGCATAACTATATAACCAAACAACATAAAATAAAACCAGGAACATACACTTAAAGCGAAACAAAACTATAAGCAACATAAAGAATAGAAAAGAAAACAAGTGTATCTTTTTTTGTTAAACATTATAAGTTATACTTCATTGTCTTAATATATAACCAGTTAAACGAACAACAAAGCAATAGCAGTAGAAAGGAAAGGTCTTATGATGTGACAAGCAATGTAAAGAAAGAAAAGGAAACAAATGTCTAGTCAACATAAACTATAAAAAATATCCAAAGTCACAATTAGGAATGGTTGTTTTGGCATTCAAAGTAGTACAATAACTATCTCTAGAGACTCTTGCACGACAAGGGAAATAGTAGACAAATTTGACAACAATAGCTTGCACTTAGCTTCAAAGTTAATTCTTGAAACTTTGACTATTGTTGTTTTAAGCCTTGTTTCTAAATTATAGGTTTGAGTTTTAATAAGAACAGTGAAAAAAATGAGGTGTAGGTGACAACATTGATAACAGACTCAACAACCATTGCAGTAGAAGACTCATATTGCAAAATGTAAAGCTCTTTTGCTGACATCTGCAATAAGCTTGTTGCAACCTCATCAAAAGCACTAGCCCAAATCTTGCCTATGTGGTCTTCCATCTTTAGTTGCAATAAATATCAAAATTCACAATCAACTATTGTTGTTTGGAATTTAGGGAAAAACCACATATTTTGCTTGGACTGTTCACACTTTTTGTTGCATTGTCTGCCATTGGCCTACAATGGACATGTAGTGTAACAGAATGCATCTATTTTAATATATTTTACTGTTGCCTTGATAGTAGCTTGCAAAGTTTTTGGCAAGCCAAGGCAATGATCCAAGATATATGCAATAATGACTCCCATTTTCCAAAGCAACCTTCTGAGGCACTGTCCGGGAGGGCTCATTGGATCAAGGGATGTACTTCTATTATGTTGGGATTTATATATAGAAGAGTCCCTATGGTTAGTTCACAACTAGTCCATTGAAATACCCAACAAATGCATTTTTAACAATAAGGATGAGAACTGAACTAGGGGTGTACAACCTTTCTAGCTCGTCACCCTTTGCTTCCTAATTTGAGCCCCACAAATTAACATCAATTGAAAAGGATGACAAATCATTAAGTTTAACAGTCCTACAAATTGTTTGGGACTGATCCTTTCTTTGTATAGTCGATACCATTCCTACATGCACCACAATCCCAATAATATCAATCAAATTATTATTGCTACAATTTGCAATTTCATTTAATGGGATGAATTTAAATACTTTCTCTGGCACAAAGGCCTCATTTTCACAACATTTCAACATTGAGTTTTGATCCAAAATGATTTCCATCTAGTTGTTTAACTTATTAAATTTCCTATCTGCTTGTCTCACTGAGCCCTTTGACACATAATAAGTATGACCCACCTCAACCCTATCATAATGTAATTATTCTATGTCATTAAAGCAAGTGATTCATATTTCTATTCCCTCATTGTCAATTATGTCAAAGTTGAATACTTGTCCCTCGCACCCTTGTTTGTTGTAATGGTGCATATCCCTTTTCATTGTTGGGTATGTGCAAGATCATGATGGGCCAAAAAGTGGCTATATGATGGGTATGTGGCTGACGAATTTTTTTGTACCAAAATTTGATGAAATGAAAAGGGTTTTTAAAGGAGATTCTCAGCTTTCCACCAATATAAATTATGCTTTACTTTGAATTTAATAAATAATTATTATTCATTTTCTATTTGAATTACGACTAAAGTCCTGATTGATAGGCCGATTGAAAAACATCTATAGCTTTCAAATGGTATCACATTTTTGAATCAAACATGCATCACTTTCTATACTTTGCATACTATAGGTTTAAAAATAAAAATTGAATTTCATGAAGTTTTGACCAAGTTAAGGTGGTCAGGCATACGAGTTTTTATATTTTTTAAAAGTTGTAATAAAAAATTCATAATTAATTATTTACTTGGAAAAGAATTACAAACAAATATGCATCACATTGGGACACGAGTCCTCTACTTATATCTAAAATCTTATAAAAAAATATTATCATTTTATTGTTGTTAGGGTGGTTAGAAAGACACCTACTTATTTTTTCCCTGAAATTTAAGTGCTACTGCATTGAAATTTCAAATTTTCACCAAATAGATTTTCCTTTTTTTTAAAAACCTAGTAGTTTAGAAACTACTTTCAATTTGCTACAAATTCTATGCTTACATATTTTTGAAATAATATAGATAACTTATTCAAATTTTTACGTCAAGTTGTCTAACTCTGATTTTTTTTGAATTTTTCACCACTTAAGGGCCTATTTTTTCCATGATGATCCTGCACATACCCTGTTACCTAGCCTTTTATTGTCCATTTGGTTTGGTAAACATTCAACCCTTTAACAGGGTTGATATTTGCAGGAGCATCATGTGGTCTTTGGGATGTATTAATTCCAAATGTTGATGCTTGTTTGGATGGGGAGGGTGACTCGTAGCCAACTATTTGTTCTTATTGATCTCTAAACAAATATCTAGGTTTTCCAATTAGCTAGAAATTTGACATTTTGACATCTAAGGACAATATGACAATCGCCCTAGAACCAAGCGAACATCAAATACTTAAAACGACAGTCCCCACAAACGAGAAAGCTTAAAACTACAAGTACAAGTAGTGTAGAACAATATCTAACCTTGATTCCCACAACTTTCTACACAAATAGTTTTTCAAGCTCAAGATGGAACCTATTTTCAATGCCCTTGTAAACAAAAGGTCATTGTATTTTGTAGGAAAAGTCCCTATTTGCATGTGGGTTCCATCAGAAAGGACGAATTTGTACCGATCAACCGAGCTTTGATCGCCTCCTATTTTTTGAAAAGACACTAGCTAGAGAACCAGAGATGGGACAACATCTCCAACATCAATAGATCGTATCACATGAGCTGTGAAGGTTGGATTTTCATTTGTATCCTACAAGGCAGTTTAACTCAATGAAGCGACAGTAATGAGATATTCATGGTTGTGACTCAAGTTTAGAAGTAAACAACAATATTGACACATTTGAAAACTATAACATTTTTCCCTCTAACACATAGGTCACTCCCAAACGGTGAGAAAATTGAAAGGAAAAGGAAAGATAAAGAGTTTGAATATAAATTAGTTAGAACATATATCATATGTAACAATTGTTAATTCAAATGAAGCATATTCACAATTTGCTTGGTGCACTTGGAAAAGTGTCAATTTAATTATCAGTAGAAAAAACAAAACAAGAAACAAACTTACATGACTAGTGCTTGAGGATTGTTCGTCAACCTGGGTAGAGCCAGAGGCCACTGACATTGTTGGGGCTGCTCTTTTAAAAGCTGAGAGTTGCAATGCCGGAAACTGACTACAAGGTCTATGACTTCAAAACACAACATGAGCTCTCAATTTTTTTCCTAGAGACATCAACAATATGAGGGAAAATAAATAATTAGGAAAAAGGCTTCAATGTTCTATATAACAGTTAATATAAAGTATATCATTCAAAGAATTCCTTGTCAAGGTTCAAAAAAATAACAACTATTTTCACAAAATAATAAACTTTGGGAAGAATACATATGTACATTGTTTGCATCTACTTTGACATACATACATATCTACA
The DNA here is from genome assembly GCA_007258455.2 of Sequoia sempervirens. Lineage (NCBI taxonomy): Eukaryota > Viridiplantae > Streptophyta > Pinopsida > Cupressales > Cupressaceae > Sequoia > Sequoia sempervirens. The sequence goes on from VDFB02263815.1 coordinate 316,132, forward strand.
CACAAGAAAATTTAATATTGTTTCATATATGGATTCTGTTTTGTGCCAATGGTTACAACGTAACCATAGTCTATATTATTTTCCATAGCACAATGTTAATTTTTGTTCTCTAGCTTTGGCTATATTGTTTCATTTTCAATGCATAATAAAATAGTAAATGTTATAGAGTTTATGTTGTTATCCAAAAGACATTCTTTACTATCATTGCCACTAATTTTATTTCCCCTATGTGCAGAAATCTACATATGTGATATTAGATGCAAAAACCATTATTATAGAGCAATGAAAATACACCTTATGATTCCAAGGATGTCCCAACAAAATAAAGATACAGATCACTATGTATCAATGTTCTTTGCATCCACTATGACATACATATATTCCTACACATAGGGGAAATACATTGTCCATCAGTGCGATCAAATGTCTGCACAATTTTTGACAAGGCATTGTTGGTTGTCATTTTGTGGGTTTACTAGCTATCACAAGTACAAGCAATGAGAGAAAGCTTTTGTGAAGGTGCAAGTTCAATCATGTGTTTTCAAGCTATTGTCCATCTAGCAGCAAGTTTTTTTTTTTTGTTTTCCCGCATGGGGTGATAGATGGAAAATCAATACAAATGTGTCAATTGTGATAATTTATTGCACATTTTTTGCAGACGCTGAAGAAAGCAAGGAGCAAAGAGAAAGCAAGCGGGAAGAGGTACACTTGAACCAAGTAGGAAGAGGTGGAATTTGAAAAAAACCCTTTATATTTCTAGTTGTTCTTATATATACTTGTGGACATGGTTGTATGCATGTATACATCTACATATACATATACAAAAACATCTATGGATGCGATTCAATGTTCTCAGTGCATACACCATCTTCATACAATTGTGTGTAGACAAATGTGTTTATAATGCATTTGAATGTGTGCAGAAAAACACTAAAGTATGTGTTTCTTTTCTTTCCTTTCATTGTTCTTTTCTTGTGTGTAGATATGTATGTGTGCGAAATAAGATGTAGACAACATTCATATAAACTCATCCCCCTGTTTATTTCTTTGCTAGGATAGTTGTATTTTTTTTTCCTCAAGGGGAATTCTTGCAATAATAGGATTCATATTAAGCATAATAAGAAACATTTCTTGCCACATCCAATGTGCTGAAAAGCTCTTTGAAGTTAGGAAAATAGCATAAACTGTTTTATGACTTTAGCTCTCACTATATTGTTTCATATTTGATTCACAATCCAATAGTAAATGTTATAGAATTTATGATGTTGTCCATAAGGCATTGTCGACTGTTGGTCTATAGATTTGGCTATATTGTTTCCTTTCCAATAAGATGCTATTGAAAAAGAGAATTTACTAGGTTGTTGTTGAAACTAATATTGTTTTATTTAAGGCGTGAGTGTGTATGTCTGTATATGTAGTTTCTACATGTATCTTTGAGGTTATGCATATAACACGAATATTTAAGCTATTTATCTTCCCTTCACCTTTTTTTGTTTTCTAGCCATTTGGGAGTAGTCTATGCGCTACAGAGAAATGGTTCCAGTTTGTAGATGTGTCAACATTGCCATGTGCTTTCTTCTTTATATCCAACAAAAATATAATTTTGTTTGCTTTTTGCTAGAGCACCTTTTTGAAAATTAAATAGTATAGCCTATTCAACAACATCTTATAAAAAATGAAACAATACACCCTAACCTAGAGAAAGACAATCACCAATGTCTTATGGAATCAATGTTTTTTGCATCTGCTATGACATACATACATATCTGTGCATACGGGTTAAACATTGTCCATTACTTTGATTGATAGTGCCATTACCTAGACTGTTGTACTAGTTTTGGAAAGTGGGAAGAGGTGCATTTGAAGCAAGCGGGTAGATGTGTGAGTGGAGGTGTATATTGGGAAAACCATTTCTAGAGTATTTCGAAAACAATTCATGTTATTTTCCAAAGGCCATTGTTCATTGTTGTTTTCTAGCTGATAGTATATTGTTTTTGTTACCCATTTTTGTTACTTGCTTAAGTTGATTGAGCTAAAGAATTTTCAAAATTGAAAGAGAGGTATATTTCACATTTATCTTTCCTATATTGCATTCAATTGTATGCACAAAAAAATCAGAAAGATTACAAGACTATAGTAATAGATCATTGCATTTATACAAGTGCATGCAATATGGAAAAGATTTGCACAAATATTTCTGAAAAAGGTAATATTTATTGATACAAAAGTGCATACTTGTCTCACACAAGCCATGAGACTAACTTGTTCAATGAAATGAAAAATAATTTATACACTGATGGATAAAGAAAAAAGAATGCACATATAGGGGAAGAGGCCAGTAATTTTCTAATGACTGGTTTGGTGTCTATTGTCTTGCTTTATCTCCTACTTTGAGTTGTGTTGTGTCCTCCATAGCTCCTTGCTCCTAGTCCCTGCATTTGGGAATTGCAATGATGTTAGAGCAATGCTGTAAGAAATGAAGGTCTCTCATACTACATGTGCATGCACCCATGAATGTATAAACTTCCCCTCAAGTAAATTAACTAAGCATAAAAATTATACATGTCCAAAGAAAGAAACATGATCATCAAATGCATCAGTCATATGCACATGTTTTTTCTAACTTGTTTGTTTCATGTGCAAATACAAGAAAATAAATGTTATTGTTTCATCAAATTTCAACACGTGGGGTAAACGTGGCTCCCGTAAAGGTTGAGCTAGACATGCTACTTTGTTGTGTTTTTAAGAGGCATTGAAAGACACTCATCAAATAATTCACCTCTTTCTGACCTACCTAATCAAGTATATATCAATTAAGATAGAGAGTTATTTGTCATTGTCTTAAGTGACATATACTTGCTTAAGAAAATCAGAAGAGAGGGTGAATTTAATAACAAGTGAATGAAGCAGATTGTAGGAATTCATTGATCAGTTTAATCTTAGGAAACAGTTAAATTTTACAATGATGTAAAGGAAAGCAGGAAATTCAGAGCTTGTAACATATACTGTAGGATACAGTCATCTTCCCTACCAGTGTGACAGTCATGTTCATGGAGAACAATGTCAAAAGAGAGAGAATAAGAAATGCTCAAGGAGGATAACATATGTTCATTGTAAAAGAACACAATCATTGTTTGTAGAAAATAGTGGATTCATTAAACATGCTTGATTGGTGTTCTAGGTTTTGAAAGCTTACAACCATGAAGAAGATATTTTTTGAGACTATAATAGATGGGCATAAGATGGAAAAAGGTTATGGATTTGCAATGATGGTAATAAGATTCAGTGCACAATATAATACTAAGGGGTTTGTGAAAGATGATGATTGTAAAGAACACAATCAAATACAGGATACTGCAAAAGGATAACAACTTACTGTCATCACACAAATGACAAGGAACTCTTATAATCTTTCTCTATGTAGCATAATAAATACATTGAATCAATATTAGTTGTGTGTTGCATAGTGAAGTGATTATGACAAAGCCATCAGAGGAATACCATTGTGATAGTATCAGCAAGCCTTATGACATTTTATAACAATATAAACAAAGCATGTGAATTGTTATAGAATGCCTAAGATTGATCTTTCAAAAAATGCAATGGATGTCAAAAATTTAAAGAAATATCATAGAATGAATGGAATTAAACAACAAATGATCTTCAAAAGATGCCATGATGGTTGAGTGCAGCCTTATAAAGTAAGTAACTGAAAAAAAGGCATCAATTTATAGTGCATTTAAAAGCAAATAGAGTTTTCTATGTGCAAGTGTGTGCAGATGATACTGTAATTCATGCTATACAGTAAGCAATGTTAAGAGATAAATTCAACAATAAAAAATATAGTAGACTGGGAATAAAATGGGTACGAGGAATAAGTGCAAGGAAAATGTGTATTTTTGCTATAGCTCATGAAAGTGAACAACTGTCAATATCTTTGATAATGGAGGAATTTTTGTAATGCATTTATCTATTTAATGGAATCACGATGTCATCATAGCTGAGAAATGATGCTATCTTTGAATGTGAGAAAATACACAAAGTTTGTGACTTGGGTGTATGATATGGGAGTCTATCAAAACCCTCAGTTTTGTTCAAGAAACAAAAAGTCCGTGAAGAAAAGTGGAAAAGCATCAAAAGATAAAATTATGATTATAGATTGCAAAAGTATTTCATGATTTTCTACTTACATAATCTATAGAGAAATGTATGAAGAGAAGGCTTTCAAAAATAAGCCACAGACAAATGGCCGCAACCTGTCATATATAGAGTTTTTATTTTCAATTTTTTTCTGGAAATAGATCATCTAATGCAAAAAATGAAAGTTTCAGTACTTCAAGTACCAAGAAAATCCAAAATAGAATGTACAACTCTAGAAGTAAAAGAGCTTTGGAAGCCCACAACTATGAGTTTTATAAGCTTTATACTCAGAAAAATGGAGACCATAGAAAAAGAACCCGCGGCTTGATAAATACAAACCCTAGCAAATTCTGAAAGCGAAAGTTCAACTATGGCGGCCCAAGAACTTACAAATAAAAAAAAATCTTCAATCATCAATTAGAAGCTACAGGAAATATAACTGAAGCAAAACCCCATAGCCTGCAGCCTGGGTTCTTTACTTTTTTCATCTAGAGTAAGAGCAAGACACTATAATGTGTAAGAATGAGCTTACCTTCTTCAGGTTTTCTTCTATTGTTTTGCATAAAATATTTGTGTCAGATTATGTTCCAGAAGCTTAGATACAAACTCCATAATGACCAAGAGAAGAAGAAATCATAGAGAACAAAAAGAAAACAAGTAAAATGAGTGGAAGAAACCACATAATGCCATGGCCTATAAGGCCCTAAATCATTAATCTAAGGGTTTCTATTCAAAAAATTCTTTCAGAAGATGACTTACTAGCCTGTCAATGTAGAGAATCGACAATTTTTTTGTAGAAGATGCCTAAAAGATAGCTTCAAAATCAACAGAGAAACCCTCGGTGGTGGCCTCAGCTTCTTCATGAAGCTTCGAGAGAAATGAAAGAAATAATTTTCTTTTTCCCTTGTTTTTGTTTTAGGGTTACTAACCCTAATGATGTCGACAGAAGGATTTTTTCATTTTGTTTTATCAAAAATGAAACACCAATTGATGTATGACCCCATGGCTACATTGGAGTAAGGTTAAAATATTCATGCCTTAGGCATTTTAAATGCCTTTGTAAAGCCTTGTATTGTGATGTGCTTTGAAAATTTTGCATTTTGCTTTTGAAAATGTAAAACATTTTTTACCTTTTGTGATGTTGATAAATTACTTAAGGTATAAATGTTATTTTAATGCAAAATTAGGTGATGCAGGTTATGCTTTGAAGACAAATGGAGGGAATTTAGGGAAGGTTATTTTAAGTTTTTCAACATATGCCACATATGTAGGAGAATTTATGCACCTTTTTGAAGGTTTTGCAAAAATATAGGGGTTGTTTTGCATGCCTAAATGCTTGGCATGGTGAAAACCACTTTCCCCACATGTTGGAGACAGTTTTGGGGGGCTCTAGTGCCTCATTTTTAGGCTATTTTGATGGATCCAACCCAAGTTAGTTGCTAGCTCCTATTTTGGTGCAACTACTTGGAGTTGATTATTATATTCACTCTTGTAACTCTTTGTGGGAGTTAGTTCTTCTGATGCAAATTGGGACTTAGAGACTTTTTTAGTCCTTTGTCAAATTTCTTGCAAGCTTTTGTAACTCATTTTGGACACGAAATACAATTTAGACCTTGGGTATCATTGAATGGTGTACTTTTTCCTTCTTGTTACTGCATTATTGTGTATTTCCACATGATTGATTGAGTTATTGTGAGATTGTATTCATTTCCTTTAACTTTGTCTCATAGATTTAGTACCTTTTTTTTAGAGAAGTGTGATGTTGCAAGTTATAATCTGTGTCAAGAATGCAGGTTGCTCTTAGTTGTGAAGTATTTTTCCTCATAAGAGCTTAAGCAGTAAGGCCTCTTTATAAAATACTTATGGAAAGCACACAGAAATAAGTTGTGCAAGTTTGTTTTTTCCATTCATTCTATGCAAGTGTATGAAATCTGAATTTCAAGTCTAAGTAATATTTTGGTGTATCACCTTAGGAGGTAGTTTTCATTTTATGTTATCTCTTTGCCCTTTTCCTTAGCAAAAAGCCAATAGGATTTAGGTGAGAACTAAGAGGAAGCCAACCTTCTCCAGAGGTTGACCCCTATTTATTAAATCCCACACTTTGAGAGGTCTTCCCATGTTACACTGAGTTGTTGAATATCATATTCAATAGGGTGCAAAATCATAATGATAACAGTTTTGGCATGCTCGGTGGGACTGTCGAATCAAATAGCTTAGAAAAATATAAATCATTGCTAGTTTTGATATGCTACCAACAGTTTTAAGCCTATGAGAGGTAGTTTTTGCATAGCTGGCGACTTCCAATGTGAGTAGAATTAAAAGACCAGTGCTGTGAAGCTTTACATGAAGAAGATTCAAACAAGGAGTTCACATTCCTTTGAGTATTTACAATTGTCTCCACCTAGAAGGTAGAGTAGGTCTATAAAAAGAGCTTCTATCTCAAAGAGGGTTCAATCAACCCCACCAAGTTTCAAACCAGCTTTAATAGCCAGTTCAGTTTTACCTACAACTTCAATCCCTATTGTTTCAGCTCAGGTTAATCAACCTCTACCTGTGCAAATGGCTAGAAATCAGCTTTTTGTGCCATTTAATGGAGGCAGTCCATTGAATTTGGCCCAACATGATGACATTCTTGTAGCTACCTTGAAAATTTCACCATTTTTTACAGGAAAGGATCAAACAACCCCTATTGAGCATATTAGAGATGTAGCTTCTCTGTGCGGGGTTCATCATATAACCCAACAAAATGTAGTTGTTAGATTACTTGCAGCCTCATTGAAAGGTAACACATTACAATGGTTGAGAGGTTTGCAAGTTGGGTCTATTGCAACCTGGGATGAATTGGGAGATCAGTTACACAAGCAGTTTTAGGATAAGTCTTACCACTTGTCACTGGTTGAACAACTTACAACCATCAAAAGGGCTCCTCAAGAGAAAATGTCAGATTTTAATTTCTATTTTTAGAAGACATGGTTCATAATACCTAAAATAGTAAGGCCTTCTCCTGATTATGCTTTCCTATATTATTTAAGGGCTTTGCACAGTGAAATTGCTATCATGATTCAGTCTATGGGTGGGAACACATTGCCTCAAGCATATGATATAGCTATAGGTCTGAAAACAACCTTATTTAGGCTGGAAGGATAGCTCCTAGACCCCAAATGCCAACTTTTCCAGACATTTAGCCTTCCATGCCTTTACAAATTCCACCTTTTGCACCTTTACCAGTTGTACCAACATTACTAGAAGTTTCCCAACCTGGTGTTAATCAAGGAGCTGTTGTCCCAAGATCATCTCAAGAGTTGTAGGAGATTAAAAGCCTATTACAGACTTTTGGCAACAAGCTAGTGAATATAGAGAAGCAGCAACAACAAAGTAGACAACCTTTTCAGCAGAATCAAGGTCAAGGGTAGCAATATCAGGGAAATAGACAGCCTTATCAAGGCAATTATTAGGGGTAGAGAAAAAATTTCAATCCAAGACCATTTCAACCATATAACCCAACCCCAATTAGTGTTGTTAAGGAGCTTGTTCTTGTTCTGAACAATCTTGCAGTAGGTTATGAATGGTGTTCACCTTGCAATCAGCCCCACAACCAAGCCACTTGTCCAAATAGGGTTATTAACCAAGAATTAATGGTGCAAAATGATTCAAGTTCACAGCTTAATGAACCCAATGATGCATCCTTAATAAAACAAAGTCAATCTAAAAGTGATCTGCTACCTTTCTAAATTGGCAAGGTGAAGAGTTTTGTGGAGTGTAATGATGATTCCCCAATTGCAGTAAACACAAGAGCCAAGAAAAAGGATTTTGAGCTTGATCAATCAACTAATAAAGGAAAAGGAGTTGTAAAACCATCTACATCACAAGTTCCCCGCATTTTGCAAAGGAATACAGAAGTTGTTGCCAAGGAGCAACCTCACTTACAGGCAGAACCTGCTGCTGCAAGGATACAACAGAAGGTAAATTCTACTGCCCCCTTCAATATTGTTGAAAACATGAAACAAATGAATGTCACAATGTCTATGTGGGACTCTTTGGCAATCCCAAGCCAAAAAGAGTTGTTACAATCTACTTTAATTGAAAAGATAGTGTCCAATGATGCCTCGGTTGATTCAGTTAAAGTTGTTTTCACAAATATACCCCAAGATAGTGATAAAAATCCAAGTAAAGAACCATAAAAAGGTGTTAAGCCCCCTCCTTTCTATGTGACATTGATTGTGGGAGACAAATTAGTACATAATTGTATGGTTGATAGTGGAGTTAGTAGTTCAGTCATGCCAAAAAAGATTGTAGATCAATTAGGACTAAAATACCAACCCCTTGAGAAAGGAGTACTCCAGTTAGATGGGACAACAATTAATGTTGTTGGTATTATTAAAGATTTGGGTCTCAAATTACATACCTACCCAAATTTTTCAATTCCTCAAGATATCTTTTTTATTGATTTACCTCCATTCTTTGCCCTGTGTCTATCGAGGGACTTCACTACAAAAATTGGAGGTTATTTGTCTTATGATTGGTCTCATATTCTTTTTAGGACTAGGTATGGAACAAAGGTGACAATAAAATCAGAATCATTGGCAAAGGATCACATTAAACCTTATGTACCAAGTGTAGTTAATGATAACTGTGTTATTTTTTAAGACAGTGAGCTTGTTGCAACTTAGGAGCTGCAAGCTAAAAGTATACTAGAGGTGCTGCCAAATGAGTGGGAAGCATAAAATATTGTGGATAATCCAAATGAACTCATTCAAGAGACTGGTTTGGGTATTTATGTGCTACATGAACTAGAAACAGAGATGCCAAACCTTGAAAAGGAGGCAGAACAACAATTACCACAATAAGATGAGCTATGACATATGTATTTTGATGGCTCCAAAAGTAGAAATGGAGCTGGTGGAGGTGCTATGTTGGTCTCTCCACAAGGTGATAAATATTACGCTGCTTTCAAATTTTCTTTTTCCTGTTCTAACAATACTGTTGAGTATGAAGGTTTGATACAGGGCTTAGAATGGGCAAGGAGAAGAGGAATAAGCTACTTGCAAGTATTTGGGGACAACAAATTGATTGTTAATCAGGTGAGAGGGTTAAATGTGACAAAGAATGATACTTTGAAATATTATAAGCATATGGTATGGGATATGATAGAGGAATTTGATGCCTTTAATCTAATCTCAATCCCTAGGAGTCAAAATAAGCACACATATAGATTGGTTGCAAATGGTGCTCAGTTTGACATACCCAATGAGATTAGAAAAGAGAAGGTACAACAATATGTTAAGGTAGTTGTCAGGCCCTCTATTCCTAACAACAATGCTCACTGGTGAGTCTTTGAAAGTGATGAGTGGATTTTAAGTTTTCTACTTGAGGAAGACTAATTTTTTTTGGTGAATCAGGAGAAGTTAAAATAGCAATATGAAGATCAGATTATCCAACTAAGGACAAATAAGCTACCCAAATGTCTGGTTACGCTAGAGTCCATTTTCAATACCGATGACTAGCTTAAAAGGAACAAAACCAACATTCAGATTAAAGAGGAGCATTACGAAGAGTTGGAGATCTTTAAAGGCAAGCTTCTTAAGATAGGAAAATTTGTTCACAATCAGATAGGTAGGCTTGTGTTGCTTTATGTCAAGAGTTTCAGGATGTTTTTTCTTGGTATTATTTTGATTTGAAAGGATTTGATCCTAGAGTTGCTCAGCACACAATAGAACTAGAACCCAATGCAAAGCCTGTAAGACAAAAACAAATGCCTTTAAATCCAAAACTAGAACCCCTCATGATTAAGGAATTAACCAAGCTAATTGAAGGAGGAATTATATTTCCAATTAAACACACCTCCTGGGTTTCTAACCTGGTTTCAGTTAGAAAGAAAAATGGGGAAATCAGGCTTTGTGTGGATTTTAGAGACCTTAATAGGGATTCTTTGAAGGATCATTACCCATTTCCCTCTATGGAGTAGATCCTTCAAGTTGTTGCTAGTTCTGAGAGATTTTCCCTACTTGATGGATATTCTAGTTATAACCAGGTATTGTTCAAAGAAGAGGACCAATACAAGATTGCATTTACAATAAAATAGGGCACTATGGCCTACAAGAGAATGCCTTTCGGCCTATCCAACATTGGAGCCACTTTTCAAAGGGCTATGGACATGGCGTTTCAAGGTTTAATTAACAAGATTGTGCTCATTTATTTAGATGATGTAATAGTATTCTCAAAAGATGTTGATGAACATTTGTTGCATTTAAAACAAGTGTTTGAAAGATGTAGGGAATATGGAATATCCCTTAATCCCAAGAAAATTATCTTTGTTGTCCATGAGGGTAAACTATTAGGACATATAGTGTCAAAATAGGGAATTACTATTGATCCTGAGAGAGTCAAAGCCATTTTAGAGCTGCCATTGCCCAATCACAAAAAAGGGCTGCAAAGATTCCTTGGCAGAATTAACTTTATGAGAAGATTTATCCCAGATGTTGAAAACCTTTTGAGACCATTGACTGCTATGTTAAAACAGAATGCAACTTTCAACTGGACTAGAGAAGCTAAACACAGTTTTGAATCCATTAAGGAAGCTTTATCATCAACTCCCACATTGGTAAACCTAGATTTTGCAAAGGACTTTATTTTTTATTCTTTTGGTAGTATAGATTCTATTTTTGCAATGCTAGTACAACAAAATAATGAAGGCTTAGAGCAGCCCATTTCCTTTTTTAGCCAAGGTTTGGCAGATTATGAACAGAGGTATTCATTTGTGGAAAACATGTTCTTGTTGTCATAAGAAGTTTGAAAATGTTTAAGCCATTAATTTCCAATAATAAGATTTATTTAATGGTAGCACATCCAAGTGTGAAAGAGTTCTTGTTGAGTAAAGATCTCAATGAAAAGAGAGCCAGATGGATCACTAAAGTCATGGAATTTGATGTTGATATCAAGATCACAAAGCTTGTAAGAGTTAAAGGACTCTATGAATGACTTGCTTCAACACTAGAAAGTGAAGAGACAATAGAAACAGAGGTTGTTCTAGTCATTGATGATCAAGATCAGAATGTTGCACCTACATTAGGTGCAAGTTGGGTTCATGACATGACTCACTTTTTGCAGATTGGTGAGTGTCCACTAGGTTTAGACAAAGAAAAGAGGATATATTTCAGATTACAATCTATATCATATGTGTTGATTGATAATGTTCTTTTCAGAAAAGATCTAAATGGTGTTCTATTGAGATGTATTTATCAGGATCAGATCGATAAGGTGATTCATGAGTTTCATGATGGAATTGCAGGGGGACATTTTTTCCCAAGAACAACTGCATGGGAAATTATGAGAGCTAGCTATTATTGGCCAAGCATGTTTAAGGATTCCCATGCATGGGACAGAAAATGTGTAAAGTGTGCATTTTTTGCAAGAAAATAAAAGCTACCAGCATTACCTTTGCAACCAATTCAAGTGGAACAACCCTTCATGAGATGGGGCATTGACTTTATTGGAACCATAAACCCACCTTCTAGTGTTGGTCATAAGTGGTTACTCACTATTTCCGATTATTTCACAAAGTGGACTGAGGCAGTAGCCTTGAAAGAAGCCAATGAGTCATCTATTTTGAACTTTTATGATGATATAATAACCAAGTTTGGTGTTCCAGAATCAATCATTTTAGATCATTCCTTAGCATTTGTGGGACTCAGAGTGAGTGATTGGGTAGTTAAAAATGGCATATATTTGAACACATCCTCTAACTATTACCCTCAAGGTAATGGTTTGGCTAAAAGCACAAATAAGAACCTGATTAGAATCATTAAAAGAATGATGGAGGAAAATCAGAGAGCTTGGCACACTAAGTTGAAATCTTCCTTATGGGAAGATAGGATAACTCCCAAATAGTCTATTGGAAATTCTCCATATGTACTGGTTTATGGCAAGGAAGCCAGATTGCCTTTGTCTGTAGAGCTTCTACCTCTTGATATTATGCATTAGTTGAAAATGTTTGAAGAATAAGACCCATTAGCAGTCAAATACGCTCAACTCATGGAGCTAGAAGAGACAAGAAACAAAGCTATAAAGTCTTTGGAGTATCATCAACTCCAAACTAAAATATTTTTTGATAAGAGGGGAACTATTAGAGTTTTCAGAGAGGGTGATGTTGTACTCAAATGGGATGAGTTGAAAAGCAGGTCAGGAAACCATGCCAAGTTTGATAACTTCTAGAGTGGCCCATTTATTATCACAGAGTGCAAGGAGCACAACACATTCTAGTTATCAAAGATGGATGGAGAGATTCTTCCTATCCCAGTCAATGGGATACACCTCAACCGTTTCTTTGAGGTTTGATCTATACCATTTTTTCTAGTTTAGAAGTTTTTCTTTCAATAAGTGTTGTTGCACCTTAGTTTAGTTATTTTTTTCAAATTCCCTAAGTGCTTTTCAGCACAGTTAGATAGTTTTCCTTCTGTAGTTTTGGTTTTCAATAAGTTTCCAAGGTGTTATGAGTCATTTCTATTGAGTTACAACATTGAATCAAGTTACTTTTAGATCTATTTTGAGTTTCTGAGTGACCTCATGCCCAATGAATAGTCTAGGCAACTGGTCTTAATGTTTAGTAGGCAAACATATAGTAGATGTCGCCAAAAATGTTACCCATTTTTGTTACTTCCTTAAGTTGATTGAGCTAAAGAATTTGCAAAACTGAAAGAGAGATACATTTCACATTTATCTTCCCTATATTGCATTTAATTGTATAGACATAAAAATCAGAAAGATTACAAGACTATAGTAACAAATCATTGCATTTATACAAGTGCATGCAATATGGAAAAGATTTGCATAAATCTTTTTGAAATAAGAAATATTTATTGATACAAAAGTGCATACTTGTCTCACATAAGCTGTGAGACTAACTTGTTCAATGAAATGAAGAAAAATTTATACATTGATGGATAAAGAAAAAATAATGCATTTATAGGGGAAGAGACCAGTCCTTTCCTGATGACTGGTTTGGTGTCTATTGTCTTGCTTTGTCTCCTACTTTGAGTTTTCGTGTGTCCTCCATAGCTCCTTACTCCTAGTCCCTACATCTGGGAATTAAAATGATGTTAGAGCAATGCTCTAAGCAATGAAGGTCTCTCACACTACATGTACATGCACCCATGAATTTATAAACTGCCCCTCAAGTACATTAAATAAGCATATAAACTGTACATGTCCAAAGAAAGAAACAGGATCATCAAATATATTAGTTATATGCACATGTTTTTTCTAAATTTTTTGTTTCATGTGCATATATAGGAAAAGCAATGTTAATGTTTCATCAAATTTCAACACATGGGGTAAATGTGGCTCCCACAAGGGTTGAACTTGGTGTGTTGCTTTGTTGTGCTTTTAAGAGACATTGAAAGACACTCATTAGATAATTCAACTCTTTCTGACCTACCCAATCAAGTATATATCAATTAAGATAGAGAGTTATTTGTCACTGTCTTAAGTGACATGCACTTGCTTAAGAAAATTAGAAGAGAGGGTGAATTTAATAACAAGTGAATGAAGCAGATTGTAGGAATTCATTGATTAGTTTAATCCAAGGAAGCAGTTAAATGTTACTGTAGACACATAAAAATGACCTAGGCCTACAAGCTCTATTTTTACCACTTTCGTCCTAGCATAATTATGACACTTAATTATGTCCTTGGTCCACATTTGACTATTAATTAAATAATTCATTATTATTTAATTCATATCTCTTTTATTCTTCATGATTATTAAATAAATAAATTATATTTATTTATTGAGTACGTCACTAAGGGTCTATTCTTCTTACAATTAAATAATTTTTTAATTTATTTAATTACCTTTATTCATTTATGTCTTCTTGATTATTAAATAATTGAATTTCATTTATTTATTTAATATGTCACTAATTCTCATAATTGAATGAATTTATTTATTTATTTAATTATTAATCATATCCTCTAAATTAAACAATTATCTTTAATTATTTAATTGTCAAATTTAATGAAATTATTTAAAATGATCTCACATTCTTGACTGTTAGTTCATTTTAGTAAATAATGGGTTAATTTCGTAAGGTTAGATTATCAAATAATAAAGCATAAAAACCCAAAGAAGCTATCAAGAACAATGAAAACTAAAACAAGAACGATTATACCTATCACTCGTTGAAGCTTCCTTGATTCACCTTCATAACACCTTCTAACTTGTTGATTGTTGCCCTCAGATCGAGTGTGTGAGCAATTTGATGCCAAAGACTATGACGAAGTCCTAAACAAGCTTTGAAGGATTTGATTACTAAATGTCTATTCCTATGAGAAATAATGAAATGACTATACCAAGAAATGTCTAAGACTTAATGAAATCAAGTACAAAAATAAATGTTGTGATATCTAAGAATGAGCGTGAGTAGTCAAAAATGTGAGCAAAATTGTCATTTTATAGAAAATATAATTTTGGACAGATCGAAATTGAAAGCTGACAAAGCCTAAAATTTGTGGAAGAGATTGCAAGTGACAATCCCTAATCAGGGTTAGGGAAAAATCATTAAATGAGTGTTCAAGTTGTCATTTGAGAAAATCAAATTGACAGTCAAGAATAAATGAGATAATTAGTCAAAAGATAAAGATTTTTGAAAATCAAGAAGATAAAGACTGCTTGATTTGTGAGATTTGAAAATCAATAAGATAAGAGTTGAACTAAAAAGCAGATTTGGAAAATCAATTTGCTCAATTGCTTGATTTTTGAAGAAGAAGATTACCATTTTGAATTAAATTAATTCAAAATATGGATTTTGTGTGATAATAAATAATCGATTTTCAGATTATTTACTAAAATGAACTAACAGTCAAGAATGTGAGATCATTTTAGTAAATAATCTAAAAATTGATTATTTATTATCACACAAAATCCATATTTTGAATTAATTTAATTCAAAATGGTAATCTTCTTCCAAAAATCAAGCAATTGAGCAAATTCTTGATTTTCCAAATCTGCTTTTTAGTTCAACTCGTATCTTATTGATTTTTTTGAATCTCACAAATCAAGCAGTCTTTATCTTCTTGATTTTCGAAAATCTTTATCTTTTGACTAATTATCTCATTTATTCTCGACCGCCGATTCAATTTTCTCAAATGACATCTTGGCCACTCATTTAATGATTTTTCCCTAACCCTGATTAGGGATTGTCACACGCAATCTCGTCCACAGATTTTAGGCTTTTTCAGCTTTCAATCTCGTCCATCTATCCAAAATTATAGTTTCTATAAAATGACAATTTTGCTCACATTTTTGACTACTCACGCTCATTCTTAGATATCACATCATTTATTTTCATACTTTATTTCATTAAGTCTTAGACATTTCTTGGCATAGTAATTTCATCATTTGTCATAAGCATAGACATTTATATTTCAAATCCTTCAAAGCTTGTTCAGGACATTGGCATAGTCAAAGATTGCTCACACACTCAATTTGAGGGCAACAATCAAAAAGTTAGAAGGTGCTATGAAGATGAATCATGGAAGCTTCAACGAGTGACAAGTATAATCATTCTTGTTTTAGTTTTCATTGTACTTGATAGCTTCTTTGAGTTTTTGTGCTTTATTATTTGATAATCTAACCTTACGAAATTAACCCATTGATACGGTTACAATGATGTAAAGGAAAGCATGAAATTCAGAGCTTGTAACATATACTGTAGGATACAGTCATCTTTCCTAGCAATGTGACAGTCATGTACATAGAGAACAATGTCAAAAGTGAGAGAATAAGCAATGCTCAGGGAGGATAGCATATGCTCATTGTAAAAGAACACAATCATTGTTGTAGAAAATAGTGGATTCATTAAACATTCTTGATTGGTGTTCTAGGTTTTGAAAGGTTACAACCATGAAGAAGATGTTTTTTGAGACTATAACAGATCAGGATAAGATGGAAAAAGGCTATGACTTTGCAGTGATGGTAATAAGAGTCAGTGCACAATATAATACTAATTAATGTGTTTGTGAAAGATGATGATTGTAAAGAACACAATCAAATAGAGGACAATGCAAAAGGATAACAACTTATTGTCATCACACAAATGACAAGGAACTCTTATAATCTTTATCTATGTAGCATAATAAAGACATTGAATCAATAGTAGATGTGTACTGCATAGTGAAGTGATTATGACAAAGCCATCAGAGGAATACCATTGTGATAGTATCAGCAAGCCTTATGACATTTTATAACAATATAAACAAAGCATGTGAATTGTTATAGAATTCCTAAGATTGAGCTTTCAAAAAATGCAATGGAGGTCACAAATTTAAAGAAATATCATAGAATGAATGGAATTAAACAACAAATGATCTTCACAAAATGCCATGATGGTTGAGTGGAGCCTTATAAAGTAAGTAACTAAAAAAGAGGCATCACTTTATAGTGCATTTAAAAGCAAATAGAGTTTTATGTGTGCAAGTGTGTGTAGATGATACTATAATTCATGCTATATAGTAAGCAATGTTAAGAGATAAATTCAACAGTGACAGATATAGTAGACTAGGAATAGCATGGGTAAAAGGAATAAGTGCAAGGAAAATGTGTATTTCTCCAACAACTCATGAAAGTGAAGAACAATCAATATCTTTGATAATGGACGAATTTTTGTAATGCATTAATCTATTTAATGGAATCACGATGTCATCATAGCTGAACAATGATGTTATCTTTCAATGTGAGAAAATACACAAATTTGGTGACTTGGATGTATGATCTGGGAGTCTATCAAAACCTTCAGTTTTGTTCAACAAACAAAGAGTCTGTGAAGCAAAGTTGAAAAGTTTCAAAAGACTAAATTATGATTACAGATTGGAAAAGTATTTCATGATTTGCTACTCATATAATCTATAGAGAAATGCATGAAGGGAAGGCTTTCAAAAATAAGCAACAAACAGATGGTCGTGGCCTGTCATTTACAAAGTTTTTCTTTTCAAAATTTTCTAGAAATAGATCATCAAATGCAGAAAAATGAAAGTTTCAGTACTTCAAGTTGCAAGAAAATCCAAAACAAAATGTACAACTCTAGAAGTAAAAGAGCTTTGGAAGCCCACAACCATGAGTTTTATAAGCTTTATACTCAAAAAAATGGAGACCATAGAAAAAGAACCCATAGCTTGATAAATACAAACCATAGAAAATTTTGAAAGTGAAAGTTCAACTACATGGTTGCCCAAGAACTTACAAATAAAACAAAATATTCAGTCATCAATGAAAAGCTATAGGAAATATAACTAAAGCAAAACCCCATAGCCCACAGCCAAGGTTCTTTACTTTTTCCATAGAGTAAAAGCAAGACACTATAATTTGTAAGAATGAGCTTACCTTCTTCAGGTTTTCTTGTGTTGTTTTGCATAAAATATCTATGTGAGATTGTGTTCCGGAAGCTTAGATACAAAATCCATAATGGCCAAGAGAAGAAGAAATCATTGAGAACAAAAAGAAAAAAAGTAAATGAGTGGAAGAAGCCACATAATGCCGCAGCCTATAAGGCCTTAAATAATTAATCTAAGGGTTTCTATTCAAAAAATGTTTTCATAAGATGACTTACCTGCCTGTCAGTGTAGAGAATTGACAGATTTTCTGCAGAAGATGCCTAAAAGATAGCTTCAAAATCAATAGAGAAACCCTCGGTGGTGGCCTCAGCTTCTTCATGAAGCTTCGAGAGAAATGAAAGAAATAATTTTCTTTTTCCTTTTTTTTTTGTTTTAGGGTTACTAACCCTAATGATGCCAATAGAAATATTTTTTCATTTTGTTTTATCAAAAATGAAACACCAATTAATGTATGACCCTGTGGCTACATTGGAGTAAGGTTAAAATATTCATGCCTTAGGCATTTTAAATGCCTTTGTAAAGCCTTGTATTGTGATGTGATTTGAAAATTTTGCATTTTGCTTTTGAAAATGTAAAACATTTTTTACCTTTTGTGATGTTGGTAAATCACTTAAGGTATAAATGTTATTTCAATGCAAAATTAGGTGATACAAGTTATGCTTTGAAGACAAATGTAGGGAATTTAGGGAAGATTATTTTTAGTTTGTCAACATATGCTACGTATGTAGGAGCATTTATGCACCTTGTTGGAGGTTTTTCAAGAATCTAGGGGTGGTTTTACATGCCTAAATGCTTGGCATGGTGAAAACCATTTTCCCCACATGTTGGAGATAGTTTTGGGGGGGATCTAGTGCCTCATTTTTAGGCTATTTTGATGGATCTGACCCAAGTTAGTTGCTAGCTCCTATTTTGGTGCAACTACTTGGATTTGAGTATTATATTCACTCTTGTAACTCTTTTTGGGAGTTAGCTCTTCTTATGCAGATTGAGACTTATATACTTATTGAGTCCTTTGTCAAATTTTTTGCAAGCTTTTGTAACTCATTTTGGACATGAAATACAGTGTAGTCCTTGGGTATCATTGAATGGTGTACTTTTTCCTTCTTGTTACTACATTATTGTGTATTTCCACATGATTGATTGAGTTATTGTGAGATTGTATTCATTTCCTTTAACTCTATCTCATGGATTTAGTACCTTTTTGCAGAGAAATGTGATGTTGTAGGTTATAATTTGTGTCAAGAATGCAAGTTGCTCTTAGCTGTGAAGTCTTTTTCCTCCTAAGAGCTTAAGCAATAAGGCCTCTTTATAAAATACTTATGCAAAGCACATAGAAATAAGTTGTGCAAGTTTATTTTTTCTAGTCATTGTATGCAAGTGAATGAAATCTGAATTTCAAGTTTAAGTAATATTTTGGTGTATCACGTTAGGAGATAGTTTTCATGTTATGTTATCTCTTTTCCCTTTTCCTCAGCAAAAAACTAGTAGGATTTAGGTGAGAACCAAGAGGAATCCGACCTTCTCCAGAGGTTGACCTCTATTTATCAAAGCCCACACTTTGAGAGGTCTTCCCATGTTACACTAAGTTGTTGAATTTCATACTCAAGAGGGTGCAAAATCATAGTGATAACAGTTTCATTTGTACTCTCCGTGCAGCCACGATGGTTGGAAGGAAAAATTGTTTGTTTTTGTGTTGGATTGCTACTGTGAATTCTTGTCTTTTGTGGGTTTTTCCATCCAGGTCATTGTTGAAAGCAACATAGTTTTGAAAGTAGTTGATGCTAATTTCGATAGGCCATTGTTCATTGTATTTCTCTAGCTTAGGGTATATTATTCCATTTATCAACTTGGTGTAGCCGCGATGGTTGGAAGGAAATATTGTTTGTTTTTTGCATTGAATTGTTGGAATTGTTATATTTTGTGGGTTTTCTCATCTAGGTAACTGTTGAAATCAATATAGTTTGGAAAACAGTTTATGTTTTTTCCATAAGTCATTGTTGATTCTTGTTCTCTAGCTTAGGGTATATTGTTTGATTTATGGTCTCTGTGTAGCCACAGTGGATGGAAGGAAATATTGTTTGCTTCTGTGTTGCATTGTTACTATGAACTGTTTGTGTTTTTGTGGGTTTTTTCATCTGGGTCACTATTGAAACCAATATAATTTCATTTATGGTTTGCATTTTGTGGTGAAGGTTTTAAATGGGTTTATCACTGTCAGATTTTGATTGTTGTATGGTTTTCGTGTAGTGGCAATGGCTATAACACCTGCCATTAAAATCCTCAGAAAACATAGCGAATGTCTACGCAATTTCCAAAAAGGCATTGTTGGGTCTAGTTTTGTGGCTTTACCTTCTATCAGAGGTGTGAGTGAGGAGGGAAAGCTTCTATGCATATCCAAGTGCAATTATTTGTTGTGGAATTTCTGTGAAGATGGTTGGAGCCTATTTTGTGTTTTTTTACAAAAGCAATGATTTTGTTTTGCAAATATCCTATGCACATCTTGTTTTACAAGAACATATGTAGGCATTGCATGCCCTCACTGCATTTTTAGGAATCTATTGCGCAAATATATATAGACAAAAAAAGTATATATGGGAATGTAATGATATATAGTTTATGTTAATTTCCATAGGGCATTGTTTGTTTGTGTGTGATGTAAATGGTTGCAAGGAAAGCATTGATGAACAATGCCATGTGTAGATTTGGATGTATGGCATAGAAGTTGCAAACAACATTGGTACATACTGAAACATTGTTGGAATAATAAACCGTATTTTGAGTGTTATATCAAACATTGATGCCACCATCTCTGTAGAACTTCTTCCTTGAATAACTTCTAAGAGATTTTCAACACATTATACATAGAAAAATGTTCCTTATTATGCTTACTATAAACCTGAATATATATGAACATTTTCTATCTACATCTAATTTTACATACATGCATATGTGTACACAAGAAAAGAAAAATGAAACACTACATTAGATGGAAAAACCTACAGAGCACAAAAATTCATAGTAACAAACCCATGCAAAACTAGTGGTGGATTGTTTTTTTATTTTTAAATAAAAAGAATTTAGTGCGCCGATAAGGAAGGCCAGGGAAATGGAAGAAACATTAATTGTTGTATGGTTTCCATGTAGTGGTGATGGTTTTAAGTAACACCTGCCTTTAAAATCCTCATGAAACATAGTGAATGTTTGCGTAATTTTCAATAAGGCATTGTTAGGTATCGTTCTATGGGTTTACCTTGTTGTTCAAGATAGCTGAGTGAGGAGGGCAAGCTTCTATGAAGGTGCAAGTGTGATCATTGGCTGTGGAATTTATGTGAAGGTGGTTGGAGGTTATTTTGTGTTTTTTGCAT
The DNA here is from genome assembly GCA_007258455.2 of Sequoia sempervirens. NCBI lineage: Eukaryota > Viridiplantae > Streptophyta > Pinopsida > Cupressales > Cupressaceae > Sequoia > Sequoia sempervirens. Next base: position 337,022 of record VDFB02263815.1, read on the forward strand.
GGGGTGATGGTTGCAAAAGCAGTACAAAAGTGTTGGTTGTGATAATTTTTTGCCCATTTTTTTGCAGGTGGTGGAAAAAGAAGTGAGTGGAGAGAAAGCAAGCGGGAAGAGGTGAATTTGAAGCAAGTGGGAAGAGGTGCATATTGAAAAAAATGTTACTCGAGTCTTTTGAAAACAATTTATTCTATTTTCCAAAGGGCATTGTTGATTGTTGTTTTTTAGCTTAGTCTATATTGTTTCATTTATGGTTTCCATGTAGTCACGATGGGTGGAAGGAAATATTGTTTGTTTTTGCGTTGGTTTGTTACTATGAATTCATGTGTTTTTTAGTTATTATTTCTTTCAACCTCAAAAAAGGAGTTGTTAGAATGATAGGTTGTATAGTAAGTGTAATAAGGAAGATTGATTTCACCATTGATCAAACTAGTGAACAATGTATGTTATTGCTCGGGGGTTTGGTGAGAGCTCATCAGGCTCAATGACTCAATATGATAGAGTCGAGAGCAAGCCTCATTTTGTTGTGTTTGATTTTATATTTCCTATCTGCAAGTCTGTGTGTTTTTGAAATTAGCTGTAGACATCATTCATTTGTTTGAAGACCACCTATGGATATATTTGTATAACAACCACTTCTATGTAGATGGTTAGAGGTTATTTTGTGTTTTTTGCATGGGGTGATGGTTACAAAAGCAAAATAAAAGTGTCACTTGTGATAATTTTTTGCCCACTTTTTTGCAGGAAAGCTAGTGGGAAGAGGTGTATTTGAAGCAAGTGGGAAGAGTGTATTTTGTCTACATCTAATGCCATGTACACACATTTCTACATGGAATTTTTTAGTGTGTATATTTCCATACAAAAAATTCCTAGATATGCATCCAATGCATGATGTTGGATCTTATTTTTATGTATCTATATGAAATTAGATGCAGACAACATTTATATGCACAACAACCTCTATATTAAGTGTAATAAAAAACATCGTTATCACCATTGATTACGGTGGTGGGAAATGTATTTTTGGTCTTCCACTATAATCAATAGCGAGACCAATGTTTCATCTCACACTTAATATATAGACTACCATTCTAACAAATCCTTATTAAGGCCTAGACAAATAAGAACCATCCTTAAACACACACAAAAATAGCTAAGAATGCCTTATCAAGAAGAACATGAACTGATTTATTACTTTGCAACCGTTTCCACCACACAGAAACCATAAATCAAATAATTTATTCAAGGCCACAAAAGAACAATCAACAATTCCCTATGGAAAATAGTATAAATTGTTTTATTACTTCAACAAGTATTAAATGCAAGGTCTGGAAAAGAAGAATGCAACATATCAACCAACAAGATAAATAGGTATGTACCTTTCAGTCGTTCTATTTTGCAATAATTGAATTGTGAACATATTATTATAAGTAAAACTACTAATATCATCTTCATTGAACCTTAAGGTATTTATTCTGAAATTCCATGACTAAATCTTTGACTCTCAACACCTTGTTATGCTAACTAAGGATTGTATGAACCATGAATGGAATTCATTTCAATAAGAATTATATATTAAACAAAAAATTATTTAGAAAGGAAAACAAAAAATTCATATGGTTATGTTGCAACCATAACCACAAAACATAAGCCACAAATGAATAAACGACAGTTGTTATTACAACCATCACCAGCACACGCAAACCATACAACAATTAATGTTGATGCCATCCAACATTCAAGAGAGAAAACATCCATACTTCATTTTCCCTCAATTGACTCACCAAGAAGGCTACGAATTCAAACCTTTTGTTGGCTATAATAACTCCTTGCTTTGGACTAGGCAATATATTATAGGCAATAAAAGATTTGAATTCGTAGCCTTCTCGGTGAGTCAATTGAGGGAAAATTCAATCTGGATGTTTACTCTCTTCATAAATTTGAACCTGGGGAGTAGTTACATAGTGGGGGAAAAATATGGTATACACATCTATTTGGATATAGTAGTCTATATATAAATATATATATACATGTGTACATATAGATATATATATATATATATATATATATATATATCTGGTTATATGTGTATGTTCTTGATTGATCCTTAAGGTGTTTATTCTGAGATTTGATGGCTAAATATTTGAATCTCAACACCTTGTTATGCTAATTAAGTACCATATGAACCATGAGTGGAACTCATTTTAATAAGAATAATATATTAAACAAAACATTATTTAGAAAGGGAAACAAAACATTCATATTTATTATTTTGAGAAGATAGTTATTTATTTGGGAACAAAGTTGTTATTTGTTTCATTCTAAAAAAGGAATTATTACAAAAATAAGCTTTATATTAAACATAATAAGAAACATTGGTTGCCACATACAATGTGCTCAAAACCTTTTTGAAGCTATTCAAGGGAGAATTCAAATACTTTTCCCAAGACTACGCAATCAAAAATGAAACAATATAGCCAAAGCTAGACAAGAACACTTGATAATGCCTTATGGAAAACAACATAAGCCACACAACATTAACTATTTGGATACGTTGCAACCATGACCACTAAATGGAAGCCACAAATGAATAAATTCTAGGTGCTATTACAACCATCGCTAGTACACGGAAAGCATACAACAATTAATGTTGGTGCAAACTAGCATTTAATTTTGGTGGAATTCTTTATCCACGTGACAGGAAATCTGCCACCCTATTCCCAATGTGCACCAACCACCTATGCCGCCTTTTCCACCTCCATCAAAAGGATTTTAAAATGGGAAGGATGATGAATAACCCGAAGGCTGACATAAATTTTGACCAAATTTTAAAAAAACATCTGCCACCTTTTCACGACCGCCAGAAAGGTCAAAAATGGGGAAGGCTAATAGGTATTCTGGCCAAAGTACACACAAATAGCCTGTCAACTAACAATAATCAACATAGACGACATAACAATGAATTTTTCATTGCGTTGCAACCATAACGACAAAATAGAAACCATAAATCAAATGATACTGGTTTCAAAGTTACAAAGCCATGCAAAAATATAGTCTTTTCTCAACACCACCTTATTGTAACTTGAAACAATATAGCCTTTTCAACAGCACCCTATCGAAAATGAAACAATGTAGCCTAAGGTAGACAACAAAAATCAGCAATGCCCTATCGAAATCAACATAAACTATATAATGTTAACTATATTAAAGCTAGACAACAACAATCAACAAGGCATTATGGAAATTAACATAAATTGTATAAGGTTAACTATTTTATTGTGTTACAACCATAGGGACAAAACACAAGGCATAAATCAAACAATATTCATTTCAATATTGGCCTACATGGAGGAACCCATAAAGCATAAAAAAATGCACAGTAACAAACCGATGCAAAAATATAGTCTTTTCTCAACAACTTATTGAAAATGGAACAATATAGCCTTTTGACCAGAACCTTATCAGAAATGAAACAATATAGCGCAAGCTAGAGAACAACTGTCAACAATACACAAAACCCATGCAAAACTATAGCCATAAAACAAATGCAAAATGATAGCCACAAAACGCCAACCATAAACGAAACAATATTGCTTCTAACAAATAATATAGTCTTTTCTCAATAGTGCCTTATCAAAACTTGAAACAATATAGCCTTTTCAACAACGCCTTATCAAAAATGAGACAATATAACCCAAGCTAGCCAGCAATAATTGACAAAAATTACATCATGCTAACAATTTTATTCCATTGCAAACATAGCCAGAAAACAAAAGCCATAAAAAGAAACCCACAAAAAATCACAGTAACAAACCCATGCAAAAAATATACTCTTTTCTGAATAGAACCTTATCAAAAATTGAAAGAATATAGCCTTTTCAATAGCACCTTATCAAAAATTGAAACAACATAGCCTTTTCAACAACACCTTATAAAAAATAAAACAATATAGCCTAAGCTAGAGAACAATAATCAACAATGTGTAATAGAATCAAACATAAACTATATAACATTAACTATTTTATTCTGATGCAACCATAACCACCAAACGGAAGCCATAAATCAGACAATATTGGTTTCAATAGCAACCCAGATGGAGAAACTCACAAAACCATAGCCACAAAACCCATGCAAAACGATAGCCACAAAATGCCGACCATAAACGAAACAATATTTTCTTTTAACAAACAATGTAGTCTTTTCTCAACCTAGTGCCTTAACGAAAATTGAAACAATATAGCCTTTTCAACAACAATTTATCGAAAATGAGACAATATAGCCCAAGCTAGACAACAACAATCAACAAAAACTGCATAACGTTAAAATTTTTATTATGTTCCAAACATAGCCACAAAATGGAAGCCATAAAGAGAAACCCACAAAAATTCACAGTAACAAACCCATGCAAAAATATACTCTTTTCTTAACAAAACCTTATCAAAAATTGAAACAATATAGCCTTTTCAACAACACCTTTTCAAAAATTCATAGTAACAAACTCATCCAAAAATATACTCCTTTCTCAATAGAATCTTATCAAAAATTGAAACAATATAGCTTTTTCAACAACACCTTATCGAAAATGAAACAATATAGCCTAAGCTAGAGAACAATAATCAACAATACCTAATGTAATCAAACATAAAGTGTACAACATTAACTATTTTATTATGTTGCAATCATAACCACAAAACGGAATCCATAAATCAAACAATATTGGTTTCAATAGTGACCCAGATGGAGAAACCCACAAAACCATAGCCACAAAACCCATGCAAAACAATAGCCACATAACGCCAACTATAAATGAAACAATATTGCTTTTAACAAATAATATTGTATTTTCTCAACAACACTATATTGAAAATTGAAACAATATAGCCTTTTCAATAGAACCTTATCGAAAATGAGACAATATAGCCTAAGCTAGACAACAACAATTGACAAAAACTACATAATGTCAACAATTTTATTTTGTTGCAAACATAGCCACAAAACGGAAGCCATAAAGAGAAACCCACAAAAATTTGACAATAACAAACCCATACAAAATATACTCTTTTCTCAAGAGAACCTTATCAAAAATTGAAACAATATAGCCTTTTCAACAACACCTTTTCAAAAATGAAAAAATATAGCCTAAGCCAGAGAACAATAATCAACAATGCCCAATGGAATTGAACATAAACTATATAACATTAAATATTTTATTCCATTGCAACCATAACCACAAAATGAAAGCCATAAATCAAACAATATTGGTTTGAACACCGACCCAGATGGAGAAACCCACAAAAAATAAAAATTGATAGTTACAAACCCATGCAAAATCATAGCCACAAAACGTGAACCTTAAACCAAACAATACTCATTTTTATAAACAATAAAATCTTTTCTCAATAGCACCTTATCAAAATTTGAAATAATCAATAGTACCTTATTGCAAATCAAACAATATAGCCTGCCACAAATCGTGAACCACAAATGAAACAATATCGCAAAGGGTTTTTTTGATATGCACCTCTTCCCACTTCCTTCAAACAAACCTCTTCCCGCTAGCTTTCTCTATGCTTCCTTAATTCTTGAAGCCTACAAAAAACTGCATAACCTAAACAATTTTATTCTGTTGCAAGCATAGCCAGACAATGGAAGCCATAAAGAGAAACCCACAAAAATTCACAGTAACAAACCCATGCAAAACCATAGACACAAAATGCAAACCATAAATGAAACAATATTCATTTTTACAAACTATATAGTGTTTTATCAACAATAGCTTACCAAAATTTTAAACAATCAACAGTACCTTATTGAAAATCAAACAATATAGCCTGCCACAAACCACGAACCACAAATGAAACAATATTGTAAAGGGGTTTTTTGATATCCACCTCTTCTCACTTGCTTCAAACACATCTCTTCCCGCTAGCTTTCTTGCACAAAATGGGAAAAAAATTATCACAAGCGACACTTTTCTTTTGCTTTTGCAACCATTGCCCCATGCAAAAATTACAAAATAACCTCCAACCACCTTCGTAGAAGCTACACAAGGCTTGATCGAAATTTCACCCTCATAGAAGCTTACCCTCCTCGCTCACGGCTCTAATAGCAGGTATAGCAACAAAATGACACCCAACAATGCCTTATCAAAAATTTCACAGAAATTCTCTATGTTTCTCGAGGTGTTAAACGACAGGTCTTATTACAAACATCGTGAATACATGGAAAGCATACAACAATTAATATTGATGTGAACCAACATTTAATTTTGGCGGTCTTCTTTATCCATGCAATGAGAAATTTGCCACCCTACTCCCAAGGTGCGCCAACAACCACCTCCGCCACCTTTTTCACAACCGTCGAAAGGCTTAAAAAATGAGAAGGCTAACGGATAACTGGGAGACTAAATTTTTTTTTGACCAAAGTTAATTTAAATAAAAAATATTTGCCACCTTTTTCATGACCACCAAAAAGCTCAAAAGCTAGGGAGGTTGATGAAAATTTTGACCAAAGTTCACACAAATAGCCTATCAGTTAACACAGTCTTCCTCTTGGTCAACAACATAAAAGATAAGAAGATCAACAAGTTACAAAAGATCATCAACATGATTAGAAACACCAAAGATAAGAAGATCACTTACTAAAACAAAAGGTTCATGTTGATTACCATAGTAACCTGGAATACCAATGGTTGGGAAAATCATCAAGAGCTCAAGATTGATTCATCCAATTACTAAATTTCATAGAAAAAAGTAAATCTCAATCTATAATTGGAAAAAGTAAATTTTCTATTAGCAAAGATATCTGTAAATGTATGGTATGTATAATCCTTTACCTTTTTTAAAATGCAACAAGAGTGCATTGAAGATAAGTGCATTACATCAATTGACTAAACAAGCCATACAATGATCCATGCAATGATACATATCTAGTTTCTGAATTACATAAAGAAAATAAAACATTTGATCAATCTTTAGCTGCCATAATCCAATGGTCTTCTCAAAGTTGAAGGTCAAGAGCATCATTAAGGTGCTTTTCCCACCCAACCATGAAGCATAACACTTCCCTGGGATTCTTCCTAACTTGAAGAACACCCAACCTTGCATGAGGCACCTAGAAACCAATAATAATAGGGCAGAAGGGAAACTCTCGATGCATGCCTGATGCCTTATATGCACTCTTATAATAGAATGAACATATTTCTTCCATACAGGATGTGGCAGAGAAACATATAAAAATTCTAGGCATTCACTATCCATCTATTTCAATGGTACAACTTGCTTTGGCCAAAGCATATATACAAAATTTGGTCAATCTTGGAAAAGAAGATCACCTTCTTTGTTAACCCACATTCGGCATCCTATCACAGAAGGTAAGCTTAAAATTTATCTCACACAAAAAATTCAACAAGAAGAAGAAAATTGCATAGAATAAGGATCAGATGATATAATAGTGCATAACATGCTCAAGTACACATGGAATGAATAATTAACAAGAATACATAAACCCCCTAGTCCCTAACACACACCGAGTATGAATACACAATTTACTTGTAGTGCCTTACTTGGACAAATATGGAATATACCTTGCATATAGTGAGCATTACTCATTCAATTTTTCATACAATAAATAAGGCAGGTGCATCTCTCGCACAAGTGCATCACTCACACAAAAGGTGAAATATGCATAAATTACAGTAGTATAGTTAGAGTGATCCACAATGAGTACCAAGAGTATATCTCATACACAAACTTGAAATATAATCATTATTCAAGTGCTTTATCCACACAAAGGAATCAAGAACTTACACTAGTGCATTACTCATACAAGAACAACAATAATATGAAATATGCATCACTCACATTAGTATAAGTATACTTAAAGCCACAATTTTTCTATGATATGAATACAATCATCCATATAGATGTGTCATTTGCACAGAGCATGAGAAGTGTATTATTGTACAAGTATCATTCTCATATAGCACATATGTATACTGTATACTTTCACTAATAATAATTGAAATCATACATGATTCATTGCATCAATCAACTCTTCCTTTGGGTATTAGACAGATCAAGATACTTATCTAATCAACTTCTATAATGAATTACCAATGTAGATTCTTATGACATTTGAACCTTGCATTTTCAAAAGTTATCAAGGATTCATCTAGGTCCAAATCCTGTAAGAATAAGACATTGCTCAATAATCAACTTTCCCAAAACCCAGTACTAATGCAAACATTCTCGCCTTAAAACATCCCTCTTAGATTTCTTGTCTTTGAGAAGGCTCAACCAATATCTATCCATTATTATCAACTTGATTTACTTCATAGGTGGTTTCCCTTCTCATCAAAATTTCATCTTTTCTTCTTTCCCTGCATCTTTCAACTCATTTATCCTTTACGTCATGAGAGATATCTCTCTTCATAATATACTTCTCTTATTAATTCACTTTTATTGCCACATCTCCATTCATGGGTTGTCACCATATACTACCCATCTTGGCTCACTTCAAATAACACTATATATTATCCATCTAAGAATCACCCATAACTAGGGTTTTCTATTTAATACAACAGGTTCATATACTATAATGCAACCTAAGCATAGAAGACGCGAGGCCCGAGTGCTGAACCTTAGTGCTCTCATACCAAAATGTAAGGTTCAAAAATTTCACTTACTAATTATTATAACCCTTAATTGCCAGAATAATTTAATAGAATAAAATTATTATTAAAAGATTTAGAATAAGAGGGATAATTAAATTACTTTCATCACTAAATTCAAATGGTATAACATATATCAATGAATCAAGGTATATCAAAACAAGGCCATGCCTTCACTAGATTTAGCCATGTAGGCTTACACATGATTTATCATTTCAACGATACATTTAAATTCATATATTGTAATGTAAATGAAGGAAATAGCAAGATCATAAATGCATCCATGAAAGAACCATAACACAAGAATTTTAATGAGTGGAAAACCCTCGTAGGGATGAAAAACCACTCGTAAAAGTGTCTTATTGGCTTAATGAAATGCCTCACTAGCATAGCCTTACTAGCTACAAAATCTTAATGGTTACAAAATACCTCACAGGAAATTATCATATTGTCTCGTTGACATGACCACTCATTACATATTTCTAGATATCATGAATATCACACATAACAAGGAGCATAAGGAAGTTCTTTTACAAGTCACATAAGTCTACAAGTAACACTTTAAAGTTTCACCAATGCATCATCCTTGCATATGGAATTAAGGTAATGTCAACACTATCATGAATCACTCCCAAGTATTTGCAAATAAGACAATTGACCTCTCAAATATCACACAAGTACACTGAAAGCTATAAGCCAATCACATAAATCTTTATGAAAACAATCCTAGCACTGCAAGAATGTACACATGCCTATGAAATTATAATAAGAATTCTTACTTCATTGCATAGACACTTAAATTTGGACACTTAATTTATCCAAATTTATCCCCTTTCATCTAAGCATTCCCTTATCCGCATTAATTAAGTAATATCACTATTATTTAATTAATACCTCTAAAGTTCTTCTAATCCCTAAGGTATCTAGTTAAATTAAATGCCTTCCCCCTTCCATCAAATGAATTAAATAAATATGTCATTTATTTAATTCCTCATATGTCACATCCTCCATCATTTTTATCTAATCCTAATTCATCTTCTAATCTCATCATTAGGGATGTGCACATGCATAATCCTTGATTAGAATGTGTCACATCCTCCAACTTTTGCAAGTTGGCCTCTAATCTCTCTTAGCCACCTAACCCTCCTCTAATCCTTTATTAACTAGCCTAATCAACCTCTCAAAGATTTTTTAATTCCTTTTATCCTTCCAAGGAATATTAAATTCCTTTTTATCTTCCCCATGTGATCTTTGACTTGTCACATCAAGTCATATGTGAACTCTTCCTAATCTCCCACTTGCCTCTAATATGTCATTAATTTGTCTAATCAGGTACTTGCACAGCCTTAATCACTTAATTAGGTCAACCTAATCTCCATGTCAAGTGTCCTAAGTCAACCTTATTAAAGGATTTCTCCTTTTGGAGAAGACACTCCATTCCCCATGTGAATTTTTAATTCACATTTAATCCCCCAATACATTCCAAGGAATTTTAAATTCCTTCTCTCATCCCCAAGTGGATATTTGAGGAGTTTTTAATTCCTCACATGTCCTCTCACCCACATGGGGATAAGGACCTCCTTTATGAGATCTTGTCCCAATCCCAAGGTACTTTGTACTACCTCCATGTCATGTACTCTCCTTCCAACTCATGTCCACATCATCATTTTCAAGCCACTTCACATGCCACATGTCAAGATGTGAGGGCTTGTGAGTTCTCAACTCACTTTAGCCCTACATCTTGATCTTGGTGGCTCAATCTCAACCGTCCATTTCCCTAGAGAGTCCAAAATTCTCTATAAATACCCCCTATTTTCTCTCATTTGTGGGGAGATCATTTATGCTAGCCAAACTCTTGTAAAATTTTCTTTTGAGTCATACTTAGCCAAATTATCATACTTGCATCATTTTTCACTCATTTTCCATCCTCATCTCATCTCATAGCTTGCATCTCTTGCCACCAAAGGAGCATACAACATCAGAGATCGAAGGGCCAACCAAAGGATCGATTCAAGACAAGGTGAATCCACTCTATTTGTTGTCTTTATTTTGTTTTGAATCCAACTAGGCTAATCTTGAGGTGTAGGGTGTTTATAGTTGTTTTGCACTCTTTTGTTTGCTGCTCATTTTCTAACAAGTATCTTCGCCCTATCACACATTGATTCATAGAGGTTTTGGCAATAAGAGAATAATACTACAAAAGAGTTAAGAAGGTATAGCTCATGTATGTATGATAATACATATATAAGCTAGAGAATATATGAGTATACATTCTTATAAAATCAGTAGCTCAATTTAAATAAGGAATATAATTATATTTTAAGCAAGGCAGTTTCTATTCAGTACCATCAAATAACGATCATTTTAGTATACATATAATGCTGACAGATTCCATAACAACGTATATCGGTAAACATAAAATAAACCTATCCATATCATTTAGATTATATAGAGATTTGTGCTTCACTGAATAAGACAAGCACTCATAATAAATCATGTACACAATTATCCCTCACAGGTTAAATGAATAGATAAGGCTCATTACGTAGATAGTCATCATATTAAGAGTCTCTAAAATGAGTGAATTACCATAGTTGTAATCACAAACACCTAAACTGTTGCTTGCGTATGCAATTGAAAAACAAGTAGAATAGGGATTACAATGAATAGTTATGCGGGTTTTTGTACCAGGTTGGTGAGTAATTTTCTCCTAACAAATTAAATATTCATATTTGCTTCTTATTGTATTACTGCTAAAAGGTTTTGACAGACAAAATGAAAAAACAATATGGGATCTATTCTACGCTAGCACTTAGGTTTTGAGAGAATGCTCAGTATAGAAAAATTCTAGAAAACATCAGGAATTTTATTTATCAAACTAATCTACCATATTTATGTTGATCAGAAGCTAACAGAAACATAGTTCTTGAACCCTATTCTCAACTGAAACTAGTAGAACGTCCTCAAATTTTTTGAAGAGCATTTAAACTCTTCAACTGGTTTTGAGAAAGAGGACAACCCCTTTCCACAATATTTTAAGATTTTCAACCATCTCTAAACTCCAACATTTTATTTCTATATTGTTAGAAGAATTCTACTTTTTACTACACTACAATTGATCACTTTTTATTTCGAGCAACTTATAACAGTCACGAAAGCAAACAAAATTATATTAATACTGTCATTGGAATTGAATGGTAATAGGATCTTCAGGTATTAACAAAGAAGTACTTTTAGTATGTGAAATCGCAAGTGAAAAATTGATGCATAATCATAAAATAATATGCCTAATTCTTGCAAATTTTAGAGACAATGAAATTCAGATAATTTTTAACTCTTAGTCACTATCCAAAGAAATTAAAGAGCTTACGTAAAACATATACTTACCAATAGAATGAAAATTGCATCAAAACAAAAATATACTTTAATATCATGTAAATTGTAAATAAAAAGTAAATGATACTTGCCACAATATATTCCTACACTGGGAGGGCTGATCTCCAGTCACCAATAGTTGTTTCATTCTCTCACAATAGCACATTATATTTTACTAAATAATTCTTGTTTTATAGCCATATTGTGTTAAAGTCATAAGTCTTCAACATAACCCTCTATATCTAATAATGTATAATTTTCTATTACTCTGTTTACTCCATGGGTGTATAAATGTTGGAGATAAAATTAGAGTGTGAATCAAACCCCGTGTTGAGGAAGATAAAATCTCTTCTTAAATTTGATTAAATAGATCTATCAGAGGGAAGGAAAATGAATACACACCACATTTGAGGATATCAACCCCACACAATCAGTTGCTTTACTGGTAAAAACTTCCAGATAACTCTCCTAACATAATCTATAGAAAGAAAAAGACAAGGGGAAGGAGGAATGACAACTCTAGCCATGGACTGATCGAGATTATGAATATCGTAAAGAGAAATCACATAGGATACCCAAGCCTGCGGTCAATATTTGAAGTAAATATTTTCCTCAATGAGAGGGTGAGCCATGGAATTTTTGGAGAAGGATGGAATAGATCAAGGAGTTCAAGTTGCCACAATGCATGAGACCATAAAAGAATAAAATAATATAAATTAGAAAATGTTCATGGCAAGGCATGAAACTTGTTGAAAACAGATCAAACTTCAAATGGTTGCAATTATATTTTCAACAAAATTAATGTGTAACTCATTGCAAAACAACTAAAAACCCGACAACGAATTGAATGGGGATCTAAAAACTCCTTTCATCAATTTGGATTCTATTAATAAGCATGTGATCTCAATACCGATAACATAATTAAAGAAATCAAGCTTTCAACAAGAATGAATTGAATGGCGAACAACCCAATTCGTTTGAATGAGTCTTTTCGATTTTTTGATAGAAATCTCATTGTTGTAGACATAAGTTCTTAGAAAATATACTTTTAAACACACCAATGAATCACATGGTGATATGAAAATCTCTCCCACTGATTAAAATTTACTTGTAGGTGAATAAAAAGTTGAGAGGATTTCATAAATTTTAAATATAAAATTATAGGAGAGAGAAATGTAGTTGATCAAAAGTCAATGATACAGAAGATGAATTAGGGTTATTCCAAAAATCTGCTTATCGTGATACAAATTAAGCAACTTCAAAAAGTAAATATGGAAATAAGCATACCTCACAGCTTTGTTCTTGAATTCCATCGCTCGAGATGTTGCTTTTCTAATGCAAGTTGTTCACTAATCTTCCCCAAATGAGCTACAATGAGACCTGAGCTACTCATCCCAGAAGGTAGGAAAATGAACCCTCTTCCCGGTGCCCATTTTCAGTTATTCTTTTATAGAGAAAAGAAAGATCAAGAAAATCTAGTTTTGTTTCCATTATCATTTCCCTCCTTTAAAGATTTCTCCACTAACTTCCAAATATCTAATCTTGAAATAAAAATAATTTATTTTTTTTTCGATGCACCAACCTCCGCTACTTGTGCGCAATATTTTTTTTCCCATTTTCTAATTGCAAATTGAATATACGAATATCTTTTATTTGCAATTTAAATATTTATTCTAAATAGATAGCAAAGAGGTAACATTTAATTGCAATTAAAAATAATTATTCTAAATAACAACTCCTTATCATTTATTTGCAAGTAAATTCACTAATTAAAATATAATTAATTCTTTTTATTTCTTTGTACTTTTATTTACCACTAATTTAATTAAAATTTCAAGCACGAAAAAAATATAACCATTCAACTAAATTAAATACTAAATGCATCGTAAAATAGTATTATTGAATTATAAATTACTTATTGAAAATAGGGGTCGTGACATTGTCCCAATTACTTGCATGTTTGAGATTTGTTGTTGCAATGTTTGGATTTGTTGTGCTAAAGTGTCCATGGGTGATTGTGACATGTTTGGTTAAGTTTGTGTATAATGTGTAAATAGATTAGTATTTTTATGTCGTGTATTGAAGATGGAGGGATTGGTGTTTGTTTTGAATGTGTTGAGGTGAGTGTATGATGACGATGGATTTTGGTTTTGAAAGTTTGATGTGAATGTGGAATTTGGAGTAATTTTTTATTGCTCGTGGAGTTGGATTATCTTGTTGCAAGTGGGATGTGAACATGGTATTTGGAGTGGTATGATATTGGGATGAATTTGGATTCATTTTTTGGTATTATGATATGAAATTAGGGTTTGGATTGATGTTTTGTTGATATGGAGGTGGACTGATGTTTAGGTGAGATGGTCCAAGTGGATTGATGTTTAGGTTTGAACTAAAAGACATGTTTGTGTTTGGTGTAGTGTTGGTCATTTGGTATTTTGTTTTTGTTGTGACAAGACGAATCCTTCATATCTTAGTTGGTGTGTTTTGATTTGTGATGTTTTGACCCGCAAACATGGTATTGGTTGATGGCACAATATTTTGAGATGACGATAAGGTAAATGGATTAGGGAATAATGTACCCATAGTGTGAGATGTCATGGCAAATGGATTTGTGGATAAGGGACTTGGGGCATGAGATGTTGGATTTTTACTCTTTATCCCAAATTTTGGAGTAGGGGAAATGTTAACTAACTTCGTGTTATGTGTAGTTCCCCCAATTGGTATAGTAGTATATATTTTTTGTGAAGTGGGATGGTTTGGTGGAATTGCATTATGGACATGACCTTGAGTTTTTGTTGTGTCATATGATAGGGACCCTATGATTGTGGAAATGTCAAAAACATCGGGAAGTTTGGCCCCATTTTGAGCAAGTGCCAAAAAGTATCTATCAGGATCTGTTGTGACAAGTTCTTCTATAATATGCAATATCCTAGAATCTTGGGAAGCATTCTCAATTTCTTCTTGGGTATGAGACCTTATTCCACATCATGTAAAGTGAGGTTGTCAAAAGGCGAGCCATTTGAGGTTATGACTTTGGTGATTCATTTGAGGATGACCCAAAATTCATGGTGCTAGTAGGATTAAAGTTGGGATCATTTGTAGGATCCATGTCTTTTCATTTCCTTTGTGACCTAGTGAGGACCATATAAGACTTTTTTATTTTTTGTTTTAGATTTTGAAGTTTTTGGGATGGATGCAAACTAAGGATTGGGATGAAAAATGGAAATGAGACTATGCTAAGCTTTTGGGATTTTTCGATATAAGGATGCAAGATGGAAATGCAACTATGACTATGTTTAGCATTTTAGATATGAAGACTTTGGACCTTAAAAATAGCATGCTAGGAAAAATATAATGGACCAAGGTAACAAATTTGAATGGAAAGATCTCCAAAAGGAAAAGAACCAAGATGGTGATGATTAGATAAAAGTGAACCTAAAATAGACATACGAGTTTAAGGACCAACTTGAAGATAAGATAGATGAAGATGAAAAGTTCAAGACACTCAAAATATATGACTAGATGGTATGATCAATGGTCTAGTAAGTTTCTTAATTTCAAGATGCAAAGGTGACTGTGAATGATCTATAATGGCAATACAAAACTAGGAGATGCAAGCTAAGCTAATGGAAAATAATAAATGTGTTGAATGAAAAAGGTAAACTAACAAGTCTCGGGTTTGAATGTATGGTCACTATTTGAGATAGGGCTGAAATGTAGATGTATAGGAATTTCCCAAAAAAATTGACTCTAATAGATGTGGTGGAAAACCCAACAAATGTGGTGTTGTAAGGCACAAATACAGTTAAGATTAGGTAAATGTGGTGTAGAACTAAACAGATGTAGTGCATAGACAGATGCAAATTTCTAGATTTTCTAGGGATTTCTAAAAAATGTGGTGTTATATTTGATAGTTGCGGTGTAGTTTTCAACAGTTGCAGTTCAATGCTTGACAGATGTGGTTTTCTGGTTTTTGACCTAAAATCAATGTTTTCTAAGTGATTTTTAGTTTTGGGTAGTTTTTAAATGTGGTCATAAAACACAACAAACACTTAGAATATAGATTTAGCTGATTTGACTCTTTGACTCTTGGATAATGAAGTATTTCACAAGCTTTCTTCCACAAAACTTGCTAATCCTTGGTTCAAAAACACTTTAAGCAAGCACGAATTAGCTAGTAGTAATGACTTATCTACTATAGTGGGCTTGCAACAACTTTTAGTGTTTTTAAATACAAGAACAAGGAGTGGGTAACTGGAGTATGCCAAGGTCATGGACCACCTTAACACCTCTCGCTCTTGAAAAGGACAAGGCCCAAAGCAAGAGATAATGATCCCTTCAACCAAGAATCGTATGTGGCAAGTAACTTCTCATGACGATGTTATCATGATGCACCACAAATAGTAGATGGCCAAAAGGTCTTAGGCTTTTAAAATAATGATTTGTAGTGGAGGAACTCTGAAGAACACCATAGTTTAGTAGTGATGGGAGACCAAAGTCTCTAACCCTCATCTGGAATCACCCAGGACCGTAAGGCCCACCCCCTAGGGCACAAGTGGATTGAGCTCACCTTTTAATTTTTCCCTTTTATATAGTGTACTAGAGGTATATATGTTGGCAGTCGACCTTGGGGTGAAACTCCACATTTAGGCCCCCTACTAAGATAAAAAATGGAAAGCTTGTGTATTTCTATTTCTCATCACCCAAGAATCACATGTAGTACAAGGGGAGAGGATACTTTAGACAATATGGTGTCACTATTTCTCATCACCTAGTAATCACATGAAGCGCAATGGGAAAGGATGCTTTAGAAAAAAAATATTTTGGTAATTGACTCACATATGTGCAAGTGTGCACAAGACATAGAAGACGCTTGTTCATTTTAAGCACCAATTCCAAATGTTCCTATTTTAGAAATCACAAACACACAAAAAAAATTGTAAGAAATTGGATTAGTATTTTAGTTCAAAGTCTTCTTCTCCCAATGATTTCCACACAGATTAAAATCAAATATCAATAACTAAAAAATCTATTTCCTATTGAATGCAAAAAGAAAAGAAAAATGAAAAACTCAATCTTGTACCCTCTTTTTGCTTGACAGTCAAATGTGGTGTAGAAAGGGTCAAATATGGTGTTTCAAGTAATGATTGTGATGCACATATGCATCGCACAATTTGAAAATTATAGTGTAGTATGGAATAGATGCGACACATAAATTTGGACCTAAAACACATAAAAAAATACAAGAAATATAATCATGTCGATGATGTAAGCTCAATATTAAGATGTCAAAAGAATAACCAGTACCCTATAAAATAATTAGAGATGGAAATAATAAAACAATTATGAAATTTCAAAATCACAGTCAAATGCAATGCTATAAATGATGAATGTGGTGTAGAAAACCTCGCATGCATTGCACAATAGATGCGGCTCATGGGATAACAAATGTGGTTTTGCCACATTTGACTACAGTTCCATATATGATAAATGCATTGTAGGGATCAACAATTGTGGTGTTTTCTTGACCAATGCACTGCACAGAACAATTGTGTTGCACCTCCTAAAACTCAAAAAAAATCACAAAATCTGGTTAGTTCATGTTGGGTTCACCAATTTGTAGACTAGGAAAATCACCTGGGAAAAGCCTGAATCATCTATAGAAACCAAAAAACTACCTAAATTCAATCCATACTGACCCTAATCTAACAATGAAGAACAAATGACAATAGAAATCAAATAATAAACCAATAATACCTCAATTCTTATGTCAAAGTTGATTCTCCTTCATTGCTCTTCTCAAATTTTCTTGTTTGCTCTCATATATGT
The DNA here is from genome assembly GCA_007258455.2 of Sequoia sempervirens. Taxonomy (NCBI): domain Eukaryota; kingdom Viridiplantae; phylum Streptophyta; class Pinopsida; order Cupressales; family Cupressaceae; genus Sequoia; species Sequoia sempervirens. Next base: position 354,891 of record VDFB02263815.1, read on the forward strand.
AGTGTGCATAATGTGTTTAATAAGCTCAATGTAGATGTATGATAGCAAAATATCAAGATTAATGATAACAAAATATTGAAGATTGTGGTTAACCTTGAAATGGGATTGATAGGTTGCTTTTATATTAGAAAACTCAATTCAAATGAAGGGTGACGATTGAATGATGAGGTATGACAATCAATGGATGAGATTAGTTGAGAGGAAAAGAGATAAGGATGAGAAGAATGGACTGTGATCCAAGAAATTAGGTCAAAGATAGGGCTTGATAAGAATAGGTAGATTAAACAATTGCAACAATTATTTAATTTAGGAGAGCAAAAATGAATAATTAAATAATTAAAAAATAATTATTTAATTATAAAAGATGGATATGAAATATTAAATAATTAAAAAAAATATTTTAATAATTGATGGAGGGAAATGGTTAACAATTTAATTATAGAGGAGAGGAAATGATAAATAATTAAATAATTAGAATTTATTTAATTATAGAAGAAAAGGGGAAAATGAATAATTAAATAATTAAAACTAATTATTTAATTATAGAAGAAAGGAGAGAAAATAAAAAATGAATAATTAAATAATTTATAATTTATTTAGGGTCAGTGCAGGATCATGGGGATCCAAACTAGGCCCTTAAGTGGCAATAATTTTTAGAAAAATAGAGTTGGGAAATTTTTCATAAAAATTTGAATAGGTTATAACATAATTTGAAAAATATGTAAGAATATAATTTTATAGAAAATTGAATGTAGTTTCTATGATACCAGTTCCTTTTTAAAGAAAATTAAATGTATTTGCTGAAGATTTGAATTTTCAATGCAATAGTACTAAATTTTAAAGAAACTTTTTATCATCTCAATATAAGTAGAGGAGACATGCTCGGATGTGCCACATTTTTTTTTGTAATTTTTTTGTATGTAAATAATTAATTATGAATTTTTTATTAGAACTTTTTAAAAATATTACAACTTTTTTGTCCAACCACCATAACTTGGTCTTGAAAATTTATGAAATTCAATTATTTTTCTTTTCATCCTATAGTATGGGAAGCATAGAATGTGTTGCATCTTTTGGATTTGAAAAATGTGAAATCTTTTGAGAATTATAGATATTTTTCAATTAACCTATCAATAAGGACTTTAGTCATAATTATCTATTAAATTCAAAATAAGGCATATCTTATATTGGTGGAAAGTTGACAATTTTCTCAATAAACCCTTTTCATTTTATCAAATTTGGATTATAAAAAGTCATCAACTATTTTTTGTCATATCATCATGCTTTTTGGACCCCCATGATCTTGCACTCACCCTTTAATTATAGATGAGAAAATAGAGTAATTAGTGACACAATTAAATAAATAATATTTATTTAATTAATCAAAAGAAGAATAAAGATAAAGTGAATTAATTAAATAATTAAGAATTATTTAATTAATAGAAGAAAGTGGTATGACATTAGGAAATAATTAAGATTATTTAATCAGGCAAGAAGGATACAAATTAGTGCAAAAATATTGCTTGCAGGTTCAATGCATTTTTCAATGTCTACAACAAGCATGGGGGAACACAAACAAACACACAAAACTAATCTAAAGATAAAGAAAAGGTGTCCCTCTAGTCTAACACCTCTAGTAGTTTGTCCTGCTCCTAGTCTAGATCATCATAAGGGGAGGGAGGATGAGCTTGTAGGGGAATTGCTAGAGCAGTTTCAACTGACTCACCTGTGGAAAGAGCTAAGGAAGAATCCCCCTCAAGGTCTTCCTCATCGAGCTCATGTGAGACTAGTTCCATCAATATAGAAAAGATCAATCACAAAGTTGGAATGTCCTCCAATGAGTCAAACATGCATTTCTCAAGAGTGGCATGATGTGACTAGGCAAGACAAGGATAAGAAACTCAAGAGTCACTACCAACCTTGGGAAGAGGGGAAATGACAAACTTTGAGGAGGGTCTAGTGTTGTCTCTATCACAAGGATGGTACAAGCCAAGGTGGAAAAAGAATCAAAAGATGAAGAAGATTTTTTTGACCATTTCTTGAAACCAGGTCACTCTCCAACTTACACTAAAGTAGGGGATGTGGGATCCTCACAATAGAATTGGAAGAGGGAGAAGGAGAGAAATCCACCAAGGACACAACCTTGGTAAAAGGTATGTCAACAAGCTGCGAGAAAGGAGGAAGAGTTGGAAGAGAGGTGATAAGAGGTGGCTTCTTAGAAGGAGCAATGAAAACATGGACCCTCTTGGGGTGAGGTTCATCAAGATCTATGATGAAGTTGGGAGTAGCATAGATGCAATGGGAATCAAAGTAGAAAGAGAAGAAAAGACAAGAGTAAGAATAAAAATGGAAGCAAAAGAAGCAGAAAGAGAAGGATCCTCTTCGATCTTTTGTGAAGCTTCACACTCCTTATCCAAGGCCTTTCTATGGTGCTTACGATCATACATAATCCAATTATGGGTATGTCCAGGATCATCATGGAAAAAATAGGCCCTTAAGTGGCAAAAAATTCAAAAAAATCAGAGTTAGGCAACTTGATGTAAAAATTTGAATAAGTTATCTATATTATTTCAAAAATATGTAAGAATATAATCTATAGAAAATTGAATGTAGTTTCTAAACTACTAGGTCTGTTCTAAAAAAAAATCTATTTGGTGAAAATTCAAAATTTCAATGTAGTAGTACTTAAATTTTAGGGAAAAATAAGAAGTAGGTGTCTGTCTAACCACCCTAATCACAATAAAATGATAATATTTTTTTATAATATTTTAGATATAAGTAGAGGACTCATGTCCCGATGTGATGCATGTTTTAATGTAATTTTTTTCCAAGTAAATAATTAATTATGAATTTTTTATTACAACTTTTAAAAAATATAAAAAACTCGTATGTCTAACCACCTTAACTTGGTAAAAACTTCATAAAATTCATTTTTTTCTTTTTTTAATCCTATAGTATGCAAAGCATAGAATGTGGCGCATGTTTTTGATTCAAAAAATGTGATATCGTTTGAAAGCTATAATTTTTTTTCAATCAGCCTATCAATCGGGACATTAGTCATAATTTGAATAGAAAATGAATAATAATTACTTATTAAATTCAAAGTAAAGAATAATTTATATTGGTAGAAAGATGAGAATCTCCTTTAAAAACCTTTTTTGTTTCATCAATTTTGGGTAAAAAAATGTCGTCAACCACATACCCATCATATTGCCACTTTTTGGCCCATTATGATCCTGCACATACCCTTATGATAGTTATGGTTATTAGAAGGTGCAACTTGAGAATATGTTGAGGGTTCTTGTTCCACCAGAGGAGCAACCTCCATAGATGTTTATGATGGAAGGGTAGGCTCCTAATGAGAAATAGGAGGAGGAGGTATAGAGATAGGAAGAGAGATGGGAATCTCAATGGTAGGCCTCTTTCCTTTGTCTACCTTAGGGGTAGGTGGAGGAACAATGGGAGGTTGAGATGTAGGAACAACCCCATGATAATTCTTCCCCTTGCCATAAAGGGTGGGTTGGGGGAATATGGATAGAATCGAGAGAGCTAGAATATCTAAGGTCTCAACTTCTACAATGTGAGTTCCTTTCCCTTTCCTATGACAAGAACAATAGAAGGAATAGATGACACCACCAGAATTTGGGAAATAATAGAAGAAGATGAAGAAAAGGGGGAAGTCCTAAGGGAAAGAGTTTGCTTGTCCTTACCATTTGGAGTGGTAGAGGATGAAGCATTTTGTTGGGCATGCAAAGAATCCTTCAAATAAATAACATGAGCAAAAGATTGGAAACCAATTTTAGGCAATGAGACCTCGATCTTATACCTAAAACAAGCCTTATATAACAGGTCTCCTATAGGTGGTAAAGGTCCAATTAGAGCAAGACAAAATTTATCCAGGGAGAAGCCCCCATGCAACACCAATATTTTGTACCCAATGTCTTAGATAGTGTACATGGTGCTCATGGGAAAACTTCAAGAATTTATGGAAAACTGAGGTAACCACATTCATAGAGACTAACCATGGTATGCCTAGTATAACTCTAAAGAGTTAGATTCAAGTATCATGAAAAATGGAACTTATAGATTTTTAGGTCCAACCAAGACTAAAAGAGAAATGAAACCAATGGGTGGAACAAAAAATGTGTCATGCATGTGGAGCATGGTCTACAACTCCTCGTATTTCTCCTTGTGTGAATTATTTATGAAAATAGTCTCCCTCATGATAATATTGACTTGAATCGTAGGGTCAACCATAACACCAGTTACAAAATTATCATTGACATGAGAGGGGATATACAATGGAGAGGGCTCTTTATTTAAAGGCGAGTCGCATGGTGTGAATATTACATAGGGAGTACTATCCACATGGCCTAGAGGAGGAACACAAGTAAATAAAACCATGTTCACATACTCAAATGGATTTAGATTGAAAGAAGAAGAAGTAGAGGTTACAAGATTGGTAGAATGGGATGGAAAGGGATCTAGATGTAAATCTACAGTTGGTTATTAGGCTTCTATAAATTTATTATAGTTTTTCCTTTCACCATCAATTCGGATGGTACCATTGTCAATGTGGTCTTGTATACTATGATGAAGACGCACACAACTCATTAATGACAACCTTCTTCATTCTTTCAAAAATAACCCTTTGAAAGGCCTCAAAAATAAAGAAGAAATGACAATTGAAGTTAATAATCAATCAATAAAAATGGTATGGGTTTAAGATAGTATTTATGACTCCAACAAGATTATTCATGATAGAAGACCATTATCAACAGAGCTTACATTTAAAGATGGTTTCAAAGACAAAAGGAAATAGTCAAGTCAACAAATATTGTTATTAAAACCTTGAATATAATTTAGTGGTCAAGATGAGGTAGAGGTTTGCACAAGTAATGAGGATGTGGGGGTGAAGGAGTTATAGCTAAGTGACACATGTCAAATACTTGTAAGTAGAAGATCTCCCATGCTCTCCTAGGCCTTCTAACTATTTCAAGCTTCTCACATAGTACCCTTACAATGTGCAAGTATGTTTATTGTAGTAGTTGGGAGTTGAATGGCCAATCATAACTCTTTCCAAGAAATAGGGGAAATTTGGGTGGCATGAAGAGTAGTTCCAAATGTCTAAGGTTAGTTTGACCTAGTTTGGGACATCTCCAAGAATCTTCGAGTTGTTCAAGAAGCTTTCGATGGATGGATAAGTTCAAAGCAACAATATTCCTTCATTCAACCACCTGTAATTAGAATTTCAAGGGCTAAAATGTAGTGACAACTCAATTAGATGCCCAAGAGGCTTAACTCATCCAACTAGAGAAAACATATCATTCATTTGTAAAAACATGTTCCTAAGGTTTAGCAAGTTGTTGGATGGCATAAATGAAGGCTTAAGGATAATTTTTTCTCAATTATAGGTTTTCTTGGCTTTGTAATTTAACTTTTTAAGTTCTTTCTAGCATGAACAACATTTTAACTCATATAAATTTAATTCTTAGTCATGTATGCAGCTATAAAAACACCATTTTTTCAATAAAATTCAATAATTTTTCCTTCTCAATAACTATTTTACTGTGGGTACATGAATGATTGATGCATATTTTTGAGTTTTTATGTGTAAATCCTCAAATATTTGTCTCATTTTGACACCTTTAGGAAGAAAGTGTATGTCTTATACATGTCATAGTTGTGTTATTGATGCTAAAATTCTTTAGTTGTGAAAGTATACTTGATTTTCCTTCTAAGTTGTAAACATTTAAGCTTTCTTACAAATTAATAATTTATAAGCAATTGAAACACTTGAGTTATGTAAAAATTTGTCAAGTATTTGGGAATTTGTGTGTCAAAACGGTGGCATATAGGTCTCAAAGAACATTGTTGCATCACCCATCAATGTTTACATTTCATTTTACATCATTCTATATCCTTTTTCTCAACAAGAAGTAGAATAAGTTAATTTAGGTGAGACACCAAGGGAACCAACCCTCTTTAGAGATTCACTCTGAGCTACGTACAACCCACAAGCCCCAAATTGTTTCCATGTTTCACTAGATTGTTGAGTTGATAACTCAATAAGGGTGCATGTCTAAGTGACAATAGTTCCACATGGATAATAGACTCATCAAAGATGTAATCAATTATGGAGTGCTATCAAAACCAAATTGGATCTTCTCTAAGGCCTTTTGTATAATATTGAGCAATAAAATGGCAACATTACACTTTAAATCCCATTGAAATATTTTGGCTTATGTATTTTATAATTTTGGAATGATGTCAAAATATGTATATTTTTTAGACTTGATTTGGGGTTAAAGAGGTATGTTTATTGTAGTAGATGGTATATAGTTATTGGTGATATTGTCTCATCTTTCCCCTCTTCCTAATTATTGATTTGTATGCCCCACTAGATTATAATCATGTGAATTAGGAGCCGCATGTAAGTTAGGTATGGTAGAAACTTATATTGATAGAAGATGAATTAGATCAAAAGATAAACCATGAGATGGAATTGTTAAGTTCATACTATCTCCATGTGTGTTGGGTCTAAAAGATTTATAAAATAACTTTCAAATTTATAAAGAAAGTATACAAAAAATAAGAAGACTAATTATTTAAAATATTTACTATTCGAGTATAATCCAAAATCACTAATATGTAAGATGGAATCATCTAAGTATTTATAATTATCAAGTAAAAATATTTTGACATGTAAAGAAGCATATTTAGATTCAGCATAATCATCAAGTAAAATTTTTGCAGTAACTTTTCTCATAATATCGTCATGTAATAAATTAGAAGATATTTTTAACTTCAAAGTAATCCACATGAACAAATTGAAACATATCATAATAAGTCGTAGAATTATCTCAGGATGTATGAGTAAGAAAACGTGAGATGTGAAATATTGGTTAGCATGAATCACAACATGATACATAAAAAAACATATGTCATCTATAAAACATGTCTCTATCATGTCATGTGTAAGAAGTATCATCATGAAATGTAACAATTTCATGAATAGGTAAAGGAGGCAGAGCTACATCATCTATATCTATTATACAAAGTATATCACAAGGTAAAATCTAACTTGGCATATAATCATCACTATCACAATCCATGGGATCATTATTATGTTCATGGGTAAATTATGTGTATCTAATACAAAAGAATGACCATGAACTAATTCTATGAAGGAAGATATATATCAATATTGGATTTGATTCCTCAACCTACAACTCCTAAGGATCACTTGTAATCAAATACTTGTTACACAAAGAGAGGAAAAGTAAAGGTATAGAGGCCAAGAGATAATTGATCCAAAAAAAGAAGTGAATCATAATGAATGTGCAAACCTCAAAATTGTGAATAATACAATAATTAATCCTCATAAAAGGAAAAAGAAAAAATCAATCTTAGGTGGGGATAAAATAGGTCATGATATGTTTCTTGATCACATAACTTGAGACACAAAAAAGGAACATGATCTAAGTAAGATTAAGTAGCTAGTGTGAAAATAAACCTAATAAATTAAGCAATTAAATAGGTAAATCCCTTTTACTCTAACAATCAAGCTACAAAAAGGAAATGTCCTCTTTAAATCTCATTATGACATTTGGGCTTGTGTATTTTACAATGGTTAAATTCAATATCAAAATCCTTATATTGTTTATATGTGGAGGTTCAAGAGATAGGTTTAATGCATAAAGGGCATAATTGGTAGTGGTATTATCAAAGTGTAATTATAGGTTATGTGATCATCATAATCATCATGTAGACCTACAAGTGATGTGTAGATTCGTCATAATTGAATCAAAATATATTTATAACAATATCACAATTATCCAAACAAAGAGAAAAATATATCATCCTAAGGTATGACATTATCATGAGATGTATGAGTAAATAAAACATGAGATATAAATATTTTTCATCATGAGTCACAACATGGTGTATGAAAAGAGATATATCATCTAAATATCATGGATATTTGGATGCAAGGGTATGGTAGCATATGATAAAAACTATTATCAAAAGGTGTAACAATATTATGAATAGATAAAAGAGGTAGAACCATGCCATCTATATCCATATTATATAAGGTATATCGTAAGGTAAAACCTCGCCAGGAATGTGTATCATCACTACCACGGTCCATAGGATCATCATTAATATCATGGATAAATGGCATGTGTATCTAATAAGGAAGAATTATCACTAACCAATTCCATAAAAGAAGGAAAATATCAAAGCTATAAAATGCAATGTGCACTTTAAATCCCATTATGATATTTTGACTTGTGTATTTTACTATTATTGAATGATTTCAAAATCCTTAGATTATTTAGATGTGAGTTGATGTTCTTGAGAGGTATAATTAATACATTAGATGGTATAATTGGTAGTGGTATATTGTCAAAAGGTACTTGTAGATTATGTGATCATCATAATCATCATGTAAAATTTCTTTAGTAACTTGTCATCATGTAATGAATTAGAAGATATTTCGAATAACATCACCATTATCAAGATGAAGAGATAACAATATAGCTTGGGTCTAATATCTTCATGGGATGTATGAGTAAAATAATACGAGGTATAAAATATTGGCCATCATGAATCAAAAAATGATGTATGAAAATAGATGTCACCTAAAAATCATTTCTCTATTGATGTAGGGGGAATGGAAGAAATATCAACATGAGGTGCAACAATGTCATGAATAGGTAAAGGAGATAAAACCAAATCATCAATATTTATTATACAAGACATATCACAAAATAAATCCTCACTAGGCATGTAATTGTCACTATCACAATCCATAAGACCATCATTAAGTTCATAGATAAATGACATAATTGTATATAATACGAAAGACTGATCACTAACCAATTCCATGAAGGAAAATATAAGACATGATAAAACAAGATCTCCATGGAAGACATCCTTAGATCCTTAATATATTGTCTTAGTTATTCTTCTCCTAAACACAAACTATATACCAAATTATTTTTTATTTTTCTTCTATAGTTAAATAATTATTTTAATTGTTTATTTATTTTAATTATTTTAAATAATCATTTAATTATTTTAAATAAGTATTTAATTATTTAATTCCAATATTAAATAATTATTTTAATTGTTTAATATTTTTCCATTTTCTTCCACTTTTAATTAAATAATTGTTTTTCAATTACTTGAATTAAAAGTCAACTTCTCCCTCTTCTTTTATAATTAAATAATTGTTTTAAATTATTTAATTATTCATTTTCCTTCCTAAATTAGATAATTTTATAATTATTTAATTTACTCCACCAACCTCTTTTTTTATGCCAACCTTTTTATCCCTACCTTTAACTTTTCCCTCTTCTTCTATAATTAAATAATTATTTTAAATAATTTAATTATTCACTTTTCCTCCTAAATTAAATAATTTTATAATTATTTCATTTACTCCAGCAACCTCTTTATCTGTCCCTTTCTTATCTTTACCTTTCTTATTTAATCTCCACCTTTGATTTTACCTTTCTTATTTAATCTCCACCTTTGATTGAATTAATTTATAATTCAATCACCACATTTTATAATTATTTAATTTACTCCAACAACCTCTTTATCTGTGCCAATCTCTTTATTTGTCCATTTCTTATCTTTTACCTTTCTTATTTAATCTCTACCTTTGATTGAATTAATTTATAATTCAATCTCCACCATCCATCATTATCTGAACCCTAATTTAACCCTAACCCTATTCCTTTTTGCTTCTAAGCAATCTCATCCATTGATCATCATCCTTATTCATCTTTCAATCCTAACCCTTCATTTGAAATTGGCTTTCTATAAAAGAGAGGTCTCCCATAATTCAATCTCCACCATCCATCCTTATTTGAACCCTAATTTAGCCCTAACCCTATTCATCTTTGCTTCTAAACAATCTCATCCATTGATCATCATCCTTATTCATCTTTCAATCCTAACCCTTCATTTGAAATTGGCTTTCTATAAAAGAGAGGTCTCCCATTCCATTTGCATCAACATCTTTTATGCTAATGTTGTGTTGGTAAATCTTCAACAAGTCAACATACTATATTTAATCTTTTGAGATTTGCATTACATTTTATTTAATTTAAATTATATTTTATGCACATTTCTATTATATATCATTTGCATGCATACACACATTTGAATACCATTTAAATTGCATGCTTAGTGTATTTTCTCTTCTCCAGTAATGAGAACAGAAACGAAAGAATGGCATGCGGATGCTGCGAATTCAAATGTTTGTCTAGTCATTCATCAAACTCAAATGAAGGTTTATCGTTTTTCAAAGTCATGGAAGGAGACTTCTCATCTGCACTGGTGGGTGAGATAATATTTGTTTAGTCTGAAAGTCTTTGGTTGCCTTGTTTCTTATTTTTGAACTTCAAAGTTTAGAAATAGAAGTCTTAATTGAAGGAAAATGAATGGGGAAAAGTTGGCTTCTAATAAAGAATTAGAGACATTTTACCAATCTCATTGTAGCAGAAGATGAATTCCTTTTGAATTTGTTTTCCTTTTGCTGAATTTATAAGTTTAGAATGTGTTTTGTTTAAGGTTAAACTAAATTTCTTGTAATTGGTCGTAGGAACTCCCTGACGAAATTGCAATGAGAATAAAGTGTAAGAAGTATAACTATGCAAGTCTCCTGGGCCCAACTGGTAATTCGTGGGATGTAAAGTTATGTTATACTGATGCTTCTGCATCTTTCACCGATGGCTGGCATCGTTTTGTTTCTGACAACGGTGTAGCAGCCAAAGATATACTTGTTTTCCGTCTCATTTACACATACTTTGTTGTGAAAGTTTTTGGACCAAATGACTGCGAGAAACAGAGTGCCTCTGCTCCTCACATTTGGTTTGTTGAACCCAGTGCAAGTGAAAAAAATGCTCTTACACCTTGTTTAGCTACTGATAGCATTCCAGGTAAACATGAATATGCTCCAAACTCAAATCTATACATGCACCCTTTTGCACCATTGTTTATCTCACATACATTATCTCCTATGCAAACAGAGATCTCTGGAGTTCTCAGCCCTGCGGTATCAATGGAGCCACAGTTTTCAGTGATTTTAAAAGAGGGTGCAGTTAATGCTACAAGTTGTAGACTCGTAAGTTTCACTCTCCATATAGACAACAGAAAAAGGATTATGTCATTGATGCAGCTTGACCTAAAACAATGCTTCTTGATTTGATGTATTACAGGTGATTCCTATCAAATTTGCCAAGCTCTGGCTACCAAGGGCAGATACCAAAATAACGCTTGTACATCACAAGAAGCCTGGCATGTGGCCTGTTAATGTTAAACGAAATAAAGTAAGTTCGATATTACAAGGTGGTTGGAAAAGATTTGTCCTTGACAATGAGCTGCATAAACATGACACATGTGTCTTTAAAATGGTAAACAGAGTTCAACGCATTTTCATGGTTTATGTGAATCAAGCCTCCTGAAAATGAAAAGACCCCTATCCATTAACCCATAAGGTTTTGATTAAGGATTTTACAGAACTAACTACATATATCCAATACAAGCGTATTATGGTCAATAGCAGTTTTGTTTGCTCTAGTCACATAAAAATGTATGTTATTGGTTTTCCTAAATGAAAGAAGCTCTTTGTTTTTGTTATTTTACAATGGGCTGGAATTAGAAATTTAGTAGTTGTTAAAGATGGACAACTAAAAGAATGCTGTCTATAGTGCTGACTGGTCAGAGAGTTCCCACTGTTTTCTTGAATAAGAAGTTTAAAAGGTGGCATTTCGTAGGTAGGAATCAGATACTCCTTGCCTTTTATACTTGTTTAGAAGGGTTCTGTACTGTTGGATTCAAAGATAAATTTATATATATGTAAAATCTTTCCTATGTAGAAGATATATTTGTAATGGCGAAAATTATAATATTGAATTTATTTTTATTTAGTTTTGGATTAAATTTTAAGAAAGTTTTTTAATTTATCTATCTATTAGACAAATATCTATATATATGTATTATTTATCTTCGTTCATGTGTTTGCGCATCCTTATATCTTTACCCTATTGTAAAATGCTCACTCAGTTCTGCACTACAAATTAAGGCCTGACTAGCATTTATATGAACTCAAACCGGCGGTAATACTCACAGTATAATTTACAGACAAACAGTATTAAATTTCCAGAACAAGTTCCAGCCAAATACGGTTTCATAGAGGAATTCAATCATACAGATCTGTGCAACAACAATGCTCTGGGAAGAATACTCAATGTTTACGCATAGTGTTGAGTAATAGGAAGCTGCCATTCATTACAGAGATTACAATAATCAGTTTGTTCGAATCTTTAGAATTGGCCGAACTTACAGACCGCAGCCACTACATACATCGCTGTAGGAAGAGATGACCGGCGCCCAAGGAAAGAAAGATGCCTCCGTCTCCGTCCCAGGCGGCTCCTACCCGGGCATGATATCTAACAAACTTTGACATGCTCAACCATGTTACATTCTAAACTCCTTGGCCTTTCCACTTGACCAAGTACTCTTTATACTCCTTTATACACATCCTCTTTACTATGGCATCCAACACTTATTCCACCACCTCACATGTCTTCTTCAAAAAATATTGCCTCCCATAGCTCTCTCATTAGTATCTTCACTTGCACTATCAAATCATTCCTCAACACAAGGATATAAATGTTTGACGTTGAAGATAAATGATATGTTGATACCTTCTAGCAACTTTATCTCATAGGTGTTTTCTCAATTTTGTGCAAGACTTTGCATGGCCATATCTTCTTCCACTTCAACATCTTATATGTTCCCTTAGGGAACCCCTCTTTTTGCAAATGGGTTAACCAACCTAAAGTTCTACTTCTCTTCTCTAACTACCCATGTGCATCACATGTGTACATTGTGCAAATCCATAACTCTCCTTGTCCACTCTACCCATAAGCTATGTAGAATCAGTGACTTGTATGTAATCTCTTCTTGTGTCAAGACTGAGTCCCAAAGTCCCATGTTTTATCCCACTAGGCGTCACAATAGGTTTCTAAGGATTGTGTTGACCACATCCATCTACCCATCCATCTAAGAGTGGTAGAGTAAACTAAACTACAACTAGGTGTTCAATTCCTTTCATAGTGTCATCTAGAAGTATCACAAATTTTGTGTCTTGATCCAAGACAATGGTGGGTGACGACCCATGCATTCACATGTTCCTTGAAGATGTATGCCACCTATGTTGAATCATTAGTTTGCTTGGATGGTATGAAGTGTGCCATCTTGGATAACCTATCAACCATAATAAATATGGTGTTGTGGCCACTATGTGCTCTTGGAAACCAAAGAACTACCAAGAACAAAATCTATGAAGATGTATGCCACCTATGTTGAATCATTAGTTTGCTTGTATGGTATGAAGTGTGTCATCTTGGATAACCTATCAACCACAATAAATATGGTGTTGTGGCCACTATGTGCTCTTGGAAACCAAAGAACTACCAAGAACAAAATATATACTCAAAATGTTCACATAACTTCTTGGGAACTAGAAAGGGTTGGTATAGCCCTATGTTATGACTTCTCCTATTTTTAAATTATAAATAAATCACTATTATTTATTTTCATTTACCTGTTTGTAGTTGCACATTCTTATACTTTTACTCTATTCACTTATTTATTACATGATGTAGTTGCGACAAGATATTAAAGAAGATCTTATCATGCAACACAAAGGCACAACAAAAAATAAAGTACTCACAATGAGAAAAAATAAATAAGGATAATGAAAAAAATTACTCTTATATTGAATGAAGGGCAGAAATTATAGGTTACATGAATACATGCAAACTAAAAAGCTAAAAGCCCTAACTATTTATATTGAATCACTATTTATAAAATTTTACAATGAGATTTTGGCAACCAAATCCCACTTGCTATCATTAGTACAATCCTCACCAACATTCAATTTTATCAACTTAGCTACATGCATTAAAGATAGAAAAATTTGTCACCAATTGAAAAAATATAACATTTAATATTTAATTGGACATTTTTTTGTCATTCATATTGACAATTTAGACATATAATCCAACCACCTACCACCACCACTTATTTTCAACACATGGACATTACTCCAACTACTTGTCATGAACACATATAATCCAAGTCATGTCTATTATTCTCTATTGGTGCCTTTGCACAACCTACTATCTATTGCACTCAAAATTGCATGAAAGACTTTTAAAAACTACAATATTATGCTTCAATACCTAGATTCCTTTGCATCAAACACTTGAGGTAGAAAAGAATGGACTATGGACATGTTCTCATGTGTGATATCTTATAACAGTTGGAAAACTTTGACATGCTCAACCGTGTTACATCCTAAATCCTTGGCCTTTCCACTTGACCAAGTACTCTTTATACTCAAATTTTCACATGACTTCTTGGGAACTAGAAAGGGTTGGTATAGCCTTATGTTATGGCTTCTCCTCTTTTCTAAATGACAAGATCAACATTGTTGCATAAACTTTCAGACTTCTACAAACATGCACATCAAAAAATATTTTTCACTTTGCCACACCACCATTTTTTCAATATTAAACCAATTATACAAGCCTCCACTATGCTTTTTCTTGATGAGGTCCTTGTGCATTGATCACTTAGGTATGCATAACTACACACCCTTGAACAATAGTCCATCTTGTAATAAATAATTTGACCACTACAATCAATCCACATGTGCAAGTTGTATTCACATCCTCTAGGCTTCCTCAAAGTCATCATCCTATGCATACTACTTATTTAATGAGTTGAATCATATATATTTATGCACATCTCATTGAACAAGGTATGACTCTAACTTAGCACGTATGCAAGCTTATTGGGCTTACCAATATACCACTATGATATCTTAAGAATTTTAAGTAGCTATGCAAGATCTACCTATTTCACTTGTAGCTAGTTTAGCTTTCCCTAACTATTAATGAATTCTAAAATATAATTGTCAATGTACAACATGAATTATGTGGGTAGCATGTAGTGCCTCTATTTCATCAAGCATGATCACATGAAATTGTTGATTGAATATATTGCATATTGTGTGTATGTTTCATTCAACTTCTCATTAAACTATGGAATTAGCGTTCTCTCCTAGCTCAACACTACACCAATTATCAACCACACATTGCAATCCACTTGGAAAACCTTATTAAAATTAGGCAACACCAAGACTAATTTCTTAAACATCTAGAATGCAAGCTATGTACCTCTATTCTGAGTGAACTCCTTCCTATCACCTTTCAAAACTTTGGTGATAGGCACACAAGTCCCATTAAAGTTCCAAATGAAGTTCTTGTAGAAAATTTCCAACACGCGGATCTTCATGCCTCAAATTTTCTCTTGACCAATGATCATTCCATTATCACCTTCACTTTTTAGCGTCCATCTTCAACCCTTCTTGAGATAGCACAAATCCTAAGTAAATAAAATCCATCTTTAAAATATATGCATGTATATCTAGCAATAAAAGTGACCTACAAAGAGTTCTATAAAAATATTGTCCAAGGGTGGGAGGGTGTAATGAAGAATATGTATCATTTTGTATATAAAAACCTCAATCAAAGCATAATAAGCATGTTTAAACAAAATAAATCTAAACCTTAAGAAATTAGAAATAAAAAAATGTTAGAATTATATTAAATTTAAAAATAAATAAATGAGTAACTAGAAAAATATGTTACATTTGTTAATTTTTACATAAAAATTTGCAAGGTCTCAATAAAAAAATGATTATATTCTTTCTTTCATTTTTTTATAAAAAATTAATACTAGCGGTTTTAATCAAAATGTTTCTAGCCATAACTACTTATGTGGAAGTCAAGCCCCCTCCCCCCCATTTTAACAATTTGCATAATCTTTCTATTGCACCTCGATATTTCTCTAATTATGTTACACCCCATTATGTATTTACCACTTACTTTTACTTTTATAAGTAAATATGATTTTAAATGCAAGATTATGACTTTGATATGTTCAATGGATGAATGAGATGAATGAATATGTATTATTATGTGATTACTTTTCAAATGTTTTAATGATGCAAATGATTTTCATGTTATCGGCTAACTTCGTTATGATGCACTAAGTTGGATGTTGGAAAGAATCGAGCCCTCCAGTAAGGAGAGGGAGTGTATCACCTAGGAGAGGAATTGGGTATGGAAACCACTAATGTACCTACCTAAGTTAATGCACACACTCACGTCCTAGGTTAGACAAGATTTGTCGAGTCAGTTTGGGCTAAGTGTTAGTAAGTTAACCTTGGTGATAATTTTGGGTTAATGGGAATGCTTGGGTATTGTTTGTGATTCTCTATGTTTGTTAAGATGATTTGTGCCATAGTGATTAAATCTTTGTATTGAGTATATGTTGTACTTGGTGTATTTAATATATATATATGAATGGATAAGTATATACATTAAATATATATAATTATATATGATAACTCATGTATATGATCATATATGCGTGTGAGCATGTGTAGGTATCATCATACATGGATACATCATACATATAGGAAATCAAGTGGATATATATATATACACACATTTTATGTATATATACTTATCGATATATGTATTGTAAGGTATTACTAGGATAATAATATATATATGTATGTATGTATGTATGTATGTATACATGTATAGATGTACATATTAAATAGATATGTCAAGACATACATATTATAATAATAAAGTATTATTATTATTATTATTATTATTATTATTATTATTATTATTATATACTCATACGTGGATACATCATACATATAGGAAATCAAGTGGATATATAAATACACATTTTTATGTATATATACTTATTGATATATGTATTGTAAGGTGTTACTAGGATAATTATATATGTATGTATGTATGTATGTACATACATATTAAATAGATATGTCAATACATATATTATAATAATAAAGTATTATTATTATTATTATTATATATATTGAATGATACGATAAATTTATCAATTATCCCATGTATAATGTGATGGAGTAAACAAATGAATAAGTTGAATGCTACATATAATACAAGCACTAATACAATGTGCATATGGTATAAAGGCATCGCATAAGTTAAAACTGAAATATGCACATATATAATGCAGCACCATATTAATGCAATGATAATATATTTGTTTGATAAAGTAATGTCATATAATATAAGCCACGCATGAGCATAAATAAAAGGGTGATAGACTGAGTCAAATCTGCCACGATTAGCTAAGGTGGCAAGTGAAATTTAACTGTTTAGAAGTGCATATGAAATATGATTGTTAAAATAACAACCCTTCTTAGGCGCCATAATCAACTGAGTATGCTGATTGTAAATTTTAAGAGGATTGTAAATTTCACGAATAAAGTAAGTGAGTAAGTAGGAAACTAGAAAGTAATGGCGCAGCCATTTGTAAGAGCATTTGACTCAGTAAATTAGCACATGTGATATTTTATTTCAACGACTTGGCTAAGAAATAGAAGTTGTATGCAATTCGAATTACCTATCTGTCAAATGATTGATTCTTTCAGTTGCTAGTGGGTAAAAGCATAAAGTTGTGTCATGCTTTCAGCCAACTTATCAACACAATTGAATTGAAGTATTTTTAACTAAAAATAAAATTTGGTCAAACATATGATCTAGTGAGATTCATTCTAGCTAAGTTAGATACTTCCACAACTTTTTCAACTAAAATTGTTAGCTAAAAATATATAGAGCACCACTTTGAGTCCAATTTACCAAAAAATTAAAATTATTTGAAAATTTTGAAATTTCAATAACTCTTACTAATGTAAATAACATGTTTAAAAAAATATAAAAATACCCCTTTGTAATCCATAAGTGTAGTTTTCAAAAATATATTTATTTTAATAGTTTAATTATTATTTTTATTTTTACTAAAAGTAGGTTCTCAACACAAAATATTAGGTTAATTACCATGCCAAGGAAAAATAAAAAAATTTATTAATTTATTTTTTTTAAATAATGATGCACTAAATAAAAGAATCTATTTCAAGATGGTATATTGTATTTTCTATTTAATATGAAAGTTGGCATATGATGGAAACGACTATTTTTTGATTCAAGCACATTTTAATATTTATTTAAAACTACATATTTATCAAAATTGGAAAAAAATATATCCATGCACTAAAGTTTTAAGTTATAAATACACACAAAAAAATTGAAAGAAAAAAAATAAAATTTACTATAAAAAGTATGACGTCTCATGCATGAAACTTCATTTTTACATTTTATCAACAACTAAATTATAGTGTTAATTTATTAAAAAGTAGTTTAAAATATTTTTTTAATTTTTTAAAAAAATTACAAACATAAAATATGCTAAAAAGTACATATTCTACTAATTTACATAATTTCAAAATTCAAAACATGTATGCCACTTTTTAGTGATTCAAGTTTAAAAGTTGGATCAGTGTTGGTCATTTTCTTTATAAAGTGTGACACAATTTTGTGCTTTTAACCTAGTAAATTGGAATAAGGTGCCCAGCTGTGCATAATCAATCTGTAGAGTATTAGACTTGCATAAGAGTTCTTCTTTGTTGTTTGAAAGGTGGCAACTTGGGGAAGAAAGGTGGCAAACACCATAGCTAATTTTTGTAGTGTGAAGTCTCTCCTTGAATCTATATATATAGGGGTCGATAGTTCTTGGTTTCGGCACAATTTTATGATTGCATTCTTGTTGTTTATTTGCTAAGATAATTTTTGTGAGTTTATTGTGAGAGTTGTGAGTGTTTCTTTGTGAGTGTGAGGAGCAATTTCAGTATTAGTGAAGAGTATTGAGAGTTTGAAGGTATTGGAATGGAGATAGGCTAGATTGGGAGGACAACCAACAGAGTTCTTCTTTGGAAGCTTTATTAACATGCATGCTTAGTCATTATATTCATTACTCTTTTCTATGTTGAACCTATGTTTTTGCTGATTGATTGCAAGGTCCTGTGCAAATTATTGTTTAGCTACCATAGTTGTTGAATCAAGCTTGTGCTTATAGCTAGATTGGATATAAGTTGTTTTTTGGTATCTTATTAAAATGATACATATATATAAAGTTATTATGATTGTCATGGTTTTATAATAAAATTATGTTAAACTATTTAGAAGGTATATATATGATACCTAGTTGATTGCATGTTACATATATGCTTGCATAAATTATAATGTTAGTAATACAAAGGGACTAATACCATGTTAGAATTATTATGTCATCATTGTTAAGGTATGATGTTATCTAAACCTAGGGTGATCCTACAAAGTTGGTTTACAATTTCTAGGAGATTCTAATTTTTGCTGAAATCACATATTTTTAGAAAATATAATGATTTGAGCCTTAAGAAGTTTCATTTAAAGCATTCCAATTGAAGAGGGTTTGATCAAACTACCTTAGATCAAACCCCCTTGGATAGAACCCCGCTAGTTTTAAACCATACCTATAATGGAGTCTCCTTTACACCTATCAAAATGTTAATAAAAACCACTTTTGATTTACCTTTTGGGGATTAAATGAATTCATTTAAAATTTATTTTTTGTAAGTATGTAGTCCTTATTATAAGCTTCCCAAAATTATAATTTTAAATAAATTTAATTTTATTATTATATTTATTTTTTATTTCTTGTGAATATAGGTTTTTCACCGAAAATCAAGCTCTATGTTCTGCACATGTGGAAAAATAGAAGATTATCCAAAAAAAATTGAAAAATATGAGTGCACCAAATATTGAAGTCCTTGATCCAAAACAAAAAAAGAATTTCGATACATACAAAAAAAGTCGTGGTATACAATCTGCCTATGTCTGAATTGTAATTGGTTTGACTTTGAAACTTGATTAAGGAAAAAATATTATATAAAATACTATAAAACCAATTTGAAGCACTAGATATCATACTTACAAATCTAAATTCAAAAAATATATAATTTTATCCTTCATAGAAAAAAAATTATGTGTTATACGGTGAGCGTCACTCCTAAAAAATGGTGTTTATTGAAGAAAACTAGTTTTCGAAGGAGATGGAAAATTAAGTGCAATCTGATTCCAAAAAAAATCAAAAAAATATATTTAGAATCTACAGACAAAATGTCACAAATCACTAGTTTGCATCATCTTCAAATTCCTCACGTTTTAGCCGCTATAGGTGCCCGAAAGTGAAGATTTGGTTAGAAAAAATTAGTTAAATGTCTAGTTTGGCCAAAAATTGTAAACCAGTATTGTGGGATCACCCCCTATGATTGGTAGTTTATCCATGAGTGGGGAACCTATGTTATCGGTTACTCATATTTCCTTGAAAGTGGGAGAATAGTCTATTCCCTAGGGTCAAGGTAAACGCTTGTGTGGATGTAAGTGTTTTCCCTTAATCTAAATGTGCAAAACTACCTAGAAATGCAAAAATAAAAACACAAGACCACCTCAACGATTAGCCTAAGGAAAAGCACAAAAGAAAGCTAAAGATGAAATGATTATACCTTTCTTACCGGTGTTGATCTCCTTGTTTGGCCCTTAATGTAGCTTGATATGTATGCTCCTTTTGATGGCAATGTGATAAAAGGGTGGATGCAAAATGAGATGAGAGCTAGAATAGGTGTGGTATGATGGTGAAAATGAAGATGATTATGTAAAATTACTTGAATACAATGCTTAATAATGGCTTGGATGGCTCACAATTTTGATAGCATAAGGGTGATAGAATGCTTAAGGTTCTCTATGAATGAAAAGAGGGGGGTACTTATAGAGAAAATTTAATTCTCTAGAGAATTCAACAGTCAAGATTGAGCCACCATGGCCAAGATGAAGGGATAGGGTGAGTTGAGGACTCGCAAACCCTCACATCTTGACATGTGGAGGATGACATGTCCAATGGACATGGTGAGATGGCAGGGATACAAGTGATGTGGAGGAAGAACAGGTACTCTGAAAGTACCTTGGGGGATGGAAAGATTACCCAAAAAGGAATTTTTTGTCCCCAAATGAGAATGAAAATGACATGTGAGGAATTTTAGAATTCCTCAAAAATCTCCATGGGGAAGAGGAAAACTTAGTTGGAGAAATAAATGTGAATTAAGAATTCACATGATTGAAAGAATCTTTTGAATAAGACAAGGTTCCCAAAAAGGTGGGATTTTGACATATGTGGGTGATGTGACAAGTCAAAGATTCTAGAAGACTTGGACACATGTGAGTGATGTGACAAGTCAAAGGTTCTAGAACTTGCATAGGGATAAGGAGAGTCTTGGAAGGATAAATGTGAATTAAAAATTCACATGGGGAAGAGACAAATCTTTGATGAATAAATGTGAATTAAAAATTCACATGGAAAAGAGGGTCAATGCTAAATGTGGAAAATGTGAAGGCTGACCAAAAAAGGTATGCTAAATGCAGTAAGGGGATTAGATTAAGGTTGTGAAAATACATGATTAAGAAAAATTAATGAGGGATTAAAAGCAAGTGGAAAAAGTTGGAGGATATGACATTAATCCTCATTAAGTTGTGCACATCCTAATCATGGATTAATTAAATTAATCTAGATTAGAAAAGGGTTATGGAGGATGTGACAAGGAGAGAGAAAAATGAAGAATTTAAAATTGATTTTATTCAAAAAGATCAAATGAATAAATTAAATAAATTGATATGTTTATTTAATTTAGAGAGGAAAAGGTGTAAGGTAAATTATTTAATTGTTCAATTAAATACATTAGGGTCTTTAGGCAGAAAAATGAAATATTAATTAAATAAATCATTTAATTAATATTGATGAAATAGATGAATAAAGTAGATGAGTTGACCATGTGGAAGTGGTCAAATTTGGATGTCTACATTTTGCTCCTCTTCAAAATATTGTTAGAATAACAGTGTTTCGAAAAAAAGAAAATGCAAATGACTCTAAAGAGGAAGTGGCTAGAAAATGATGCCCCATCATGGGAGGGGATGCATGAGCTGCCCAAACATAGGGAAATGAAGGGAGATGCCCCAATCTTGCGAGGGAATGACCACGATAGAGGAATGGGGAAAATGGTAGGTTATGCCCCCTCGAGAGGGCAGTAGGGGAAGAAAAAAGGCACCCTAGGAAACTTCTTAATAGGAATAAATGGAAGGCATGGTTGGATAGAGCTCAAAAAACTAGGCAGGTTTGGCTTTTGAATGGAGTCAATCGGAGATACGGTTTACAAATGGTAGCCCCGAGAAGTTAGGGAATTAGTTGAGCCAAAAGAATTTTAAATAAAGGGGAAAAAATACCCTTCACTTAAAAGGGGTAAAAAGGGAGGTAAAATTTATATAAGGTAATTTTAGATATTACCACTCCTCATTTGTACAGTGATAGTTGAGTGAGTGAGAGAGAGAAGAGGAGAGGAAGGAGGCGAGGAGATAAGATGTTGGAGGATTACGACTCGGATATCATCCAATGGAAGGACGAGGTGCGGCAATTTTACCATAAGTATGTGGTTCCATGCCAAGTTAGAGGTAAAACCCTTTTTGGTGATTTTAAGCAATTCTAATGTATTTTTAATTTTTATGCTTAATAGAAAAGTTGGGTTTCACTTTCGGGGTAGTTTAGAAAAATGGGTTGGGGGAAAAATGTGATTTCGCCGAATGGGTGGGAAAAACTAGTAGTTAGAGGCACGGGAGGGGGGGTGAATTTTCCCAATCAGAGGGTAAATGTACCCCAGAAATGAAAAAGAATTCCCAAGATGGGTAGAGGGGATACAAGAGAGGGGAGGTACTCCCCAAGTTACGTTCATCGGGGTTGATCCACCCTGGGCCGAGGTGGGTTTGCCCAAAACAGGGGTGGTTCCACCCCATGCCGGGGCAGGTCCACCTAGGATTAGAGCGGGTCCGCCCTGAATAGGTTGCATCTACCCAATGTCAGGGCGGGTCCACCCCGAACTAGGGTGGGTCTGCCCCGAATGAGGGCGGTTCGCCCCGCACTGGGCAAGCTCGCCCTGGGCTCGGGGCGGGTCTATTTGCCAACTAGGGCAGGTCCACCCCTGGAATGGGGCAATTGCATCCAAAACTAGGGGGAACCTAAGGAGAGGGAACAAACTAGGAAAAAGAAGAAGAAAAAAGATTAGGAAAATGATTTCTTGGGGCTGGGAGAGGAAAAAAAAAAAGAAAAAGGTAAGTGGACTGACATGCGAGTTATTATGGATGCAGCGTTTTGACTCACTGCAGACCCATGAGAGACACTCAGAGGTGTTTGCGGTGACTACTACGGCCATGACCGAGGTAGATTATCATGCGTTGGAGCAGGTAGGATTGCTGCACTTATTAGGCTACTCGTCGATTAGAGCGCATCGGGCTATGTTGATAGCCTCATAGAGCGATGGAGTTCGGAGACATCGACATTCCATCTTCTACCATCGGAGATGATAGTGACACTATAGGATGTGTGGCGCATTTTGAGGTTTCCCATAGCAGGGCAGCGAGTAAGTGAGGTGATATTGACGGGGGCGAAGCTGGATCACACCATATGGGTGTTGTTTGGGCGAGATGACCTACCTATGCAAAGAGGACAATTGGATGTGTATCAATGTTTGTTATTGAGGGTGCCATAATTACCACTTTATCTATGTGGACTGATCAATAGATTATTGCTTCCAGACCAGAGCAAGCGCTTCTGCAGTTTGAGGTTTATGGAGGTGATTCGACATATTGTCAAGGGCAAAGAGGGGAAATTTTCATGGGGCACATGTGTACTGGCACATCTTTACAGAGACATGCATGTCATCTATTACTGAGAGGTGTTGAGCGTGACACATATGACGTTACAGGTATGGACCTGGGAACACATTAGTATTGTCAGGCCAGGAGTGGTGAGGGCAAGATGGGTGGAGGAGACAGCGCCTGTAGCCTAGTGGTATGATCGGGATGAGGGCTAGGATTGGCATTATGAGGGGTAGGGGGATGTAGATATATGGAAGAGGACCTTGGATGACCTTCGAGAGGAGCACATAGTGAGGCGGCCATACATGTTTTGGTGATTTACGAGCTAGAGGGAGGATGAAAGGAGACACCAAGAATACTTCAGCACCATATGATTGTTAGTCGGGAGGGAGCCCCATATAGTGGAGGTGCATAGGCCAGACAGGGTGGCCAGACAGTTCGGGATTGTATAGGATATTCCACAAGGTCCAAACATGTTTCGGTGGCTCACCCGAGAGAAGCCACATGGGGAGACCCAATTTCACCGAGGTTTTCCAGAGAGCACTGAGAGACATTGCAGCTATTCCCCTACCTGGGGAGGATTGGGGGGAGAGAGAGGTGAGGGTGACAGATCAATACGCTAGGTGGTTTCGTAACCACTAGTGGGAGAGGATCACACCAGAGGATCCCATTGTGGGAGCCTTAGCGTTTGGATCAGAGGATGAGTGATGATTGGCTAGTGAGGGAAGGGAGAGGGGGGACAGTAGTGGAGAGGACAAGACACAGCTAGGGTAGCGGGGTAGCAGGAAGATGTAGGGGCTACAGGACAAGGTGAGACCGAGGTTGCAGGACAACTAGAGAGGATGAGGAGGAGGAGGCCTAGAGTGAGGATGGATGCAAAGCAGGAGACAAATGCAACATAATAGGGCGATGGGAGAGGACCAGAGGTTGAGATGTTGGATGTACCTGAGGTGGAGGTAGGATCTGTACGACAGTAGACAGGCATTGGGAGCAGAGGATAACTGAGGAGAGTTCGTGTGAAGAGCAGGGCTAAGCAGGAGGATGTGGGGGTTGTAGGACAGCAGACGGGTGTTGGGAGCAGAGGACATCCAAGGAGAGTTCAGGTGGAGAGCAAGGATGAGAAGGAGGATGTGAGAGCTATAGGACAGCAGGATGGAGGACAAGGTGAGACTAGGGTCGTAGGATAGCCAAGGAGGGTGGCGAGGAGGAGTAGACAGTGGGGCAGGGCCCATGTGGAGATCAGAGCTGAGTAGGAGCCCCATGAGCTAGAGATGGGGATGAGTGAGGAGAGAGAGGAGCCTAAGGGGGAGGTGAGATTTTTAGGATGGTAGATGAGGGTTGGGTGGGTGGGACAGTCGAGGAGAGTTTGGGTGGCAAGTAGGGCTGAGCAGGGGCATGATGAGACAGGGTCGGATGCTATGGATGTTGATGTTCACATGGTGGAGCCATTAGTGATGGTATTAGGTGTACCAGCTAAGGACCTGGTCGTATTGTTGAGGGGGGCCCAAGAAAGGCTACGAATGATAGAGTAGAGGCTGAGGTGCACAGATTGTAGGCAGAGGGATAGAGGGATTATGGTTTCATTGTTGATCACCTGACCTCATAGGTACAGGATGCAAAGAGGGAGAGAGATGAGCTACAAGCAAAGGTGTAGGGAGTACTTGGTGAGCTGGCCAGGGTGACTGGGGATTGGGACAGACTACAGGCAATGATGACTATAGCATAGGTCAGGGGACAACAAGAGCCCAGAGGGGCAGCAAATCAAGTCATAGGAGAGGATCGAAAACAGGATGAGAGGGATATGGAGGAGTTGAGGGTGCAGGTGACAGGGTTGTTGAGGGAGAGGACTAAGCTCTAAGACAGGGTGTCTATGACAAATACAACACTTGGGGATGCGAGGGCGAGGGTAGAGGTAGTAGAGGCCCAATTAGATATTGTGCAGAGAGAGAGGGACATGGTGCATGTAGAGATGCAGGCCCTCCGAGGTGAGAGAGATAGGGCATAGTCATAGGTACAGGTGATAAAGGAGGAGAGGGATGTGGCATAGAGACACGTGCAAACCCTACAAGGGGAGAGGGATATAGCAATGGCTCGGGCAGAGATTACGGAGACATAAGGTTAGGCCTAGGCAGCACAGGGTGAGGGGGGCAAGACATGGCTAGAGATGTAGAGGTTGCAAGCACAGATATAGGCTATGTAGGCACAAATGTAGAAGGAGAGGGATAGGGCCATAGAGCAGGTGTCACGGATGGGAGTAGAGAGAGATCAGCTGAGGTTGGCACAAGATGCATGGACACAAGAGAGGGGAGTCATTACCAAAGATTGAGACAGATATAGGCATGAGCGCAATGTTGCCAGATATCAGGTTGCAGAGAGTTTTGAGTATATGAGGGAGGTGACCTACTAGATGATCGCTTATCAGCATGCGGTTTCAGATCCAACACAGTGGAGTTTTCATTACATTTGATATGCTCCTCAGATGTCTGCACCATCCTAGACATTAGGGACACAGACTCGAGGATACACTTAGTCACAGGGGACCCTTCCTCATAGAGGGCCAGTGCTCGACTCTCCACAGAGGTCGGATGTGGGTAGCTCATTTGGCAGATGATAGGATACCATATTTTGATAGGTGCAAGGTGGATAGTACATAGTATTTTATTTAGATCCTTGTACTGGTACTTTATTTTGTGATTATGATGTATACAATGGATATGTATTTTGATGATATTGATGGACATTATGATCGACTATATTATGGACATTTTATTTTTATATTTATATGATATGCAACAGCCCTTATTGACACCATGTTATGTATGTGATGGATGATTCTATTTATGCATGTGTATGTTCATGATGATGTAATACATGTATGTGTTTATTATGTTATACATTGATGCTTATATGGATGAAACTAATGTGTGTAATGTAGGATGTGATGTATGCTTTATGATTTTATGTATGATGGATATGGACTCTAACATTTTGTGATGCAGGTGGCGATGCATGTAATATGATAATGATATAAATTAGAGTGGAAATGTATGGATATGAAAATGAATCTAAGTTGCTTAGAAAAACAAAATATGATTGACTTAATAACTTAATATAATATGCAAATGCAATGAACCTAGAATGCAACATGAAATGAACATAAGCATAAGTGTCAATAAGAACTTGCATGGGTAGATGGTGTGAAATTGCACCTGTCAAAAACCATTGATTTCCTAAGAACCGGAGAGAGAAGGTAAATATTTGCACAACCAAAATCATAGGTTAATGGATAGGGATGAATGCAATGGAAATGATTATGAAATGCAATATTTAATTTTCCATCTTCAGAGCACTGATTTTTGCTATAGCATAAGACACCAGGGACCAGGGTATATAAAACCAAGGCAAGTTATCATCTAATGCATGAAACAAACATAGCAGACAAGGTTATCCCAACACCCCAAAGTGACAAAGAATTTGGTCAGGCCAGGTATTGGGATAACCACAAGCACAAAGGGATGTCCCAATGTAACACAAGATATTGGATATCCTAGTGGGTACTACATGGGATAACCTAGCAGACAACAACAATAAATGATCAAGATATGCCCCGATGTTAACCAATCAAAACACACCATAATATGATGGATTATGGCAACCTTGACTAGTTGTAATAGGGAGCTCAAACAATAAACAAAAGCCAGAAGCATCAAAATATCACAATCAATTTCAAACGTTCTTTTCCATAGGATCAGAGGGGATGGATGGGTTTGAAGAGGTCTGTTAGGAAGGATGCATCGTGTTGATACTGATGATGGAAACTAACTAAGATGACCCACATGACATAGGATTTTTTACACTAATCAGATCTTCCAATACTAGAGGATCTCGTTTGTGAAGAACCAGCTTGATACGGACAAACTTGACAACATGACACAAGAGACAAGACAAAAGACTGACACACCCTACAGATCTAGGGGCTCGGGGGCTCATCATAGATTAGACTTGCCTACATGAAAGCACAGAGCCCTCGTAGTTCAAGAAAATACCATGGATAAAAGAATAAAGAGGACAAATGGAGACTGATGATGGATGACAAAAGACATGACTGACAAATTCCCTAGGGGTGGATCAAAAGATCGACCTTGCCTATGTGAAAGCGTGGGGGCTATGTAGTTCGCAGAAGACAAATGATGACTGACCATGGATAAGGGAAAAAAGGGGATGATGGAGATAGATGATGGACGACCGACATAAGCTCGGATTAGGATGAAAAAGCTCAGGATTACAGATAGTTAATGATCATCCAATGCTCGATCAAAACATACCAAATGGCCAAGGATGAGATGGAGTGAAGGGATAAGATAGGATATTAGGAATCGAATGTGAAGATAGAATGGATGAAGACATGCAACAACTAGGACACAAGGTAGATAATGATTAAGATCTCTACGGATGACACTTGTTACCAGGTTTTCACCAACCATACTTATCCAAGGTGCCATCGGGGGTGGTTTTCACCATAGGACAAATTTATTTCTCTTTACTATTTATTTTTTTTGGATTTTTTTGAATTTTTTAATTTTTTTGTATTTTTTCTTATTTTGGCAGGATAGGATACCCCAGTTGATTTAGGTATAAAACCTCTTTAGGTTTATGATGTTGATAGGCTCTTCGAGGGGCTCCTCTTTAGGTGTGGCAAGGCGATACGCCCCTGATTCATACTTTGTTGTAATAACATAAGGCCCTAGTGAATTAGGTTCAAAATTTCCTTTCTTGTCTCGGTCCTGTTGGGTATGTTGATTCTCTTTAAGAAGTAGATCTCCAATGTTAAATTGGCGAGGATGGACTTTTTTGTTGTAACTTCTCTTGAGACAATTCTTATATGCCTGAAGGTGATTGTATGCTTTGATCCTCTTTTCATCTAGGAGCTCCAATTGAGCGAGGTGAGACACCCGTGAGTCTTCTTTAGTGATGAGATTCTTCAAAGATATTCTCAGAGATGGGATCTCAACTTCAATCGGCAAGATTGTTTCAGCACCATAAACAAGGGAATATGGAGTGGCGCTAGTGGGAGTGCGGAAGGATGTGCGATAAGCCCAAAGGGCAAGGTGAATATGGAGGTGTCAATCTCGACCAGTACTATTGACAACCTTTTTCAATATTTTGATCAAAGGTTTGTTAGTGGATTCCACTTGTCTGTTACCTTGAGGGTAATAGGGCGTGGACCACCAATGTTCGATATGAAAGGTCTCACATAACTCTTTTACAGCCTAGTTTTTTAATGTTTTACCATTATCAAAAATGATGGTGGAGGGGATACCATATTTGCAGATAATATGGTAAAGGATGAATTTGGATATCTGAGAACCTATTATCTGAGAGAGTGGTATGGCTTCTACCCACTTAGTGAAGTACTCAGTGGCAGTGATAATGAAGGTATGGCCATCAGAGGATGGAGGATATATCTTGCCGAATAAATTGAAACCCCATTGAGAAAAAGGCCATGGTGCTACGATAGGTTGCAGATCTTGAGCAGGAGCATGTATCAGGTATGCATGTTGCTAGCAAGGTAAGCATTTCTTCATGAATTCATAGGATTCATGCTCCAATGTAGGCCAATGGTAACTAGCCCTGAGAATCTTCTTAGCTAAGGCCATGTCATTTGAGTGGGCCCCACAAACACCACTATGTACTTATGTTAACGCAATGTGAGCTTCAGCCTCATTCAAACACCGAAGAAGAGTTCCATCATATTTGCGATGATAAAGAGTATCATCTACGATGGTGTAATTGGATGTCTGCTGGATGAATTATTTGCGTTGATTTTTGGGTAAGGTCATCGGGTAGGATGTTGTCATGAAGATAGGCATAGATCTCATGATACCATGGGGAGGCAGGACCGACGATTTTGCACACCATCTCAATCTCAAGGACATCGTATGTAGGGATTAAAATTTGTTCAACCAGGTATTCACACTCTATCTGATCCTTGGGCATGTCAATTAAGGAATCAATTATAGCCATTGCATTAGTAGCTTTGTTATGTACTCTGGGGATCTAGTCAAACTGAATAGAGTTGAAATACTTCTTGAAATCATCGACCATGCATTTATATGGTAACAACTTCTCATCTTTTGTTAAAAACTCATCATTGACTTGTTTGATGACTAGTTGTGAATCACCAAAGACTCTTAACTAAGTAATATTCTATTTGATTGCGATTATAAGGCCAGTGAAGAGAGCTTCATATTCTACTATATTGTTTGTGCATGGAAAGGCTAGTCTAAATGACTTCGGGATGTAATCACCTTGGGGGTGACAAACAAGATGCCCGCCCCCGATCCACTATGTGTGCACGACCCATCAAAATATAGTGTCCATGTGGTGGCTTCTGCTACTGTAAAGACCTCTTCATCAGGAAATTTCATCACCAAAGGATGTGCATCAACCAGGGGAGCATCGACTAACTGATCTATTATCACCTATCCCTTAATAGCTTTGTGGTACACATATTCTATATCAAACTCGCTCAGCAACATGACCCATTTAGCCATTCGGCCAATTAAAGTTGTTTTGAATAGAAAATACTTAAGTGGGTCAACTTTTGATATTAACTTGACTGGATGACTGAGCATGTAATGTCTAAGCTTTTGTGAACAGAAAACTACAGCTAGGCAAGCCTTCTCTATTGAATAGTAGTTGAGCTCATATCCAACCAAAGTTTGACTGATATAGTAGATTTCTCGCTCAATGGATGACTCATCATGTTGTGCTAGCAGTTCCCGCAGTGCCACTGAAGTAGTTGGGATGTACAATAAGAGTGGCTTCCCTAGGATTGGACGCATAAGGATGGGAGGATGAGCCAAGTATTCCTTAATCTTGTAAAAACCTTACTAACACATAGGATCCCACTTGAAGGATGTATTCTTTTTCAAGAGGTGGGTGAATGGTTGACACTTGTCAGCTAATTGTGCTATGAACCTTCTAATGGACTACAGCTTACCTTGGAGACTCCTTAACTATTTCAAATTGTGAGGTAGAGGCATATCCATAATTGCTTTGACTTTGGCTGGATCCACTTCTATACCTCTCCTGGAGACAATGAAGCCCAACAACTTTCCTGATGTAACTTGGAACACACACTTTTTTGGATTGAGGTGCAATTTGTAGTGCTCTAGATGCTCAAAGATCTTCCTTAGAACTACAGGGTGTTCTACTCTAGTTCTTGATTTTCCTAACAAATCATCAACATAGTCTTCCATGATGATGTGGATAAGAGCATGAAAGATGATGGTCATTGCGCTTTGGTAGGTTTCCCCTACGTTCTTAAGACTGGAAGGCAGGACATTATAGAAAAATGTACCCCAAGGTGTAGTGAATGTTATTTTATGTTGGTCCTCAGGTGCAATCTCGATCTGATTGTATCCAAAAAATCCATCCATGACAGATAGCGTATCATGTCCTACAGTTAAATCAACCAACATATCTATGTTCAGCAAAGGAAAGTCATCTTTAGGAAAAGCCCTGTTGAGGTCACGAAATTCAGTACATATTCTGACATCCCCATTGGGTTTGGCTACTGTCACGATGCTGGAGATCCACTCGGAGTAATCAATGGGTCTTAAAAACTTGGCTTCCAACAATTTTTCCAATTCTTTCTTGACTAATAGGGCAACTTGCAGGTGCATTTTGTGAAACTTATGTTTAACTAGTTTTTCATCAAGATGAACATCTAGATTATGTACTACCAAGGCAGGGTCTAACCCAGGCATGTCTGAATATGCCCATGTGAAATTGATCTTGCTTTCCTTAAGGAGATTGGAGATAATAGAATACTCTTCTTCTGATAATGCCTTGGCTACATAAGTGATTTTGGGAGCCTCTTCAGTTCCCAAATTAATTTCTTTTGTTTCCTCTATCAAGATAGGTGATCGTTTAGACCACTATATTCCCACAAGGGGAAGATGAATGTCCCCATCTTCTCGTGCCTCACCAAGGTTTTCACTGTCAAATACGTCCTTTGTTTTGACTTTTTTCTGAGTCAAGAAGTGCCTCAAGGAGGTTTTCACTAGGTGACTCTTTTGGATTTTGTTTTTTCTTATTTTTGCGAGTAGGGAATTCATCTTCCCCCAATCCCATGAGGTTTACATAGGTATCCATTGACGTAAGTGAGTTGATAGGTGTTTTTTCACTTAGGTCCCAATCTATGAGCTTGGGATGGCAAAGGGAAAGGTTGATGGTGCAAACAGATAGGCACTCGAACATGGAGGAGAGGTCTACGTGATCTACATCATCATACACATGTATGATACACTCTTCCTCTAGTATATCTTCTAAAAGACCATCATCTGCACTGACATTGTTTGAAGTACTAGTCGATGTTGTGGGACACTTTTTCTTTTTATCATAGCCTAAGCTTGAATTCTTTGGATGTATGGAAGTATCAATCAGTTGCTTTCTTCCAAGCTCTTCTGGACCAAGACCTCCCCCTTGATAATTGTGTTTTTCAACATACTTAGAGGGCCAAGGATGCATCTCTTGAAAATATTCCTTTAAAGGGGAGTAGGTTCAGGTTCTTCATGATATATCCAGTGACTTATATCATCTTCAGGCGTATATTGTGGTAACACGAGGAATATATAAGTGTTGGTTCCCACATTTTTGGAGCTCAAGGTGACTATCTTTTGTTCTTCCTTCAGTGCAGACTTAGAGGGTTGACCATATGTGTGTGGTGAGGGTGTCATGGTTGCCATGTTCAAATTAGTACACATCTCATACTCACCACATCCCTTGTCGATGATCTGGACCTTGGTGATAGTGGAATCAGATGTAGAAGACAGAGCAGATGAGGTGTTGGGTGATGAATTGGATGATGGATTGGATGATGGATTAGATGAGGATGTTGGCGGTGGTCCCATTTCAACTCCTGGACAATAATGGGAGTGAGGGAAAGAAGCTTAGTGAACGGAAGTATTCAAATGGTTGGGGATTAGCTTGTATTGTAATTTCCATTCCATTAAATGAGAACTTCAAGCATTGATGATAGGTAGATAGAATGGCTTGCATAGTGTGGATCCATGGTCGGCTGAGAAGAAGATTGTAGGGGAGGTCCAAATCAAGGACATGACAAGTGGTGTATTGTATAACCAGGCCAACTTGAATTGGAAGCTCAATAACTCCTTTAGAGTCCCTTTTTGCATTATCATAAGCCTTTATGGTGATCATCTATTTGATTAAATCAACATGGGTATATCCTACCTGCTTTATGAACTTTAATGTATAGAGATTGAGAGAAGATTTATTATCTATCAAGACCCTATTTACTTTATGTCGAGCAATGAGAACTTCTATATGGAGGGTTCGATTGTGATTGGAGTTGATGGTAGGCATGTCATTTTGACTGAAACCTAGTTGGTAAGTTGATGAAAGGTGTCCTACCAGAGCTTCGAACTGTGAAGGGTCAATGTTGTTGGGGACACAGGCATCCTGTAAAGCTCTCCTGAAGATTTCTTGATATATAGGAGAAGACATTAGAAAATCTAGGATAGATATTTGTGATGCGGTCTTTCCTAGATGGTTAAGGATGTTATACTGAAAGCTCACAGGAGATGATGGGGCTGATGTTGAGGCTCCAGGGATAGTAATGTGAGTATAGTGAGTGGTAATAGAAAATTAAGGCTCTTTTCCTTTGACATGTATCATAGACACACGCGGTTCTACTTTCCCAATATGCATGATGAGAGTCTCATAGTTAAGCGGGACATTCTTTTAGGTGATATTATTAGTGATGTTATCTTGATTGTTATTGTTACTAGATACAGGATTTGTGTTGGATGTGCTAGGACCTTGGTTATTCTTGAGGAAATAATTTTGATATATTTATATCTGAGCATTGGACGATGAGGCCTGGTTGGCATCCACATGGATATCTCCTCGATCTATAAGATCTTGGATGTACATTTTCAAACTCTGACACTTATTTAAGGTATGCCCTTTAATTTTGTGAAACTCGCAATATTCATTCTCTTTAAACTAGCTTAGTTTAGGCTTGGATTCATCGGGTGGCTTGGTCACAGGATATGTAATCGAGTAATTGACCTATAACAACCTATTGAAGACAACGCTCAAGGGTTCTCCTAATTGAGTGTATTGACGTTTATCGTTCCCTTGATTGTTTTCATTGGATTTTTGATGGGGTCGAAGTGCTCCCTGTGGCATAGATATGGATGGTTGTTGCCTCTAGGACATGTTTAGTATCAGTGACACCATTGTTGACCACATTCTTATTCTTATTCCAGTAACGGGTTTTGTCACTAGATGACTTGTTCTTATCTGAGTTGTACAGTTTTATTTACCCTTTTGCAACAAGTGCTCTCTCAATGATGGGCCCCTTTTCGATAACTTTTGTGAGGGTAGTGACACAATGAAGATTAAGAGAATGTGCTAGTTCAGGATGGGCATTAGCCACAAAAAGGGTGACCAATTCTTTCTTGCTGGGAGGGGACTTCATATGACTAGCTACGGCTCACCATCTTTGTAGATATTTAGGAAAAGTTTCTCCGTCACGTTGCTTCTCATTCAAGAGGTCTAGAGTATTAATGTCCTCCAAATTAAAGGAGAATTGTTTGAAAATTTGTTCAGAAAGATTAGTGAAGGAAGAAACTATTCCCTTCTTGAGACCCATGAACCAATCTAAGGTCATCCCTCCCAAGATCCTGGGGAACAGGTGCAGGAGATAATTGTCATTATGTTGGACATCCTGACACTGTGCATAGAACTCCTATAGATGGGCTTTTGGATCTTTAGTTCCCATATACTTGTAAAAATTAGGTATCTCGAAATGTTTTGGAAAGGGAACAATTGAAATCGAAGAATCAAATGGATATGGGTAAATCTCCTCAAACTTGAAGGATTTTTTGGATGTACCCGCTTGGAGATCTTTCAATACAACTTTAAGCTCCTCCAACTCTTTGTTGGCAGACGGGGTTGGATTAGACGGATTAGATGGATATTGCTAATGGGATGGAGATGGGATGAAATCATTGGGATCATATGAGGGTGTAGGTTGATACTAATTAGCATAAGGTGGATAGGATGATGACGAATTTTGGTAATAAGAGGAGGACGGTTCCTATTGTTGAGATGGTTACTGCTAATAATATGAAGCGGATGGGGTATTATGTGGAGCTTGGTAGTATGATGATGTGGATGCTCTTTGTTGTTAAGGAAGTTGTTGCTAATAATTTTGATGGGGTGGTTGTTATTGTGTGTAAGATGTGGATGAGGCACTTTGTTGGTGTAAAGGTTGTTGTTAAGCATAATAGGGATTGTTTAGGTAATTATATGCAACATTGGATTGCTGCGTGACATATGGAGGCTGTTGTAGATTAGACTGTTGCTAGTATGGGTTAGTATGTGATTGCAGGGGATTTGTGTAAGGAGGTGGTTGCATCCATGGTGGATTCTGAGAGACCACATGAATATTCAGTTTAGCATAAGCAGTGTATGTGTTGGATGGATGGTAGAGATATTGTGCGAGAGGATTATGCTATGTTTGTGTGGGAACATGCGTATGTGATTGTTGATAAGGAGGGCAAGATGGATGTGTTGTTGTTGCAGAACTGCTACAGAAGCACCATGAGGTGGTTGTTGAGGGTGTGATGTAGTTTGCATTGCTTGATGAGGAGGTTGTACATGAGCGACAGTATGTTGTTGGGGGTTGGGAACACTTGGTTGTGACATGTTCTATTATAGAATTTAAACATTCTATTGTGGAGGTTGTTGATGATGTTGTTGTGCGGGGACTAAAATGGCCATAGTATGTTGTGGTGTTTCTTGTAAGGGGATAGTTGTATGTTGTGGCGGTGCTTGCGAAGCAATGGATGGGTTTTGAGGGGGCGATAAGAGATTTGTGTGTACAAGTCCTAATAGTGTTAGTGTGAGAAATGGATTTCCCCTAGTGTTGACGGGTGGTTGATCAGGATAATGAGGTGGGAGTGGCAAAGTAGATGAGGCATTATGCGGCATACCATAGGCCTAGGGATCATAAGGATCAGATGGTGCATCAGGAGCAGCAGCTGAAATGGGAGGATAATTGGCAACTTGATGCATCACAGCATTTCCAAACTCAGGATGATACCAGTTATCTATGGGTGTACCCTCATGAACATGGGAGTTTCCAGGAACATTTTATGGGTCTTGATACACTGGAGGGGGTTGGGTGTTGGTGTATTGTGACATGTCAAAACCAAATGGCAGTTTGAATCCCTTCATGATTAGAGTGGCGAGGATCTTATCCCCACGCTCATTGATGAGGTGATATTTCATCTAGACGTTAGTGGGATTGCTTAGGTATTCATCAATGGTGAATTCAAGCTGATTGATCATGTTTTCATCACTGGGTAGTGAGGTATTTTGACCATCAGTGTTAGATTGTGATGAAGCACCATTATGAGGGTCTTGAGGGATATTTACATTGTTGTTAGGATCCTGAGAGGCGTTCACACCATTGTTGGAATCTTGAGGGATGTTTGCCCCATTGTTAGGATCTTGAGGGATGTTCAACTGGGAACCTTGACCTTGTTGTTGAGCCATTTACTTCTTGGTTTGTGATCTAGTTTGCGGAGGCATGAAAATGCAAAACTACTAGGTAGACCTCAATGCAAGGATGTCCTAAATGATGGTTGGAAGATTGATTGGATTGGATAGAGGATTGATTGATAGGATGATGATTGGATAGGATTAATTGGATGATTGGATAAGATTGATGATTGGATGATTGGATTGGATTAAGATTGGATGATTGGATAAGGATTAATCGGATGATTGGGATTAGACGATTGACAGGATCAGATGATAGATAAAGATCGTTTAATGAAATGACTAACAAGATTAGATGATGGATGATGTAAAGGATTCTAAACCTAGTTCGGAAATCACCCTAGGTGACTTAAGGCGTTGGTCAATTGGATTGAAGGACAGATAGAGGATCACAGCACCGAATACACCTCAAGATGGAAATGGATTGATTGGGTCGAGGATGATAACTTATGGCACCGAATCCACCTCAAGATAGAAGTGGATTGATTGGGCCAAAGACAATGACTAATGTGTATGATAACGATCGGATTTGGACACCTAGGTTCACTCGAATAATAACCTATAAAACAAGGTTTAAAGGATTTGGATCAAGAGAACGATGATGAATGATGCAACCTAGAGATACTCTAAGACTGCCTATATGATGCAGGTGATGACGGAATGACCTTTAGAAAATGGAAATGATAAATTATGAATGGACGGAAGGGGATGAAAGTGTTTAGATCACATCAAATGACAAGGTTTTAGGTTCCCAATTGTTTTGACGATGAAACAGGTTTCCCGAATGATGAAACGGGTTCCCCGAATGATGAAACAAGTACTTGGAATAGGAAAATGAATGCTTGGAGGTTCGAAAAGGGTGAACGGATATTTGAAATGGGTGAATAGATATTCAGAATGGGTGAACAAAGGTTCAGAATGACTAAAAGGGAGGTGAAATGGTCATTTGGAGGGCAAGTATGCCCTTTTGGGGGTAGGTACGCCCCTCTGGAGTGAAGGTACACCCTTCTGCAGGGCAGGTACGCCACTCTATAGGGAAGGTACACCCTTCTATAGGGAAGGTATGCCCCTGTGCAGGAAACTTGGACTTGACTTAGTGAAAATAGCTATGGAAAGGACTCAAACAGCAAGAATAAGGCTAACTTGAAAAAAAATCACTGGTTTTACACAAGAAGATAGTTCAAACAACACAATCCTACAATTAGTATGAAGGGTATGGCCAACACAATTTTCTAATCTAGGCTAAACAAGGTGATCTAAGGAGTCCTCGATATGCGCTCAATATGTAAGGCACAACCATGAACACCAGCCCATCACAAGTGTGAGTCGGGAACCCCAGCAAGATACTAAAAGGCTTGTACCAACTCTTCACGTCTATCTAGGTATCACCCTAGCTTTGATGCTCTGCCAGACATGATGTGACTAGATTGGGGTATAGCATTGGCTCTCCCCCCTTTATATACCCCGCCAATACACGTGGTCAGAATCGTCCCTAGGGGTGATGAAATCGCCAAGTAGGTTCCACTAAGAAGAGAATGTTAACCATTTTCAGGTACTCCCCAAGCTCACACGAAGTGCAAGGGGAAAGCTTGAACAGTATAACACCCCCTTGGGTAACACAAAGGACTTGGGTAAGCTACGATTTATCTTCACCCAGGATCACCAAATGGCACAAGGGGATTAGATACATCAATAGCTTACCTACAAACACAGCAAACAAACATTTTGACTCCCCCTAATTAAACTATGTGCCTAGAAAATAAATAAAATGAAGGGATTAGCAACCGGATTATGTGGGTTGCATGTAGTGCCTCTATTTCATCAAGGCATGATCACATGAAATTATTGATTGAATATATTGCATATCGTTTGTATGTTTCATTCAAATTCTCATTAAAGTATGGAATTAGCCTTCTCTCCTAGCTCAACACTACACCAATTATCACACCACACATTGCAATTCACTTGGAAAACCTTATTAAAATTAGGCAACACTAAGACTAATTTCTCTATCACCTTCTTCTTAAACATCTAGAATGCAAGCTATGTACCTCTATTCCAAGTGAACTCCTTCCTATCACCTTTCAAAACTTTGGTGATAGCCACACACTTCCATTAAAGTTCCAAATGAGCTTCTTGTAGAAAATTTCCAACACACAGATCTTCATGCCTCAAATTTTCTCTTGACCAATGATCATTCCATTATCAACTTCACTTTTTAGGGTCCATCTTAAACCCTTCTTGAGATAGCACAAATCCTAAGTAAATAAACTCCATCTTTAAAATATATGCATGTATATCTAGCAATAAAAGTGACCTACAAGGAGTTCT
This sequence comes from Sequoia sempervirens, assembly GCA_007258455.2. Lineage (NCBI taxonomy): Eukaryota > Viridiplantae > Streptophyta > Pinopsida > Cupressales > Cupressaceae > Sequoia > Sequoia sempervirens. The sequence continues at coordinate 393,554 of VDFB02263815.1, forward strand.
ATAAAAATATTGTCCAAGGGTGGGAGGGTGTAATGAAGAATGTATATCATTGTGTATATAAAAACCTCAATCAAAGCATAATAAGCATGTTTAAACAAAATAAATCTAAACCTTAAGAAATTAGAAATAAAAAAAAGTTAGAATTATATTAAATTTAAAAATAAATAAACGAGTAACTAGAAAATATGTTACATTTGTTAATTTTTACCTAAAAATTTGCAAGGTCTCAAAAAAAAAATGATTATATTCTTTCTTTCATTTTATTATAAAAATTAATATTAACCAAAATTTAATACTAGCGGTTTCAATCAAAAAGTTTCTAGCCATAACTACTTATGTGGAAGTCAAGCGCCCAACCCTTCCCCCCCCCCTCCCCATTTCAACAATTTGCATAATCTTTCTATTGCACCTCAATATTTCTCTAATTATGTTACACCCCATTGTGTATTTACCACTTACTTTTACTTTTATAAGTAAATATGATTTTAAATGCAATATTCTGACTTTGATATGTTCAATGGATGAATGAGATGAATGAATATGTATTATTATGTGATTACTTTTCAAATGTTTTAATGATGCAAATGATATATGATGAAAATGATTTTCATGTTATAGTCTAACTTCGTTATGATGCACTAAGTTGGATGTTGGAAAGAATCGAGCCCTCCATTAAGGAGAGGGAGAGTATCACCTAGGAGAGGAATTTGGTATGGAAACCACTAATGTACCTACCTGACTTCATGCACACACTCACGTCCTAGGTTAGACAAGCTTTGTTGAGTCAGTTTAGGCTAATTTTCAGTAAGTTAACCTTGGTGATAGTTTTGGGTTAATGGGAATGCTTGGGTGATTGTTTGTGATACTCTATGTTTGTTAAGATGATTTGTGCCATAGTGATTAAATCTTTGTATTGAGTATATGTTGTACTTGGTGTATTTAATATATATATGAATGGATAAGTATATACATTAAATATATATATATACGTATATATATGATAACTCATGTATATGATCATATATGTGTGTGAGCATGTGTAGGTATCACAATACGTGGATACATCATACATATAGGAAATCAAGTGGATATATATATACACATTTTATGTATATATACTTATCGATATATGTATTGTAAGGTGTTACTAGGATAATAATATATATATGTATGTATGTATGTATGTATATGTATATATGTACATATTAAATAGATATGTCAATACATATATATTATAATAATAAAGTATTATTATTATTATTATTATTATTATACTCATACGTAGATACATCATACATATAGGAAATCAAGTAGATATATATATACACGTTTTATGTATATATGCTTATTAATATATGTATTGTAAGGTGTTACTAAGATAATAATATATATATGTATGTATGCATATGTATATATGTACATATTAAATAGATATGTCAATACATATATATTATAATAATAAAGTATTATTATTATTATTATTATTATTATTATTATTATATTATTGAATGATACAATAAATTTATCAATTATCCCATGTATAATGTGATGGAGTAAACAATGAATAAGTTGAATGCTACAGATAATACAATGCACTAATACAATGTGCATATGGTATAAAGGCATCGCATAAGTTAAAACTGAAATATGCACATATATAATGCAGCACCATATTAATGCAATGATAATATATTTGTTTGATAAAGTAATGTCATATAATATAAGCCACGCATGAGCATAAATAAAAGGGTGATAGACTAAGTCAAATCTGCCATGATTAGCTAAGGTGGCAAGTGAAACTTTAACTGTTTAGAAGTGCATATGAAATATGATTGTTAAAATAACAACCCTTCTTAGGCGCCATAATCAACTGAGTAAGCTGATTGTAAATTTTAAGAGGATTGTAAATTTCACGAATAAAGTAAGTGAGTAAGTAGGAAACTAGAAAGTAATGGCGCAGCCATTTGTAAGAGCATTTGACTCAGTAAATTAGCACATGTGATATTTTATTTCAACGACTTGGCTAAGAAATAGAAGTTGTATGCAATTCAAATTACTTATGTGTCAAATGATTGATTCTTTCAGTTGCTAGTAAATTGGAATAAGGTGCCCAGTTGTGCATAATCAATCTGTAGAGTATTAGACTTGCATAAGAGTTCTTCTTTGTTGTTTGAAAGGTGGGGACTTGGGGAAGAAAGGTGGCAAACTCAATAGCTAATTTTTGTAGCTGTGTGAAGTCTCTCCTTGAATTTTTATATATAGGGGTCGATAGTTCTTGGTTTGGGCACAGTTTTATGATTGCATTCTTGCTGTTTATTTGTTAAGATAATTTTTGTGAGTTTATTGTGAGAGTTGTGAGTGTTTTTTTGTGAGTGTGAGGAGCAATTTCAGTATTAGTGAAGAGTATTGAGAGTTTGAAGGTATTGGAATGGAGATAGGCTAGATTGGGAGGACAACCAACAGAGTTCTTCTTTGGAAGCTTTATTACCAGGCATGCTTAGTCATTATATCCATTACTCTTTTCTATGTTGAACCTATGTTTTTGCTGATTGATTGCAAGGTCCTGTGCAAATTATTGTTTAGTTACCATAGTTGTTGAATCAAGCTTGTGCTTGTAGCTAGATTGGATATAAGTTGTTTTGTGGTATCTTATTAGAATGATACATATATATAAAGTTATTATGATTGTCATGGTTGTATGACAAAATTATGTTAAACTATTTAGAACTTGTATATATATGATACCTAGTTGATTGCATGTTACATATATGCTTGCATAAATTATAATGTTAGTAATACAAAGGGACTAATACCATGTTAGAATTATTATGTCATCATTGTTAAGGTATGATGTTATCTAAACTTATGATTGGTAGTTTATCCATGAGTGGAGAACCTATGTTCTCAGTTACTCATATTTCCTTGAAAGTGGGAGAATAGTCTATTCCCTAGGGTCAAGGTAAACGCTTGAATAAAAGTTTATATCATTTTTTAAGGAAAGAGTTAGGTTATGTAAATACGTCCTTATTATCTCCTGATTGATACTATCTTATACATTTGACCTAGAGTCTATTAATACCTATTCACGATATTATAGTCTTAAAGATGAAGAATTTACATCTTGGTAACCCAAAGTCGTAATACAAGGGGATTTTAAGGTATAGAAGCACCGACTCCTCTCAAGTTGATAATGTCCTCTAGAATGGATATCCACTTATTATCCATTTTGAACATGTGATTATATGTGTCATATTGGGGGAAAGGATATATGATGGTTTATGAACATACAAACATAGGAATCTTAAATAAATGATGTAAAGGATAACTTGGAAAGAACCATGAGGGAATTGGAGGTTAGTCGTTCAAGGTTCTTGCTTGAATTTGTTAGAGGTTAAAAAGCTTTGTATGTTGAATTATTATTATTTGACAAATACTATGAACATGAGATTTCATATGAAATTTATTGTCAAGGATAACCAGATTGGTTATGGTAAGCTGGAAGGATAGAGCCATATATTAGATATGACATCAAAGAGTCTGAACTCAATATGAGGAAGTAATATTTAAATCAAGTTAATTCTGAATTTATATGGGTATATTGATAGCATTTTGGATTAAGACTAGGTGTGTCCAGTCGGTGACATGGTATCATCAGTAAATTATTTAGTTATGAACTAGATGAGTCGTTACTCCCATGATTAAAGGAAAGAACTTTAATAGGAGGCAGTTGCCACTCCTAGGAATGTTACATATGTGTAACAGGGCATTCAAGGGGTTGGGCTAAACCTATTTGGTTAGTTAGATCAACTAAGTGTGGCATCACTTTTTAGAATGAAATCTTGTTATATTATATTAAGGTTAAACCTAGTCAAGAGCTATTCATGGTCAATAGAGTTTCCAAGTCGAGCAAGGCCTGGTGGGTGAACATACAACACCACTCGAAGTACTAAGTGTTTGTATTTATTATATATGATAAATCTTTGGCCAAAGTAAACTTGTAGTTGCCACTGCGTACACTTTGTTGGTTCATTGTGAGCTAGGAATTGCATAGCTATTAGGGAGTGTCATGCATGTTATGTGAGTATCTAGTGTATGACAACACTAGTTATGTAGGACACAACACCATGCTTAGGTGGGCATTATTTATATTAGAGGGTTTCTATACCAAACTCTTCGTTGAAGGGTAGGGCCATCTTACCGGTTAGGAAGATGTGTGGAGGACTGTATTAAGTCTATGCTTGGTGGAAAATCACTTGGGCGATGCTCTCCCTCATGCAGCTAGCAATTGAGACTTGTGGGAAACAAAAGAAGATGAAGATATGTGTTCCAAGTGTGGACAACTTGACCAATGTACTCTTGTACCATTAAACTCTTGAAAGCTATGTAAGCTCTTGTAAGTTATGATTTAATTATGATCTTGAATATATTTGGAAAATGTATATGGAAAATGAATTCATTACTTGGGATTATGTAATGTTACTTTATTCATGCAATATAATTTGGAATGGGTTTATTTTAAATGAGCAATGTGTTATTGAAAAGGAAAAAAATTATTTCCATATATTGGTGAACTTGATCTTTTCACATTTTTAGTTAAAACTTAGGTGAAACCAATAGGTAAACTATGGGGTATGTTACAAATTAGATTTTTTTTTTTTTGAAAATCCAAAAATATTCTTTTGTAGAGCTCAAAGTGTAGAATCTAAGAATAAATTTTATGTATATTTAGATTAGTTTTATTATGATTTTATAAAAAAATATTGTAAATAGATTATTATAATCAAACATGAGGTTAATTAAAAATTAAAAAATATATTATACATAGTAAAAAAATTTAAAATATGCAATACACTAAAGGAGGAATCTTCTCCAATAAGGTATAGTTTTATAAAAGGATAAAAAAATAGAAAAAAAAAAAGTAATATCCCATTAACACTATGATGTTTTGAATAAATTTGACTTTAAAATTTATTAAAAATATGTATATTCATTAATATTTTTTTCCATGCAATAGTTTTTCAAGTTATCTAAGTGGGGAAGGAATCAATCAAAAAAAGTTGCTCTTTTTTTTTACATTCCATTGACCTCAATTTTTTTTAAAATAGCAATTAAAATTCTTCTCGTAAATTTATAAAAAACTATATCCAACTAATTTTTAATTTTTCTTTAATATAAGGATAAACTACATTAAGAGTTCTATGTATATCATTAGTTTATATCATTTTAAAACTTAAAACATATGTAACATCATTTTAGGTGGTCCAAGTTGAAAAAATATATTTGTGTTGGTTATTTCCTTTATAAAACATATGTAAACTTGTACCCCTTGAAGTTTTCAAATAATTATAGGTTCCTACAAAGACTATCATTAGCTAATGGCATGCCAACACCCCATGCACCCTATTATCCAATGATCACCAAGAAAGGCATTAAATCATCACTTTCCATATAGACAAAATCAATCTAACATTACTCTCTCTCTCTCTCTCTCTCTCTCTCTCTCTCTCTCTCTCTCTCTCTCTCTCTCTCTCACACACACACACACATGCACACACAACCATTGATAATTGAGATTCATGTTGTATTTGTTCTTATTTCTAATTGCATTGAAGAAACTACTCATGGCATATTCTTCCTTTGTTTTGAAGGTTCCCATGGAGAGAAAATACCAAAGGATAAAGCTACATGATCACATTCAACAACATCCTTTATATACAAATGTTCATAATAATCTTTTATATTTGAAAATTTACTTTGCATGCACACTTGTGAGTGTGCATACTTTGATATATATGACCATTCTAGGATTCACATACACATCAAAGTGGAGAAAAATCGTAATGGTAAAAATTTGCATAACCCTACCATTCATCATTTAGTTTGTGCCCATATGAGGAAAATGCCCTAATACATTTATACATCAATAAATGGCATAATTTGTTTAATTCAAGCCCATTCCTTTAGCCTTTATGTATCCTCATACATACATTTTTCTACAATTATCTATGCCCTATCCATACATGCACACACTCCCAACATAATCACCTAGTTGATTATGCATTAATTACATGTATTCATGGACTTATCATTATGCATTCACTATTCACTTTGATCTAACCATTTGCATCTCCTTAGCCATTTCCATGGACACAAGGTTGACCCTATTGCTAAGGACTTGACCTCAAAATTCAAATTCAAATTTTGATTGACTCATACATATTCCTTTCCCACCAAAGGTCAAATACACACATTTATGCAATTTATCACTATGTAGTTGTTTTTAAAGGCATTCAATCACACTCATTATCATAATTGGATAGCATTAAATATCATTTGCATTAATAAAGGGAGGATGCTAAGAACATTTCAATTTGGAGCACTAAAAAGAACATAGTTCTACATCACACCATTCTATAAAGTATTTACAATTTCAGATTTGTTATCTTCAATCTTTTACACATAATTTTGAACGTTGACCTAGCTAATATGCCCCCTTGTCACATAACAGCAATCCCTCAAAGTATTAGTGAATACCACTAGTCTTAAAATAGCACAAAAGATAAAATAAACACAAACAAATCGAGTGATTCAACAAATAGAAGCACGTATAGATTAAAAAGTTATTTTCATACATATACATTTCTATGATCATAGATCTAACATAATCCATAAATTCAACCCACTTAACACATACCCATATCTAAATTCTAAAGTGATCTTGGAGAACCTATCAACCACAATAAATATGGTGTTGTGGACATTATGTGTTCTTGGCAACCCAAGAACTACCAAGAAAAAAATCTATACTCAAATGTTCACATGACTTCTTGGGAACTAGAAAGGGTTGGTATAGCCCTATGTTATGGTTTCTCCTCTTTTTAAAATAAAAAAATCAACACAGTAGCACAAAATTTCATACTTCTAGAAACATGCACACCAAAAAATATTTGTCACTCTACCACGCCACCATCTTGTTAATACTAAACTAGTTATACAAGCTTCCATTATGCTTCTCCTTGATGAGGTCCTCATGCATTGATCTCTCATGTATGCATAACTACACACCCTTGAAAAATAGTCCATCTTGTAATAAATAATTTGACTACTACAGTCAATCCATATGTGCAAGCTTTATTCACATCCTCTAGGATTCCTCAAAGTCGTCATCCTATTCATACTAATTTAATAAGTTGAATCCTAGAACTTTTATGCATATATCATTGAATAAGGTGTAACTCTAACTTAGCATGTATGCAAGCTTATTGGGCTTAGTGTACCACTGTGATATCTTACAAAAAATTAGTAGTTATGCAAGATCTACCTATTTCACTTGTAGCTAGTTTAGAATTCTAACATGTTGAAAGGAAAGTCGAGTGTAGAAACACTTCCCTAATGCAAATCAATCAAGGAAGAGGTTGCAAAACTTTGTTTCAAATCTTTAACTTTAACAGTTTCACTTAAGAATGCACATGCAATTAGATTAATTTCAAATTTAAACCATTAAACCACATAACACAAAATTTACGTGGGAAAACCCTTTCAAAAAAAAATCCACACACCAAAGCACAGATGAATTGTGTTTCCAATAAAATTATATTACAATACAATGTGAAAAGTCTATGCTCTTGTAGGTGTTGATTCATTGTGATACAATTCGAGAGTGAATCTAACAACATAACGATGTCTCAAAAAATTACAATCAAACTCAGATACACAAATACACTAAGGCATGAATAAATACATCTCATATGTATGGGCATGTAGAGCATTGTCGTGTGTCAATCTCTCAGTCTCTGCATGTATGCAAATTGAAACCGAAACCATGCATGAGTCCCAAGTGACCCGATTAGCAACTTGTCAAACATGCACGTACATGCAACAAAATGCAAGCACATGCAAGTCTTGTAGCTCTAAAAAATTAAACAACCTCACATGCTAGGTTCTCCATAGAGAAAATCATATTTACTACCAAAATATAACTCACCCACAACTCCTAGTCACTCCAAGTGACAACTTAGTCTCCATTAAGAAAGTTTCCTCTTCAAGCTTCAGTTGAAAAATCAACAACATGCCACATGGCATAAAGGCAGTCATCCTAGAGGATTTTATAATTCCTCAAGCTCTAATACGTGCCCAAGTGATAAGTGTCACTTTCCCTTGTATCCGCTTTTTTGAAGAGATAAACTCTCACACAAGTGGACCTCGCCAATACTTGCCTCCAAAACTAACTGTCATATGTCAACATGACACCCATTTTTTTATGTAGAAACAGTTTCCTTTTCCCAATGGAGCACCCATGTGACATGTGTTACAATTTTTCCTTCTCACACCTTGCATGTAGGATTCCAACTCCCCGCTAGGTCCCACAAAGTGACTTAGAAATTTGGAAACAAATAGTATTGCATTTAATAAATTAATCAACAACTTAGGGGAAAATAATTAATAAATTAACCAAGGTACTCACTAAGGTTGAGACACCTTAATCCCAACATTCTCCCACTTGTTAAAGACCTTCAAGAGTCTTTGTATCACTGCTCAGGCCGGAAGGCCCATTGAACTAGCACACCATCTGAACTTCTTGGTGCTCACTAGCTTCATTAGTGCATCCATAACATTCACCAAAGTGTCCACCTTTTCCAAGTTAACCTTTCCATCTTCCACTATATCACGAACAAAATGAAATTGCATATCAATGTGCTTGGTTCTAGCATGTAAAGTAAGATTTTTCGCTAAGCATATAACACTTTCTTTTTTAATTTGTAAGACGTAACCAAAGTTGCATGTATTATGTTGATAGAAATAAAATATTACATCGTTTCTAGACCCAAAATTCAGGGGCAAATTGACAAGACTTTATAAACAGCCTTGATACATAGATACAAACCACAGAGACCCAAGAAACATATATCAGAGATAGCATGCCGAAGACAAAAAGCAGGACCATGACACCATTCACTAATCACTATCATCGTAAAACTTCCCCTCCTCCACCAATGCAACAAATTCTCTGAACCACAATAAGTCTTTGACCTCAATCACCCCAAGGCATCAACATAGGTAGTTGTATCCAATCCTCGCCCAATGATGATGTCGATTCAAACTAAGACCATCCATGTTTAGAATGAATGGTTGGCACTCCACTTCGATGCCCAGATGAAACATTTTATCAATGTTGTCGGGCCAGGGAATCCCAACACCCAATTCCACCATAGTGGAAATGTTTAGGTCGTCAAGAAGGATTGAAGCCTTAAACACAAGCCCCAGGAGTAACGGGCATCTAACCTTAGGTAGCTCTAGGTCCAACAATGTGGCTAGAAACCAAGAAGAAATGTCTGAGTTTGCACGATTCTTGTTGGAGGAAAAGGAGAATTATTTGTCGAGCACCATCCACACCGCCTCTAGCATGAACATATCTTTCACTAAGTAGATCTTCTTCAACCTGCTATCTGTTATGAAACCTAAAAATACAGATTGCTTTTTTGAGCACCTCAGCATTATGGGAGTATCCATTGTCACGATGGTGTGAAAATCCAACTTCCATCTCACATTTTAAGAGGGATGAGCAATTAATTCACATTTTTCTCCCCATTCAATCCCTATCACAATATGCTCAAAACACACCAAGTGTAGCACGACTTTGCCAGTGAGTATCTATCTTTTGATAGTGTGTACGCCATGATCAGAGGCTAGCCATCATAGTTACCTCGCCTATAGTACTAAACATCATTCACACATCTCCCCAATCCCATAATCCATGGTGATGGACAACTTCACACGTTTCAAACCAAAGGAGGTAGCAGGCTATTACTCACATTGGTGATGCCTCTATCACACATCACGCCATCATTTTTCTCGATTACACCCAAATTCCCATGTGCCAAATCTATCCATCTGGTAAGTATATAACACTCTGGCTATCAAAACATATAGTAATTTTTCTTGTATAAAAACTAATATTTGAACACAGTCTCTTAAGCCAAATGGCTTCTTTGCAAGCATGAGTAGTTTCCATGTACTCTGCTTCAATAGTGGACAAAGCAACCACAACTTGTTGCTTATTCATCCAACTAATAGTACCACAAAACATCATGAAAACATAGCCAAAAGTGGATATCATGTTGTAAATGTCACCCACCCAATCAGAATCCACATATCCATGAATGCTCACTAAATTTCAAGGTCTAGTAGGATAACTATGAAAATACAAGGAATACTCAGAAGTACCCCATAAGTACCTGAACACTCTCTTAATTGCATTCTAGTGCACCCATTCAGGATTAGCCATAAACCAACTAAGGACTCCCATTGCTTGGGAAATGTCTAGCCTCATACAAAACATAACATACATTAGCCTACCAACAACACTTGTATATGGAACTTTGATCATGTCCTCCATCTTGGTAGGAGATTTTGGAGAATCCTCCACAAAAACTTCGTCCCCTGCATAACAAGAACAACTAACTGTCTGCAAGTAGTCACGCTGGATCTCTCCAACACAGAGTTCACATACTTGTTCTAGTTAAGCCAAAGCTTTATGTTAGCTCTATCTCTTTTGATCTCAATCTCCAGAATATACCTCGTTTCACTTAAATCTTTCATCTCAAATTGTGCTAACACCTGAGACTTCAAATCTGAAATCAAAATTTTATCATTCCCAATAAACAACATATCATCCACATATAGGACAATAACAATAATGTGACCATTATCAGTCTTGTAATAGACACAATGGTTAGATTTGGATCTTAGAAATCCCAAGGACAACACATAGGTGTCGAACTTCTAGTACCACATCCTAGGAGATTGTTTCATACTATACAAATATTTTCTTAACTTGCACACTCAGTTCTATTTTCCTTTCACAATGAAATGCTCTAGTTGTGACATTCACATCCATTTTCTTGACTTCAAAGTTGTGAGCTGCTACAAGTGATAGTAAGAATCGAATGGATGTCAACTTAGCAACAAGAGAGAAAATATACCCATAATCAATTCCCTCCACCTGGGAATAACCCTTCGCGACCAACCTTACCTTATGCTTCTCAACACTACCATCAGGACCCATTTTCTTTTTGAATTCTGATTTTCATCCAACATGTTTTCATCCTTCTAGTAAAGGTACTAGATCCCATGCATCATCTTTTTCAATGCCACCATCTCTTCATTCATGGCTTCCATCCAGGAATTTGCATCATGGATACCCATTGCCTCTCTAACAATCCTAGGCTCATCAATGTTAGCAATCAAAGAAAATATGCAACTAGAATCTAACATAGAATATCCAAATCTATCTGGTTGTTTCCTTTCTCATGTAGACCTCCTCAATGGGTGAGGTTGAGCTTCTTTCTCTTCTTTAGAGCTATCAAAGCTACTAGAGATCTCCTCATAATCAGGTCCATTAGGAGTGCATAGCTCATCTCTCTTAGGAGTGGGTGGAATTTGAACTACCTCCTTCTTCTTCTCTCCCTTCTTTGCTTGTAGATCAATCGTGGAAGTTTCAACTCATTAAATATCACACTCCTATTGTAGATCACCTTCTCTGCAACTCGATCCCAAGCTTGTACCCTTTCACACCAACATCATAGCCGATGAAGATACACTTCACTTCCTTGTTCTCCAACTTATATATTTTCACATCAAGTACATGAGCATATGCATCACAACCAAAGACTTGGAGATGTCTCATCGAGGGCTTCTTTCTAGACCATGCCTCAATGGGTGTCTTTTTGACAAGAGTCGAAGTAGGAGATCTGTTGATCAAATAACATGCAGTGGCTATAGCTTGGATCCAAAACAAGAACAAGATCTCCATGGAAGACATCCTTAGATCCCTGATATAATAAACCATGGCAATATGAGGATGGAAGGATGATATGCTATAAATATATGAATAATTCAAAATCTGATATATATATATATATACTAATAAAAGTGACCTACAAGGAGTCTTGCAGAAAGATTATCTGAGGGCAAGAGGGTGGAATGAAGGATGTATATCACTATGTGTATCAAAATTCTAATCGAGATGTAATAAATATATGTAAACAAAATGACCCTAAAAAGTTAGAAAAAAAATATAATATTAGAATTATCATATATATATATATATATGAATTTATTTTTTTTCATAGATAAGTGCTATCAAAGTGGATAGTGCCCATTTACATTAATATCACTTGGCATAACATGCCAGAATGCATTCTACTTCAAATTAACAAAACACAAGCCCTCCCAAGCCAACCAAACCTCTTTACATTTGCAGATATTGGTAAACCACTGCCAAATTCCTTCCCAACTTCAACACTTGAGCCAAGTTGCTCACACTTAGCCACAAGTTGCCAGAATCCATATACTTAGAAAACACATCTAGATTGGAGTTCATGACCCCAACTCTAAACACTTCCCAAGCGTTCAACATGAAGTTTTCCCTCACCGCCTTCTGATGTCTGATTACCTCTTCTTCAAACACTTCACCCTCATCCTCCTTGGTTTCAATGCTAGCAGTGTTGAAGAAGAGCCTTAGGTGACTGACCAGACCATCCACAACTAAATCCAGAGTAGCGTTTTCCATGGCTAGAGCATTTGTAGTCGATACAAGCCCATTGGAGTGCTCAACCATCCTCTCCTGGGAGTATGTCAACCAGAGGCCTGATCACTACTTCATACACCTTACCGTCACACCAATGGTAGTCCTCCTAAAGCTCCCCCATCACCACATTCACAATCACAACAAGCACCTTCGAGCGCTGGATTGTGAAAATCCTTCTACACTGCACCACAAGTGACTCTTCGAAGTAGGGGCAGCTCAGACCGAAGAAATGCACCATCCTTTCACACTACTTGGCACACCAAACTCAAATGAATGCATAGTATTTCATGAGCAGATATAATGCCTATGCCATAACACATGATCAACAACCATTGTTGCATCTGACAACCTTTTTCAGTCACCAAATCCTTCCCAAATATTTACCCTAGTGTCCCAATCTCTTCCTTCATCCACAGACATGAAAATCATGTACCTCGTCGTCTATTCATGTTCCCAAGGCAGAAAAGAGAGAATCACTTGACGCCCAATGTTATCTTGGTCAATTATGGCTTGTAGCCCTAACCATCGCCTCATGGTGGAATCCACTATTACCAAAATTTTTTGAGATACTCCCCAATTAGCCAACAAATTTGCAGCTCTGTTTGCTTCCCTATAAATGTGTACAAGGGGGAAGTTATTGAGCTTTCCTAGAAGCGTCTTAATAGGTTCAATCCAATTTCCAATCCTCCAATTTGGTGATTTCCTTGATGTGATTTCCTGGATGCATAACTGCGAATCACCCTCAATTTCTACATAATCTATACCATTTTGGATGCACAACTGTAAGCCTAATGACAAAGCCTCCATCTCGGCGATGTTGTTGGAGAAAAATCCCAAGTTTTTTTACGCTGCCCATACATAATTGCCATTTTTGTCTCTAATTATACAACCAACACCTACTTGACCTGGATTGCCTTTGGCTGCCCCGTCAAAATTAAGCTTCCATTTTAATCTCACTGGATGTGTCCAATGCACTTCTTTCCTATTGACCTTGCTTACTCTGAGTGTCATGGACTTAGGTATTTTGAGGTCATTCCAAGCCTTCTGAATAACCTCATCCCACCTAGTAAACTTTGTCTTAGAACCAATGTTGGTTCTATTATTTGTTGTCTCAATGATGGCACCTTGGTTTTTTGCAATAAGTAGGTCATAGCTTAGGGATTCCTCCTTCAAAATTTGCCTCTTCTTCTCCTTCCATATATGCCAAACCACCATTGATGGTGCCATTATCCAAATCTCATACCAATAACCATTCTTATTTGCTATTGGCCAACTATTCAGGAATTTCCAAAGCTTATAGTGTCTTGGTCCCTGGAAGTGAAGTAGCCCTTGCAACCAATCCCAACAAGAGGCAACAACTGGACATGTGAGAAACAAATGATCCATGCCTTCCTCTGCTTGCTCACATAGTACGAATCTAGATGGACCAACAATCCCAATTCTCTTTAGTCTTTCTCCAGCTAGACAACATTTATGTAAGGTTACCCAAAGAAAGGCCCCTGCTTTGGGCAACACTTACCGCTTCTAGTAGAGGGTAGCCATCCATGTTTTCACCTCTCCTTGTGGAATTTGGAGACGGTAACCCAATTTGGTCGAGTACTCCCCAGATGCAGCCCCACACCATATAATTAAATCCTCCCTATTGCTCAGGTTAACCATCCTATTGCTTAGTTCCCGAGCCACTGCCCCTTTCAATTCTTGTGGTAACGACAAATTATCTACATCTATCCACTTGGAATGGCTGCCAATTATGTCCTCTTCCCAACAAACATAGTCCACCACCTTGCTTCCAAAATCCACCTGTAGCCTGCCCACATATTGACCTAGATTGAATATTTCTATCAGACTTTTATAGCCATCCCATGAGTTTTTCTAGAACATTGCCTGCCTACCATCCCCAATTCTCCATGAGAGGTGGCATGTGATCAAGGATTTGCATTTTGTTATGTATTTCCACATCGCCGATCCACCCTCAATGTTTTCTACTGTTAAGATTCTTGATGGCTCCATGTTATCCAAATATTTATCCTATAAGATACGACACCACAGCTTCTCAGGGAACTTATACATCTTCCATATAAGTTTGGCACCCAAGGTGGTTTTTTGCAATCTGATCTTGCGCAATCCAGCCCCACCATCTTCTTTTGCTTTAAAAGTCGTGTCCCAACCTATGAGCAGTATTTTCTTGTCATTTCTCAAACCTTCCCATAGGAACTTTTTCAAGACCCTTTCCATGTCATTCTTCACCTTTGCAGGAGCTTCATAACAAGACATCAAGTATATATCGGAATCACAAACAAGACAACCTTTGTCATTGTAATTCTCCTAGCCAATGTGATCCAATTATTCTTCCACGCCATTACCTTATTTCTACACTTTCCTACCACCTCATCCCAATTTTTTTCCTTGCACGCTCCTTCAAATATTTGAATCCCAAGAAATTTTTTCGGTAGTTTCCCCACTTGGAACCCTAAGATAGTAGCAATGGCCTATTGCATGGGTAACCTTGTGTTGAAGAAGTATATACTTGACTTATCCTTGTTCATTTTCTGGCCTAATTGCTCTTCATATTTGGTAAGCACCCTTTTGATACATCTAGCTTCCCTAATGATTTCCTCACCTAACAATGTGGTGTCATCTACAAATTGCAAGTGTGTTATCAGATCTACATTCAGTGCCACCCATACACCCTTCTAGTCTAGTTGCTAGCTTCTGCTTTTGATGGCGCAGCTTAGGGATTCAGCCATGATCACAAATAGGAATGGTGATATGGGGTCTCCCTGTCTGAGACCATTGGTGGCCTGAAAAAAACCATGGATCATTCCATTTATAGAGATCGAGAATCAGATAGTGGAGATGCAATAAGAGATAAGCTCGCACCAATGACTATCAAACCCCATATTTTCCATGACCTTCAGAAGGAATTTCCAACACACTTTATCATATCCCTTGCACACATCCAATTTGATTATCATCCCTACCTTCCTACTTGTCTTAAGAGTGTACACCACCTCATTAATTAGCAAGATGCAATATGTGATTTCCCGACCAGGGACAAAACCATTCTTCTTTGTGGATATTATTTTCCCCAGTACCAATTTGAGTCTATTGTCAAGCACCTTGGCTAACACCTTGTAAATGGTGTTGCATAGCGAGATGGGCCTATAATCACTATAGGAATGGCATTCAGGATTTTTCAGGACCAAGGCAATCACCAAGTTGTTCAAATCCTTTACAAACCTCTTAGTTTTGTGGAAGTCCTCCACAAACCTCCATAGATCATCCCCAACGAAGCTCCAACATGTTTGGAAGAACCTTGACGTGAACCCATTAGGCCCCAACGCCTTGTCAGGATGCAGCTAAAATAGGGTGATCCTAACCTCCTCTTTAGAAACCGTGTCACACAACATTTTGTTTTTTGCTTCACTTACCCGTTTGCTTATTGAGTCAAGTATGCTACCGCCAACCTCCTACTTCATCTGGCCTTCAAGTAGGTGTTTAAAAAATTCAATCATAGCCATCTTAGCATTCAGTTCTTTCTCTTTGAAGTATTCCTCATTCCTCATGTTGTCCCTGATTACATTTTCATTAAGGGCTTCCAACTCATTTTCCACATTTTCTTTTTCAACAAAAATGTTCTGAAACTTCACCCTATTCCAATCACTTAAGGAACTGTAGTTTCTTTTCTAGTTTGACGTTGATCGAGCCTCCCACCTTAGCTTCCTTCCACCAGCTTTCTAGCAAGCCAAAAAAACTTTTATCCCTCCACCACATATTTTGGAATTTGAAACTTGTCTTCAACATTTTCGTCCTACCATCGATAGATAATTCCACCGGGTAATTATCTAAGATAGAAACGGGCAATATGCCTACTATCACTTGCATACCGGATTTGCTCCAAATCGGGGAAACTAGGAATTTGTCTAGTCTCTCAGCAATAGCAGTGAAATCCTTGCATTTATTGGTCCAAGTAAAAATTCCATTCTTTGTGGGGCAATCCTCCAATCTAGCCTCCACCATGAAGCTTCTAAAGTCTATGGTTTCTTATGAGACACTCCTTTAACCCCACCACTCTTCTCTAACAATTCCAAAATAGCATTGAAGTCTCCACCAATGATCACTTTGTCCCTTAGGTGTGGTCGGGAAAAATCCAGCACCGAATACCAGAGAGAGGCCTTTTCCTCCATTTTTGTCAGTCCATAAATATTAATGATCATGAAGTGAAAATTGAGGCCAAGATCATATACCTTCGCTACCATCTAATTTGATGAAGAACTGATGACTTCCATAGAGACCACAACCTCCTTCCACAATATTCCTAATCCCCCCGCAGAACCCCAAGAATCCTGAAAGTGCCCTTTCCAATATCGACAATATTTCAAAAACTTTGTCCCTTCTTATCCAGATAGCTTAGTTTCTTGTAACAATATTATGTTGCTTGTACTTTTCTAAAAATGATGTCTCACTAGGCATTGTTTGTTAGGGACCTTTAGGCCCCTGAAATTTCATGTTTTTATCTTCATTATTTCCCAAGGGAAGGGCTTCCTCCCTTGGTACTTAGAAATTTGGTGATGTTGGTGAATTTCTTTGCTACTACCTCCTCTTCCCTCAATTGCTTTAGGGTTTTCCTTCCTGGGAATTTCCAGAAATGTCAACTTTTCCCAAACCCAGGTGTTTTTCCATTGATTGGGAGATGCATCTATCCTTGATGACATCCAACTCATCTTTCGAGTCTACATTTGAATCGATGTCCTCGCTCGCCAAAGAGGCTACCTCAACTCCTTCATTTTCCTTCAATTCTTGACTCTTTTCCTGAGGTGGTGACATCTACTGAGTGTCAACTGCAGGCTTCTCCTCTTGCAATGCTTCAAGGGGTTTTTCCAAAGCCACCAAGGCCTTGCCACCTTTCATGGTATCTCCAATTAGAGTTTTTCTCTCTGCGGGAATGGGCCTAGGAACTGGAGTAGGTCAGTTCTCTTGTGGCTTCTTTCTCCATACTTTTTGCATTCCTTTAGTGCAATCCGAAGCATTGTGGTCTTGAACACTGCATTTGAGGTAGTACTTTTTTGTGTCTTCAATTTCAATCTCCTGTAACTAACATTCCTCATTCACCAAAAGGAAAATCCTTTGAGGAATGGTGTTAATTGCTGTTGAGTTCAATCTGCCATATTTGTAGAGATCGCCATCTAAGATGCCCATGTCTATCTCCATTAGGGTTCCCAGTGAGCGACCGATTTTTTCTAGGCATGATCCCATCCAGTACTCCATCAAAAGGTTGTAAAGCCTAATCCATACTAGCTGGTCATATGGTCGCATCTTTACCAGATCAAAGTTTTGATTCTAGGGCTACATGTACAGGGGGTTGTCATTCATAAAACCACATTTCACCCTCCATAACCTACTTTTTTGCTTCCTCATTTGCAAAGACCACCATAAAAAAACCTTTTAGCAAGAATCTTATCAAAACTTCCATTTCCCATTGCTCCTGAATCCAATTCTTGATCAAGGCTCGATCAGGAGTTCCACCAATGAAACAGCAGATGAATGTGAAACCCTAAGTATTTTCATGTTAGCCTTGATTTCCTTAGTGAATTTGACTTCCAATACTCCTTCTTCGGCCTTCTGTTTAGGGCTACACTCCTCCACCATAGCCTGTCTCACTTCAAGCCTGTGTGCATTCCACACACTCCTCGCCCTTCATTTTTTTCTTGATATTCAGCAAGTCGACCTCTCCTCCCAATCCTTTCACCTCCTATTTTCCCTTTGCCAAGGTGTCATATTTTTCCATGCCCTAGTTTGTTGCCGCTTCAACGGTGTTTCTGGTGTATTGTGCCTTTTGCGAGCAGGTCTGATTCCTTCCATGGGTGTTATTTCTTGCCTCTAATAAAATGGGTGGCACTTATCCACCCATCTCCCCTCTGAGAAAACCCACTAAGGTGTATGCTCCTGTCGCAATTCCATTGGCTTATCATTGGTCACTTCGTCTTCCCATTGCTTATTTGCATTGTCTATTTGTCGTTGGAGCTTGCCATCGTTCCACACAGTCTCACCTTCCTTCTCTACTTCGCCAACTTTCGTAGCCGCCCTGCTTTGCGAGCCTACTCTACTCCACTCCATCCTTCATATCTATATATATGAATTAGTTTTATTGTATTTTTTTAATTTATTGAAAATAAATTATTTTAATCAAACATTAGATTGATCATAAATTAAAAATATATATCTTAAATACATATTAAAAATATATACAACACATTGAACCTGAGATAATTTCTTCTCTCATAGTGTATAATTCTTTAAAAGGATAAAAAATTTAGATAAAAGCTAACGTCCCATGAAAACTATGATGTTTTGATTAAATTTGAATTTAAAAATTATTTTAAAATATTCATTAAAAATTATTATTTTTCTATGTAGTGAAATTTCAAATTATTTAGCCCACACGGGTAGCAGAGTTGGCTTGGGCAGTGGGTTTTCTCCCCATTGGTCTCGGGTTTGACTCCGCTCCCAGGTTTAAGAGGTGGGACTTCTTTCGAGTGGCGGATCCCACCTGCAGGGGACTAGTCTCACCCTAGGTACCCAAGATATGGGCTACTGGGTAGTTAGGTTGGGTTGCGAGGACACCACTGTTATATAAAAAAAATTCAAATTATCTAAGTAGAGAAAAAATTGCTCTTTTTTTGCAACGTTCCATTGACCTCACTTTTTGTAAAATTTCCAAACAATTAAATTTCTCTTAAATTTATTTTAAAAAATATCTAACATATTTTTTCTAAAAAATAAAAAATATATATCCAACCATTTTTTTATTTTAAAAAATAAACTATTTTTTAAAATTTTAAAAAATCTAACTATTTTTTAAAATTTTAAAAAAATATCTAACTATTTTATTTTTTTAATTTAAAAAAGAAGAAGACAAACTACATTAAAGTTCTACATTTTATTAGTTTAATCATTTTAAAATTCAAAACATAAACATTATTTTTAATAGTTGATTTGAAAAACTTTATTTGTGTTGGTTATTTTTTATAAAAGTGTGATGAAGTTCTAAACTTTTATTCCTTGACTTTTAAAACAATAATAAATGTGTACAAAGACTATCATTGGTTGATGACATGGCAATTCCCCATGCACCCTTTTACATAATGATCACCAAGCAAGGCAAAGCATCATCACTTTTCATATAGACAAAATTAGTCCAATATCATTTCCCCCCTCTCTCTAGATCATTGATAGTGAGATTTATATTGTAATTGTTCTTATTTCTAATTGCATTGTAGAAGCTACCCATGCCATATTTTCCCTTTTTTGTGCAAGTTCCAATGGAGAGCACATACCAAAGGATAAATATACATGACCACATTCAATAGGGTTTATTACTTTATACAAACATTTATGAAAGTCTTTTATATTTGAATTTTTTACATGCATACTTGTGAGTGTACATACTTTGATATATGAACACTCTAGGATTCACATACACATCAAAGTGGGAGGAAATTGAAATGGTGAAATTTCTATACCCGTGCCATTCCTCATTTAGTTTGTGTCCATTTTAGGAGAATGCCCTAATAAATTTTCTTATCAACAAATGGCACACTTTATGTAAGCCATGCTCATTCCTTTAATCTTTACATATCTCCATATGTATATTTTTTCATACATTTATCTATGCCCTATCCATACATGCACATGCTCCCAACATAATCACCTAGTTGATCATGCATTAGTTACATGTATTCATACACTTATCCTTATATATATTCATTATCCACTTTTATCTAACCATTTGCATCTCCTCAATGATGGATGCAAGGTTGACCCTATTGTATATACCCAAGTGTATTCCTTTCCCACCAAGGGTTGACTAAACACACAATTATGTAATTTATTGGCAATGTACTTGTATTTAAAGGAATTTGATTGCACTCATTATGAGAATTGGATAACATTAAATATCATTTGCATTTATAAAGGCAAGATGGTAAGAACATTTCAATTTGGAGCACTAAAAAGAATCCAATTCTACATCACACCATTCTAGAGCATTTAAAGCTTGATATTTGTTATCTTCAATATTTTACACTGATTTTTTTGGAGTTGACCTAGCTAAACATGTCCTATTGTGACATAATGACTTAATCCTTCAAAGGTACAAATAAATACTACTAATCTTCAAATAACAAAAAAAATTATAAAAATAAAGATAAATCAAACGCTTCAGCAACGAGAATTGTATAGACTAAAAGATCATTTCCATGTATATAAACATTTCTATGAACACATATCTAACCATAATCCATGAAATCAACCCCACTTAATGCATACCCATTATCTAAATTCCAAAGTGAACTACAAACTATCATACTCCATTTTGTATGACGAGACATTCAAAATCTAATACATTGACTGAATTATTCTTCTCCTTAGAACATAAAACTATATACCTTTATTTTGTGCTTGTGATTTATGGATTGAAACAAAAAACTATATACCTTTATTTTATCACTTGTACTTTCCATATTTATACTTTTATTGTTCCAACATACATGCATCCATAATTGTATGCCTATTTGTATGCAGTTTATTGCATTAGACTATAAGGAAAAGTATGATCTAATTCTATCTCTAATCCTAACCCCAACCCTAATTCTAATTCTATATGTAACCCTTACCCTAACCCTAACCCTAATCCTAATACTAATGCTAACTCAAACCCTAATCCTTAATCTATCTCTAACCCTAACCCTAATCCCAATACTAATGTTAACCCCAACCCTAATCCTAATTCTATCTCTAACCCTAACCCCAACCCTAATCTCTAACCCTAACCCTAATCTTAATCCTAACCCCAATACTAATATTAACACTAACCCCAATCTTAATGCTAATTGTATGTCCAACCCTAACCATAACTCTAATCATGATCATAATCCTAATCGTAACCCTAAGCCTAATTATATCTCTAACCCTAACCCTAACCTTAAACCTAACCATTCCCTTGATCCTAATTCTATCTCTAAACTTAGCCCTAAGCCTAATTTTGATACTAACCAACCTTAATTTTTTTAATTATATTCTAACCATAACCCTAATCCAAATACTAACATTTACCCCAACCCTAATCCTAATTTTATCTCTAACCCTAATTGTATCCCTAATTTTATCCCTAACCATAATTTGAAACCCTAACCCTAACCCTACCTACAAACCAAATTATATCTCTAATTGTAACCTTAACCCTATTTCTAATACTAACCCCAACCCTAACCCTAACTCTAACCCTAATAATTGTCTTCTATGTTGCGCTTCAAATGCTACTAGCATATATATATATATATATATATATATATATATATATATGCCGAGAGATTCATTCTCGAGGCGCCTATTTTTTAATCAATTTCTCATATAAAAATACAATATACGTCTCAAAAATTCTTAAAATATTTTATATAAATTATTAATATATATATATATAATAGTTGTACTTTTACTATTCCAACATACATATGTATGCCTATTTGCATGCAATTTATTGCATTAGCCTAAGGAAAAGTTTATTTTCCATTAGAGAACTATAGACATTCTATTTTACAAGGGCAAAATTTTATATTGTATCTTGTATCTAGGGTATACATAGATTGTCCTTGCCACTGTTGCAGAATGGTATATAATATGGCAATAGCAAGTAATGAGAACAGAAACGAAAGAATGGCATGCGGACGCAGCAGTTCTAAACGCTTGTCCAGTTATTCATCAAAATCAAATGAAGGTTTATCGTTTTTCAGATCATGGAAGGCGACTTATCATCTGCACTGGTGGGCGAGATAATGTTTGTTTAGTCTGAAGTTCACTTGGTCAAAGAAAGCTCACTTGCCGATTGCGTCGATTTTAGGTGAAGCTTACGAAGAAAACTGAATAAAGTTGGCTTGCTTCTCGCCAATGAGATCAGGTACACTGAAACTGATTATTTTGTGCTTTAGCTTCAGTTTCTTTGTTATTATCATATCACAGAAAATCCATTAGCAGAAAACAAAATTGCAGAAAGCCCAGTTGTAGAAAACCCATAAACTATTGCTTCTAAAACCTAAATGAATAAGAGGGACGAAAAGACTTAAGAAGAAAATAATTTTAATCCTAATGGAATAGAGAAAAAGTCCGAAATCTCTAATGAACTAGATCAGAACTCTAAAAGACCTGATGATGGAGAGGGAGAAAAAGGAAAAGGAAAAAATCAATACTCCAATGATAGCGAACAAAACCCTAATGACGCCGATGAAGATGAAGAAGAGGAATGTGGGTTTTGCTTGTTCATGAAGTCCGGGGGTTGCAGGGATGCTTTTATTGCTTGGGAGAAATGTGTTGAAGAAGCGGAGGCAAATAATCAAGATGTTGTAGAGAAATGCTAGAAGGTTACTTCTTTGCTTAAGGAATGCATGGACAGTCATGCAGATTATTATGCACCAGTTCTCAGGGCTGAGAAGGAAATGGAAGAACAAGTGGCAAAAGAAATGAAGGAACACAACGGAGAGGCACCTACAGGGGAAAGTGGGTCACAGGGAATTACGACAATTGAGGTGCCAAATGAAATAGCTGAGGTGCCCAATCCAACAAGTAAGGTGATCATCCCACAGGAGAATTAAGATTAATTAAGAACACAGTGTCGCTCACTAGGACACCATAAACACCATGTGAGTGTCTACAGAAGGAATGTTTTATTTCCAGGTTAATGTGGAAGGGTTCTCAAGAATAAGACGACATGGTGCTATTTTACGAGGTGACTCTGTGTTGAAGAAGACAAACAAAGACTAGATTTTACAGAGAAAGGATTGTTCAGACATTCTAGAACAGTAACGGGGATAAACAAAATAGGGGGGTTTCAGAGACCCGCAAAACAAATTTTCTTCTTTTTTTCTTTTCAATAATTTATTAGCAGAAAACTATTGCACAATTTTGATCAGTCGCCAAGATTTGGAGTATCAAGATTCTGTATGACGGTCCCGTTGATCTCAATTGTTTATGCTCTACTTCTAGAGAGTATGGAATTTTGCAACGTGCAGCTGGCCATTTGCCTGCTTCGCCATTGACCTACATGGTGATATGGACATCTTAAATGTTCGGTTACTTTTTTATTTTAGCAATTTTAAAGGCTTATCATTGAAGCTTGTCCAACAGAAGATAGGGTTGGAGAAGTGGATTTAGTGAACTATGAATGTGATTTTGGATTGAAATTCAATGAATAAATATTCTCATTGTTTAGATTCTCACAGTTTTCTAGATGTAGTGTCAGATTTGGGTCTGTCTGTCTGATATTTCATGGTTATGTTTTGTTGAAACTTGAAAGTCATCATGACTACATAGTACATACCATAAGATTACAGATTTGGTTTTTAATTTCTTTTGAGATTCAAATGAGCTTCCAAAGATCGTGCTACAACATTTAAGATGTATTGAAACTGAAAGCATGCATTACTCCACTCTAAATGAAAACGATAAGCATCTGTGCGCCGAGTCAATGAGCTAATTCATGTATATTTTCACTTAGACTATTGCATGCATATTCTTTATGTGATCAAGGCACCTCAATTATCTGGCATATTCTTTAAACTTCTGTTGTACTGATGCTTCTGCATCTTTCACGGATGGCTGGCATAGTTTTGTTTCTGACAACGGTGTAGCAGCCAAAGATATACTTGTTTTCAGTTATGTCATTGACACATTCTTTGTTGTGCAAGTTTTTGGACCAAATGACTCTGAGAAACATAATGCCTCTGCTCTTCAGAGTTATACATCATGATATCTCAAAGAAGAAATCCTGCCAGAAGTTTGCAACCAGAAGAGTTGTGAGCACAGAAAAATTCCCACAAAAGCCTCTGCTGCTGTTCACATTTCTTTTGTTGAACCCAGTTCAAATGAAGAAACTGCTGTTACAACTTTGACAACGCATAAAGAAGATTTTAGGATGACAGCAACATGGTCTTCCAAAGAATGGGTATGTATTCCTCACAAACCAGAAAATACCATTTCTGGCAATCAAACTTCTCAATTTAGGGAACATCCAAGAAGTTTTAATGCAGCTACTGAAGTCACACCTTGTTTAGATACTGACAGCGTTTCAGGTAAGCATGAATATGCTCCAAACCGAAATCTATAGATGCATCCTTTTGACCATTGTTTATCTTACATATATTATCTCCTATGAAGACAGAGATCTCTGGAGCCGCAGTTTTCAGTGATTTTAAAAGAGGGTGCAGTTTATGCTAGGACTTGTAGACTCGTAAGTTTTACTCTCCATATAGACAACAGAGAAAGGATTATGTTATTGATGCAGCTTGAGCTGAAATAATGCTTGTTGATTTGATGTGTTACAGGCGATTCCTAGAATATTTGCCAAGCTCTGGCTACCAAGGGAAAATACCCAAATAATGCTTGTACATCACAAGAAGCCTGGCATGGGGCCTGTTATAGTTAAACAAAGTTTAATTAGTTGGATATTACAAGGTGGTTGGAAAAGTTTTGTTGTTCGCAATGAACTGCATAAACATGGCATATGTGTCGTTAAGATGGTAAACAGAGTTCATCACATTTTCATGGTTTATGTAAGGTTTGCTACCCTGTCTAGAAGGGTATTGAATCGAGCCTCTAGAAAATGAAAACATCCCTATCCATTAATCCAAAAGTTCTGTTAAGGAATGTTACATAACTAACTACATATATCCAATACAAGAGTATTCTGGTCAGTGGCAGTTTTGTTTGCTATAGTCACATAAAAATATATGTTATTGGTTTTACTTTTCCTAAATGAAAGAAGCTCTTTGTTTTTGTTTTCTTACAATGGTCTGGAATTAGAAAGTTAGTAGTTATTAAAGATGGAGAACGAAAAGAATGCTGTTTATAGTGCTGACTGATCAGAGAGTTCTCATTGCATCCTTGTATAAGAAGTTAAAAAGGTGCCATTTCGTAGGATAGGAACCAGATACTCTTACCTTGTATACTTGTTTAAAAGGGCAAGTTCAGTTTGTAGTGCTGGATTTAAAGATAAGTTTTTATATATAATCTTTTCTATTTAGAAAGATATATTTGTAATGGTGAAATTTATAATTATATATTTTTTAAAAGTTTTGGATTAAATTTTAAGAGGGTTATTCAATATATTAATATATTAATAAATTGTGTAATTTTGTGTAAACTTAAGTCACTTGTTTTATGTCCATCCATTACACATATTTCTATATATTTATTATTTATCTTCATAAAATTTGCACATCCTTATACCTTTATTTACTTATTTATTACATGATGTAGTTGCAACAAGAGATTTCAACTAAAGAAGATCCTATCATGCAACACAGAGGCACAACAAAAAATAAAGTACTCCAATGAGAAAAGACAAATAAAGATGATGGAAACAATTACTCTTATATTTAATAAAGGGCAGAAATTATAGGTAGCATGAATACATGCAAACTAAAACCTAACTATATACATTGAATCAATATTTATAAAATTTTATAGTGAGATTTTGGCAACCAAATCCCACTTGCTATCATTAGTACAATCCTCACCAACATTCATTTTACCAACTTAGTTATATGCATTAAAGACAGAAAAAATTGTTACCAATTGAAAAAAATCTAACATTTAATGTTGATTGGACAATTTGTTGCTATTTATATTGACAATTTTGACTTATGATCCAATCACCTACCAGCACCACTTATGTCCAACACATGGACATTGCTCCAACTACTCATCATCAAACCATGTAATCCAAGTCATGTCTATTATTCTCTATTGTGAGCCTTCCACAACCTACTATCTATTGCACTCAAAATTGCATGAAAGGCTTTTAAAAACTATAATATTATGCTTCAATACCTAGATACCTTTGCATCAAACACTTGAGGTAGAAAAGAATGGACTATGAACTTGTGCTCATGCATGATATCTTATAACATTTGGCAAACTTTGGAAAACTTTGACATGCTCAACCATGGCCTTTCCACTTGACCAATTACTCTTTATACTCCTTTCTACACATCCTCTTGACTATGGCATCCAACATCTATTCCACCTCCTCACATGTTTTCTTCAAAAAATTGTGCCTCCAATAGCTCTCATTAGTACCTTCACTTGCATTAACAAATTGTTCCTCGAAGCAAGGATATAAATTTATGACATTGAAGATCAATGATATGTTGATCCCTTCTAGCAACTTTATCTCAGATGTGTTTTCTCAAATTTTTGAGAGACCTTGCATGGCCCTATCTTCTTCCACTTCAACATGTTATATGTTCCCTTAGGGAACCTCTCTTTTTGCAAAATATCCGCTTCACAAGAACAACTAATTAAAACTAATTAAAACAAAGAAGGGAGAGAAAGTGGTTTGGAGTGAGGAGCCTAGTTAGGCATTCAAAAGTATAAAACAAGCTATAAAGGATGCTCCAATGCTGAAATCTCCAGATTTTTCTAAGCCTATGCATATTTTTTCTTTTGCGTATTTTCATAATATTGTTGATGTGTTACTACAGAAAAATGATGAAGGCTTTGAACAACCCATTGCATTCTTTAGTAAGTCTTTGTAGGCTACAAAACTTAAGTATGACATGACTGAGAAGCAAGCATATGCTTTAGTCAAGGTTGTAAAAAAATTTAGAACATACCTAATGGGAGGTACAGTCATAGCTTTTGTGCCAAGTGTTGCAATGAAGGATTTCTTCACTCAACAAGAGACCACAGGCAAAAGGTGCAAATAAATCAACATGATCCAAGAGTTTAATATTGATGTTTAGATTACCAAGTTGGTAAGAGAACAAGGTCTAGCTAAGTTGATGGCTGAAATCAACTGGGAAGCACATCAAATAAATTAGGTTGAATGTGTAGATGTTGCACCTATCTGTGACATGCAAACTTGTGGTTGGTATAGGAAAATTGTTCAATATTTGCAAACTATGTAGTGTCCAGAAGGTATGGTTGACAATGAGAGAAGAACTTTGAAGTTACAAGCTATTAAATATGTCATCATTGATAATGAGCTTTGGTGGAAAAATCAAGAGGGTGTGTTACTCAAGTGTGTGGATGGAAAACAGGCATTAGAACTTTTGCAAGAAATGCATAGTGGAGTATGTGGTGGACATTACATGGCTAAGATAACAACTCATAAGATTTTGAGGGAAAGATTTTGGTGGCCTTCTATTTTTAAATATGCCCACAAGTTTGTTAAAACTTTTGATGTTTTCCAAAGGTTCTCAGGAAAGCTAAAGTTTTCAGGGAATTTACCACTTAGACCCATTTCAGTCCAAGACCCTTTTCAACAATGGGGTATTGACTTCATTGGAAAAATATCTGAGAAATCCAGTGGGGGCACTCTTGGATCCTTGTTACAACTGACTACTTTACAAAATGGGTGGAAGCAATCCCCACAAAGAAGGCAACAAGCAAATTGGTTATTAATTTCTTGATGAACAACATCTTGATCAAATTTGGGCTCCTAGAGAAAATTATCTTTGATAATTCTATGTGTTTTAGGTCAAATGAGTTCAAGGATTTTTGTGATAAACATGGCATACAAATGTCTTATTCTTCCCCTTATCATCCTCAAGGAAACGATTTGTTAAATTTATGATCAGATTAAATGCACAGAAAATTAATTCAAAATCAGACAAAATAACACAGCAGATACCTTGGGAAAACCCTCCTCTTGAGGGAGAAAAACCCAACAACAATATATCACTTATATATTGAACAATAATGAAGTCTCTTTTACAATTGAGGCCGATATGAAGGCCTAACACATGCACTCCAATCTGATGCAGAGGAATATTAGATTGATGATAATCTCAGCCAATATTTATCGATCTCCACTCAATACACTCAAACTGCCTTAGAGAGAATTCACACTTCAAAGAATGATATCGAACTTCTTAACTTGATACCGAACAATGGAAATGCCAATGAATATATATACAAATCATAGATGAAGAGTCGTGTCTCTCCAAGACAAGTTGGCATGAATAGAAGGATGAGTCTTATCAATAAAGCATAACCAATTGCAACTCTTCAAGGGGTCGGCCTCAAGCACATTGTGCCTCTTCAATGAATGGTGTGCCTCCTGAATTTGCGCCTCTAGGTGAAGAGATGTCGGCCTTGATAAATAGACGACTTTCCAATAACAAATATTAAAAATTATTTAATGAAAGATGTGACTCATCAAAATGACTTAAGTCGGCTTCAAGGGAAAGAAATATAAGTATAATTTAAATAGCCGTTTAGGCTATATTTCAATTGTCTTCATACTCAAGTCTGGAAGAAGCAACCCGTCACTGCTAGAACATCAACACTCCCTCTCAGCTAGGGATGATACTTCCAGCTGCACAAGACATGTCACCTCATCATGATGTCTACCACTATGGCTACAACCATAAGTGAAAAGAAGAATATCACCTCATTGTGATTCAGATATCACCTCAACATGATATCAACCATAACGAATACAACCATGTATGGTATGTACAAGTGTTCATCACTTGCATGATGTTGTCACCTCAACATGACTTTCACCATGGCTCTCTCAAAGGGTGAAAACACAAGTACAAGAAAATCATCACAGACTCTCTCTTGTGATGTTGTCATGGAGTCACACACATGACATCCACCATGACTCTCTCAGAGGGTGGAATCAAGGGATTTCACCTCGAACTTCTCTTACCAAGAAGAACTCATTAATCAAGGGATTACACCTCAAACTTCTCTCACAGAGAAGAACTCGTTAGTCAAGGGATTTCACCTCAAACTTCTCTCACAGAGAACTCATTAATCAAGGGATTACACCTTGAACTTCTCTCACAGAGAAGAACTCATTACAGAGGATCACTAATACTGATACTCTTTCTCAGTTAAGGCCGAATTCTCCACCATACGAAGCTTATCTCGAAAGTACACAAACTTTATTCTGGAGAGAGTCTTGGTGAGAATGTCTGTCATTTGCTCATCAGTGTTGATATACCTCAACTATATAGCCTTCCTCAATACCATATCTTTGATATAGTGGTATTTTATCTCAACATGCATAGTTATGTCATGAAACACAGGATTGACATAAAGCTTCACACAACTTTGATTATCACAATGAATGATAGTAGGCTCCATTGATTATCCAAACAATCTAGCAAGGAGCTTATGAAGCCACACTACTTCCCGAGCTACCATACAAGCTGCAATATATTACACCTCTATTGTACTCAATGCCACAAATGACTACTTCTTGTTGGACCAGGAAATCATAGTAGATCCCAAACTAAAGCAACATCCAGAGGTGCTCTTTCGATCTGTGACACACCCTGCCCAATTAGAATCAGTATAACCATGCAATTCCAAGTCCACATCTGAAGAATTTCTCAACCCATATCCAACTGTGCCACGCAAGTATCTCAAGATATGTTTAGTTGCAACAAGATGTATCTATCTCGGTTCACACATGAACTGACTAAGTGCACTCACAGCATAACAGATATCTGGTCTAGTGTTAATTAGATACATCAAGGACCCAATCAACTGTCTGTACATTGTAGGATCCACCAAGTCTAAACTAGCTGCAGCCTCCTTCAATTTGTGTAGGTTTGTCTCCATAGGTGTAGACATGGATTTGCAATCCATCATACCAAACCTATTAAGTATATCAATGGTGTACTTCCCTTGACTTAGAATCATCTCATTTGGTTTCTGCCAGACTTCTAAGCCAAGGAAGTAGTGCATAAGTCCAAGGTCTTTCATCTCAAACTCAAATGCCAACTCTTTCTTACATTTGATGATTAAGTGCTCTTCTCCAATAAGAATCAAATCATCAACATATAAAACCAAAATCAATGCTTCACCATCAATTACCTTAAAGTATAGATTAGAATCAGCATCATTCTTCAAGAAGCCCAAACTTCACAAGTAACGATCAATTCTTTTTTACCATGCACAAGGAGCTTGCTTAAGACCATACAAGGCCTTCTTCAGCTTGCAAACATGCTACTCCTTCCCATGTACCTCGAACCCATTAGGTTGCTCAATATAAACTTCTTCCTCGATCACACCATTTAGAAAAGTTGTCTTCACATCCATTTGATGAATCTTCCATCCTCTAGATGCAACAATGGCAATGATGGTCCTGACAGAAGTGTAGCAAGCAACAAGAGCAAATTTTTCTTCATAATCAACCCCCTCTTTCTGTGAGAAGCCTTGAGCCACGAATCTTTCCTTGTACTTCTCAATGCTCCCATCAACTGCATGCTTGATCTTGAAGAGCCATTTCGAAGATACCACAGATTTTCCTTTGGGTCTAGGAACAATGTCCCAAACATCATTCTTGAGAATTGATTGGTACTCCTCTGACATAGCATCTCTTCAAACCTGTTGACTGGAGGCTTCCTCCACACTAGAAGGCTCAGACTCAATAATTTGACTCATCAAGGCAACATAACTAGAGAACTTATGTGGCCTTTTACTTTCTTTGAATGTACCTCTAGGAGCTGCGAACCTTTCAGCCTCTTGCATAGTTTTCCTAGCCCAAAGAGGTCTCTTTCTTCTAATCACTATATCGGTAGGCCCATTAGTAGGTTCCAAGGGCTCAACTGGATCAACATCTTCCTTCGGTTCTAAAGTCTCCCTCTAAATCTCAAAAGTATGGTCAACTTCCATATCCTGAGGAGACCCATCATTGTCAATCTCCACATGAGTTCCCTTGGATCTTCTAAATGCAACATCTTCCTTGAAAGTGACATCTCTACTGATCTCAATCAATTTCTAACCTGGAACATAAATCCTGTAGGCTTTTGATGTCTCATTGTAGCCCACAAATATCCCCTTCTTGCCAGAAGGCTCCAACTTAGTTCTCTTTTCCTTTGGAACATGAACATAGATAGGACATCCAAAGATCCTCAAATGACTAACCTCAGGCTTCTTCCCTGTAAAGGCTTCTTCTGAAGTCATATTCTCCAAGACCTTGTGAGGACTTCTATTCTGAACATATACTGCAGTCCTAGAAGCTTCTTCCCATAAGAAGGTTTGCAGATCCTGGTCATGAATCATGGCTTTCGCTGCTTGCACAATCGTCCTGTTCTTTCTCTCTGCAACACCATTCTGTTGAGGATTATAGGGGACACAAAACTCCCTCTTAATCCCAGCATCAACACAAAATTTTCAAAAGTTGTCAAAGGTGTATTCTCTTCCATTATCAGATCTGAGGACCTTGATTCTTTTACTGGAAAGATTCTCAACTAGAGCTTTGAACTCCTTGAACCTTTCTAACACTTCCTTAGACTCTTTAGTTTTCAAAAAATAGATCCAAGTCTTTCTAGAATGTTCATCAATAAAAAGAACATAATACAAGAAACCACTCAAAGAAGGAACAGACATAGCTCCACATAAATTAGAATGAATAAGGTCTAAAATACACTTAGATCTACCTTCTCTACTATGGAATGGAGCTTTTGAATTCTTACCCATAGCACATCCTTTGCAAGTTCCTTCATGCTCCTGATTGAACTTAGGAAGTCCTATGACCATCTTCTCCATGATAGGTAAGGCTCGAAAGTGTAGGTGAGCCAATCTTCGATGCCAAAGATCACATAAGCTTGAAGAATCATGAACTAATGCCTGTAGAGGACGTGCACATAGCCTATAGAGGCTTTCATGTCTAACACCAATTACTTGAGCACCCTTGAAACTGGAATTCTCCATCTACACAAGAACTTTACCTTTGGAGAAGGAAACTTGATATCCTTTATCTTCTAGAGCTAAAATGGAGATGAGATTGCGCTTGATTCCTAGAACATAAAGAACATCTTTTAACTGAAGTGTAATGCTGGAATCCAAATGAAGAGTAGAGGTCCCAATCCCTTTCACGGAGTAGCCAACATCGTCTCCGATAATGACTTGTTCAGAAGAATCTTTCTCCACCAAACTTTATAAGTGCTCCTTAAATCTAGTGATGCGTCGAGAAGCACCACTATCAATTAGCCAAGTGTTGGTATCTGTAGGTACATTGCTTAACAATGCTGAATAGAACAAGTATTCACATGAATCCTTCTGTGGAGAAGCATCATCAACATTTGCAATTGTGGCTTGTTGCTTAGGTCTAGTTGGACAATGCTTGGCAAAGTGACCATACTTGTCACATCTAAAGCATTGGATCTTGGACATGTCTCTCTTCTTCTTGGAAGCGAGAGCATCATCATTTCCCTTATCTTGATTCCTCTTGAAGAAACCTTTCTTTCCATCTTTTCCTTTCTTCTTCGAAGCATGGGAGGCGAGAACATGAATAACTTCATTCTTTGAACTTTGACCAATGCCTCTAGCCACCAACCTTGATTCTTCTTGAATGCAGTCTACCCTTAGATGATCAAACTTAGGCATTTTTTTATCTTGCACTGATTCCTTGAATGTAGGATTCCCAAGACAAAGGAAGACCATTAAGAGCAAGCATGGTCAATTCTTTTTCATCAACCATATGGTCAATTGTCGAGAGTTGATCTCTCAAATCTGAAATCCTCATAAAGTATGAAATCACTGGTTCTCCTTTCGCCATCTTCGCATGTAGTTGTTGCTTCAGTGCAAGTTCCTAACTGGTATTGTTGATTTCATACATTTCTTCCAATGTTTTAAACATGTCTCTTGTCATCTTCAACTTAGAGACAATAGGAACGATATGATCCTTAACGGAATCAACCAACATTTTCATTGCCTTGATATCTTTCTTCTTCCACTACAACTTCTCTTCTTCCTCCTCAAGTTCAGGAACACTGGACTCCACAAACTCACCCAAGTCATTCTCTTGCAAGGTAAGCACAATCCTGAATCTCCATGATGTGAAGTTGGATGCTCCCTTGAGTCTATCCTCAATCTTAAGCCCATTCGCCATTTTGGCTAAAGTAGATAGACAAAGAAATATAAATAAGAGAATATAGTATCGTTGTAAGGTCAAATCTGATCACGATCTCCTCAAACCCGCTCTGATACCATGTTAAATTTATGATCAGATTAAATGCACAGAAAATTAATTCAAAATCAGACAAAATAACACAACAGATACCCTGGGAAAACCCTCCTCTTGAGGGAGAAAAACCCAGTAACAATATATCACTTATATATTGAATAATAATGAAGTCTTTTTTTACAATAGAGGCCAATATGAAGGCCTAACACATGCACTCCAATCTAATGTAGAGGAATATCAGATTGATGATAATCTCAACCAATATATATCGATCTCCACTCAATACACTCAACTACCTTAGAGAGAATTTGCACTTCAAAGAATGATATCGAACTTCTTAACTTGATACCGAACAATGGAAATGCCAATGAATATATATAAAAATTAGAGATGAAGAGTCGTGTCTCTCCAAGACAAGTTGGCTTGAATGGAAGGATGAGTCTTATCAATAAAGCATAACCAATTGCAACTCTTCAAGGGGTTGGCCTCAAGCAAATTGTGCCTCTTCAATGAATGACATGCCTCCCGAATTTGCGCCTCTAGGTGAAGAGATGTTGGCCTTGATAAATAGAGGACTTTCCAATAACAAATATTAAAACTTATTTAATGAAAGACGTCACTCATCAAAATGACTTAAGTCGACTTCAAGGGAAAGAAATATAAGTATAATTTAAAGACCTTTAGGCTATATTTCAATTATCTTCATACTCGAGTTTGGAAGAAGCAGCCCGTTGTTGCTATAACATCAACATGATTAAGCCAAATCAAGTAACAATAGTTTAATGAAAATTATTAGGAGGGTGATTGAGAAGAATAAGAAAGTGTGGAATTCAAAGTTGAAGCTTGCTTTGTGGGCAGATAGAGTAACAGTTAAGAAGGCTACTAGTTATGCTCCATTTGATTTATTCTATGGTATTGCATCTATGTTGCCTCAGAACAACTTGCTAAAGATGTACAAGTTTGTACAAGAGTATGATGGTGACATATGTGATGAAATGCAACATAGAGTTGATGCCTTGATACACTTGGATGAAACTAGAAGAGAAGCTCATGACAAAAACACAAAGATGTAGCTGCAAGTCAAGCACTTATATGATAAAAGAGCTTCTCCCAGAAAATTTGAAATAGGGAGCATAGTATTGATGTGGAATGTAAGGGCTCAAGATAAGGGAAAGAATGGAAAGTTTGAGACATTATGGTTAGGCCCATATCTGATATCCAACAAACATGGTGAGGATTCATACTTTCTCCAAAGCTTAGCAGGTGAATTTCTTGAACTGTCAGTACATTGACAGTTCTTGAAGCCATATTTCTCTTGAAATATGTTATACTCCATGTACATTGTATAGTCCTGTAAATTTTGTACATAGGTTGGTTTGCTTGGGTCTGATCTCCTTGCCTTGTCCGGGAATTTCCTTGGTTTTTGGGTGTCCTTTTGCTTAGTTTGCTTCAACTATGAGATCTGAAATCTCACCATGCCTATGAGAGGCATACGTCCCTAGTCCGGGCCACTAGTGAAACTCTCAAAATTTCATGTTTCACTAATCTAAATTCCTTTATTAGGGTGGCTTCTTGGTCTAAAATGTTATAGAGGTTTAGAGTTTTTATGCTCTTTGTTGGTTTACTTAGCATATTTTCCCCCTTTTTAAATCCTTGTCCTTTAACCTGTTTATTTTTTGACTTGCTATGGTTAGTCTCCGGTTGGTTTAAAATAACTTAAGTCTTTGAATTCATTTGGTTAACCGGCCCCTTGTGCTTAGGGTTCCTCGTTTACCCGTCACATAATATTTTCCTTAATATTTTGGTTTGGGGATTTAATATTTTATAAAGTTGAAAATTTGAAATATTTTTCCTTTACATCCTTTGCTAAATTGGTCTTAAGCCCTTTTAAAGGCCTCATCCCTAGTTCTCCTAGGTGGCCCCCTTTTAAGTTATTGGTTTAAAATAACTTGAGTCTTTGAATTCATTTGGTTAACTGGCCCCTTGTGCTTAGGGTTCCTCGTTTACCCGTCACATAATATTTTCCTTAATATTTTGGTTTGGGGATTTAATATTTTATAAAGTTGAAAATTTGAAATATTTTTCCTTTACATCCTTTGCTAAATTGGTCTTAAGCCCTTTTAAAGGCCTCATCCCTAGTTCTCCCTAGGTGGCCCCCTTTTAAGAACAACCTTTTAGGCACATGCTTAAATCTTGCCACTTGAAGTGTTGTATCGCTCATCACTAAAGTATTTTGACTCATCGGTTTTATTACAACGATGAGCAATGAGCCATCTCTCTTTGTATCACATATCACTGAAGACTTTTGGTCTCCCCATTTCACTTCAATGACAAGCGATGGCTTATATTACCCATGTATCGTTGCTTCCTCATGTATCATTGAAGTCATTGTGCTTAAGAAGACTTTACAGTGACACGCAATGGACTAAGATTTTCCTTTGCATCGTGCTAAGTCTTGGCATCATAGAAAACTTTGGTTGCTCATTTCATCTTTAGCGATGAGCGATAGGAGATGCAAGGAACTGTGAGCTACGATTGTGCCACCTGTCAGCATTTGGTACCATCGTTGATATTGCCTGTCACTAAAAAATTTTCACTTCCAAATCAACTATAGCAATGAGCGATGGACTTAGGTAGACTCTTTGCATTGTCGGGTACTTCACATCGCCGAAGTGTAAATGTAACTTTGAAACATTATAGTGATGTGCAATGATGATGAGCAAATATTCCTTTCCATTAGGGAAATTCTTCGCAACACTCTTCCATTTGGTCAAGCAATAAAGTTACAATGATGAGCGATGGTTTTCAAAAGAACTATTAAGGCACATGGAGCGATTACATGGCAACTTCTTAGGAAGTCATCATTGTTTTAAAGCACACTTGTGAAAGCAAAAGGCGATGATCAAGGAGAGTCGTAGATGATGTTTTAAATCAAAAGGATCAACGACATGAATTCAATCATGAACGACTACTATCAGTTTGCTTACCTGAGCTATCTTTCATACATTAATGGTGAAGACGCTCCATTTTTTAGCCATAAAGAGGGTTGTTGATTATTTTCTTTCACAATTGCAACCATTTGAGAGCAAAAGAACTGGTCAAGTTTAGAACAAAAGAGAAGGTGAGCTCCAAGTGAAGGGAATTTGAAGAACAAACTGCTGGTTTTTCCTGGGTAAGTTGATTTTTATGCCTTTGTGAGTAATTTTGTAGCACTCAGTGGTTTAAGAATTGAGTAGATTGCTAGGGTTTGTGGTTGGGGTTGTTATTTCTTTGATCAAAAGGGGACTTGCAATTGTTTCAAATAGGGTTTGGGGAGGGATAAAGTTGATTAAATTCAAGTATAAACCCTGTGAATTTAGAATTAAGACTGTAATTCTAGATTATTTTGAAACCCTAGTCCTATAAGACAGTTCAAAATGAGTGAACCTAGTGAGTCTACTACTAAACCTAAGAGAAAACCTAAGCAAAAAAGAGTTAGAATACTGAAACCCCAGGATGATAAACCTAAGCTAGAGGTTCCTGAGGCATCTGCAAAGAAGAGAACGGTGAAGAGAGATTACTCTCGTTTTATGGAAGAAGCTTCTAAAGATCCATCTATAGAGGTTAAACCGGTTGGGAAGAGGAAAACTGGTGAAGGTGTATTGACAAGCCTCTTCCAAGATTTGGCTTCTAGGGTTGGTGATGTGGTGTTACCACAGAGTGGTTGGGATTTGTTTCTATATGCTTTCAATAGGAGGTTTTCTAGTCAACCCACCTGTCATCT
Source organism: Sequoia sempervirens (assembly GCA_007258455.2). Classification (NCBI taxonomy): domain Eukaryota; kingdom Viridiplantae; phylum Streptophyta; class Pinopsida; order Cupressales; family Cupressaceae; genus Sequoia; species Sequoia sempervirens. The sequence continues at coordinate 430,889 of VDFB02263815.1, forward strand.
TTGAACCTGTGATATTGGAAAATTGGTTTGCCCAAATGTATTTGTGGAGATGCATTTGATTCTTGAATTGGCTAGATGTTATGTTCCTACTAATAGGACAATCAAGAGATTTCCATATTTTTCTCCAATGTTGGAAATTACAAGGAGCCAAATAGTTAGCTTTCAACTTGAACCCTTTTGCTACTAAATCAATCAAATTTCGTGCCTTGTACAATGAATATGAGAAAAATAAATTTGCATATAGAAAAAATGATTTTTCCAAGGAACAAAAGGTGTGACCTGAAAAAGAATGGTGTACCATTTAGCCCTAAGGAGTTTGAGCCATTTGACTGTGATGATTTTGAATATTATTTTAAGAATACAGACCATGCATTGTGCCAAGTTTTGTACAAGAAGTTTGACATTAAGATGGATATTGTTTTAATGGTTTTAGCAATTGATATATAGAACAAGTATTAGAACAAGAATTTTGATTATGCTTCCTACATTGTTGATCAGCTACATGAGGATTTGATAAAATTGAAAGATACAACACCTCCATTGTCTTGCAAACATTACTCTTTCTTAATGCATATGTTGTTGTGGAAAGGTAGAAAATTATGGAGAAACTTTATGAGATAAAGAGAGAGGGACACTCAAGATAATGAGTTACCAGTGCAGATGTGGATACATGTTTGGGATGTACATCGTCCTTATTCAAACTATGTTGCATTTTGCAATGACTTCAAATTTAGTGTGATGGAGCAGTTGGGCTTGAAGCTTGTATATAGAATATCAAGAGGTGTAAAGAAAATTTTGACGCCTTTGGAGTTTGAACAAAACACAACACAAAAGTTCAATTGGGGGGACTGGTACTTACATACCGAGTATACTACAATCAAGATTTATGGATCTCCAGTGCCACCCCATCAGTTGCTTATGTATGTATCTAATAGACAAGCATTTATGGAAATAATGTGGCAGTTAGATTCCGTGGACAAATAACACTTTAAGAAGTCAAGGAAAGCATCACTGATAAACCCTAAGTGTGGGTGTGGGTTTGCATATTTTGCATGTTTATCAAAGGAAGGTATTGAGAGGTTTGGTTCTCTCTTGAATAATTACAAGACGAAGTAGGATATTATAAGATGTTTTGATCTTGAGGGAGTTATTGATGCTAAGAGAAGAGCAAGAGGATTTTTTGGTAAACAACACCAATTCCTGTATCAAGAAGATGTAATAAGGAATTGTCTTCTGATGCTAAGCTTGTAGAGAGGAAGAGTGAATGGAGAAAAATATGTGCCATTGAAGAAAGGATGTTGAAAGAGAACCCCTTTTACGTAAGTCCATACTTTGAGATACAAGACTTATATGTGCAGGCTAAACTAATGTTGGGGGACTTCAAGGATTAAAGTTTTTTTGATAAAGTTAAACAAGTTGAGATAAAAGCCAAAGTTGTCGAAGAGCGTCATGATGCACAGGTAGGGACCCAACCGACTCAATTTTCAACTCAAGGCATTCAAGAGCAGGGAAAAGAGAGAGGAAAGAAGCCTGCAGTCACCCCATTGGTGACCTATTCTGAGACTAAGTAGGGTGGTTAGGGGTATGCACCCGAGGAGTCTGCAGAGCATGTTCCAATGGAATAGGAAGTTGACCAAAGATTCTCATCCCCTAAAAAGGAGGATGCTTTAAATATTGTTGTTCCTTCTAGCAGGATAATAAAATGGGAGTATAATGAAGATGATGATGATGATGTTAGGATCAAGGCTTGTAAGGATTTTATGAGAGATGACACCTTTTTCTAAACCAAAGAATTCAAGGACTTTGTCATCGAATTGAGAAGCCAAGACATCAAAAAGAGGGTCGAGGAAGCAAAAGAAAATGTCGATCCCTCACTACAAGTAGAAGCTGAAAAGGAGGAAGAGGACAAGATAATGAAAGAAATTGTTGCAATAACACCTCAAGATGCAAGGGATTTAGTTAAAGGGAGTGGAATTCTATTGTTGTCTGGATGGGAGCTATCATCGGCTATTGCATTGGATGCAATAAGAAAAGACTCTGATGCCTCTATTTCTTAAGATAATTTTGATAACAAAGTGTTTGGTTCAGGTTTCAGCCCAAAGTTGCATACTCTTGCTATTTGGTCCATGGCACCAAATACTAGGAAACCTAAAGTTATTAAATCTATGGGGAAGGAAATTGGTTTTGTGGTCATAAAGAGGGCTACTAAGATGATTGCCACTGTAACTGCCCAATTAACTATGCATGTTGCTATGTTGAGTGTTGATACAACCTATATCACATAGGACAGATATGATAAATTACTGGATAAATATAATAAGTTGATGGATGAGTATAATAGGGTGCTTGCTACAACATAAAAAAAAAAAATTCTCCTACAACTTCTTCTTTTGATTTTTCTGCACAGGATAGGGAGACCCTATCATTAAGAATTTAGAGTTTGAGTAGGAAGTGCAGGTAGAAAAAAATAATACTAAGAAAGCCAAAGACGAAACTACCAAGGTGGTAGATGATATTTTTTATGATATTTTAAAACACAGGGTTACAAATTTGGTGAACAAGCCTAATAATGTATGGGATGTTTACAAAAATATTCATGAAGCCCATAAGAAATGTGTGTTGGTGTAAAATGCATTCCAAAATGAATGGAGAAAGTGGAGTACCAGGGTAGGAGCACTCAAGGAGATGATGCCTCATATGCAAGAAGACCCTGAGGCTCTTAATAATATTCTTGATTTCTTAAGTGAAATCATAGCATTCCATGGTAAGTTGGGCATGCATTTGGACAAAAAGTTGAAGATGTTTAGAGACATGGAAGGGCATGGCATGCCAAAGATATTGGATGATGAAGGTGGATTGAAGGAGTTTGTTGTATGGATGGATGAGTTGGGAGGTTTACTCCCACATTCAAGAGGATGGACAGGCTCATGGATTATATTATGTTAAATGAATATGTTGATAATGTGACAAGAATTGAAGAATGGATGCATTTGTGAAGGAGGCTCGTATATTAATTGATGCTAGATATAACCAACATAATGCAAAGGTGCAGAAACTGTTGGACATGCAATGGCCTATTAAGGAGGAGTATAACATATGGCTTGAAAAATCTATAGATTAAGCCTTGGATGAAGTATTGCAAAATGTCTCCTCTCAGTCATGAAGATTAGTGACAAAGATGTTCTTGTGGATGGGGTCTCTTCTTTTCTCTCTTTTTATTGCTTTCTTGTTTCATTTTTTGTTGACTCGGTACACACATGGAAGACAATTTTGCTCATGCTAAATATGCTTTGCTCTCAGTTGGTAAAGATGCCTTTTGGAAGGTAGGGAAATCTTCTTTAATAGGTGGAAATGATTTTTGTCTTATATGTTTTCCTCCTCATGGAAATGCAAATATAACTACTTGGGGATGTTTTGAAATTCAAATTCAAATGTATGTCAAATGTAAAATGTGACTTAATGTGTAATTTGGCATGAAGCTTGTTGCTCCCTTGTTCTTATAAAAGGGAATTCAAGGCCAATTGCATGGGTTTTTGTTGGAAAAGATTTTGAACTCATGTAATGAGAATTTTGTAATTCAAGCACAAAGGGATAGAATAGTATTTAGTCTTAGGTTGAATTCAAGTCTGTAATAGACATAATGGTTTTATAGTAGTGACATCATCTGAATGAGAAAATGTAAATTCTGGGACAGTTTCTCTCCTTGTGTATTTTGTCATATGAATTATTAATAAAATGATCAAGGATCTTTTTATTGGTCTTCAATCGTTTTGGTTGAATGTATGGTTTTGTCTCTTCTTTAATTCAAGGAATTAATTAAAATTCTTTGATGAGATCATAGATTTATGTGATTTAGTATAAGGATTTGATAAGTAGTTCTTGTTCTAGGAGATCTTGAGTTGTTACATTGTAAAGCAATATCACAATAGTCTGCAAATGTTGAGTTTAATCATTGTTGTTTATAGTTTATTCCAAATTAGAATTCATTGCCCATGGATAAAGCACTAATCTAATAATTTGGTCAATTTTAAAGATATTGAGCCAGCCCTACCTTTCAAAGAACAAAATCTTAAATGAAAGTCATTCATACACCTTAAATTGTTGTAAAGTTTCATGAGAAATCACCCATTCCTTGCTTTAGATGGTTATTTGTTAGGGAATTAGCCAAATTCTTAAAGGATTACATCTAATTTACAATCTATAGGAATGCATATGTTATTTACAATGTATGTGATAATTGGCACAAGAGTATCATTAAGTACATTGTAGGGATCACCCTCATGGGTCTTGCAGAGCCCAAAGTGCAAAGGGAAAGCCTAGCAAGCTTTCACCTAGTCGTTGGCCAATCCCCATCATTGTTGATCATTGAATTATGGAAAATTCATAGGTAATTGTTGAGACTAAGTTTGGTTCCTAGAAAAACAACCAAAAAGATAAAGACTATATAATATTCCTTATAATACTTATAGGTCCAAGATACCGTAGAAAAATGATAAATAAATAGCCCCTAAGCAAGTTGGTTTTAGGAAACAAGGAAATAGCAAACCCTTTAAGGAAAGACCATGTGAATTTCCAAGAGGTGGCATCCTAGTGTAAATTTTGTTTCCTTCCCAATGACCTATCAAATTGTGTAGTTTCTCTTTGAATGATAAAAGATGAAGAATTTCCTAATGAGGAGGGAAATTCCAAATAATATGAGGATGATATTGACTAGCTTGATGCATTTGAGTGTGAGCCAATAGATGGATAATATTATCATGATATTTATTATGCAAATGATCAAATATTTCAATATGAGTATAGTGCTAGTCTAATTCAGTATAAGTTTCCTACTCATGATTTTGAGAATTTGAGGGAACTCATGAGGAAAAGGTATAGAAGGATGTAACCTTTCAATCAAGACATAAAGTTCCTTATTGGTGTAGAAATAATACATATGCAAAGTGGGTATCAACAAAAAAATAGACATGTGTTAACATAGGAAAAACCTACTATCAAGAAACATAAAAATTGATCTAAGAGTTGACAAAGAAAAATATTAAACATCGTAATTGGAAATAACAATACACCTAAGAAAGTAGTTGAGAAGAAGAAGGCTCCAATGTAGCAACCAATGATGAAAAAGTATGTACCCAAAGCTCATGGTCAGAGTATGTCATCAAATGTTGTATGTATCCCAAGGGCAAAGATCCCAAGTGATAAAACCAAATAAGATCAAATTATGCCATACAATGAGCCAATTGGACATAAAGAGAATATGAAGGAACCAAAAGGTAAATATGTTGTTTCCCATGATGCACTCGGTCTTTTTATTCCTAATGCAAATGATGTGACTCTTTCACATAATACACCTCTCCCAAACTATAATCCTATTAATGTGGCATAGGTTTTAATTCAAATTTGAATCTTCATGCCAATGGGTAAACTTCTCAAGACTCTTCCACATAGGGATATGGTTATATTATATATTATTACAAGTGTTCCAATTTAGCATGTTGCTATAAATTATATGGAGAAGGATAAAGAAAATGAAGAAACTATAAAGGCGTATCTAGGAACTTACATACTTAACAACCAATTGAGTGTTGAACCTTTTTATACCACTCTAATAATTAATATATGGTTTTTGCTAAATGTATCCTTGACTCAAGTGCTTCTAGCAATGACATGCCACTTAAAGTCATGAATGAATTACTATTACTCATATCCAATTCATATAGTAAATGGTTCCCCATGGACTCAAGAGAAGTGAATGTCATCGATGATGTGAATAATTTATAAGTTCAATTTTTTCATAATTGGATAAGTTATTTTTAATATAAATAATCATTATTAATTATCCTCACAAATGGGGAACATGTTTTCAAAAAAATGGGAAATTCCTATTGGAGGTAGAATTCAAATGGATATGTCCTATGCTACCGTTCTTATGCATGGAGTAAATGTCAAGTACATAAACAAAAAATAATAATAGATAATTGTGAGGACCAATACAAGATCACCAATTAAGTAAAATTATTTGATGTTGGTATTGACCATTTCATTAGTTATTGTGATGGAAACGAGGATGAAAATTTGTGTGTTATACCTCATCTTGATGACAATAATAATGTTAATGATTCATGGACCATATTATTTCACATTTCTTATTCAAAGGATGATTTGGGTGTAGGTTTTGTCGTAGTTTCACCAAGAGGTGAACTATCTATATTTTTGTTTAAGCTAACATTTTAATGCATGAACAATATTGTTAAGTATGAAGCTCTACTGTTGGGGCTAAATATTTCTCACAGACATGGAATTAGATGTTTAAGCATTTATGGATATTAAAACTTAATAGTGTACCAAGTAAAGAATGTCTATATATCCAAAGAAAAAATATTGAAAGCATATAGGAATGCTCATTGGGATAAGATGGAATTTTTTTAATTCCATTGGTATTGAATGGGTAGATAGATTTAAAATTGTGGAGATAGATGTTATAGCATTTGCAACATCTAGATATGATTTGGATTAATATTTTCCTACACGTTATTGAATCATGGAAGTTATCACGAGGCCTACTATCCTCAACAACATGTGCAACTATTGGGTATTTGATGAAAATCAATAAATATATAATTTCTTAAACTATAAGAGTAGGAGCAAGCCAGTTGATGAAGATAATGTTGAAGGTGTAAAATTAGGCATGAAGGTAATTTTTAAAATGATTTATATAGGTAAGGACTTAAACTAACAAAAAAATATATAACATTGTTGAAATTTTTTGAGAAATATTTCTCATGGTATATGATGAACTCAAAGCTTATAGGGAGGATATATTTTAGTATACCATTTCCCTCCACTCAAATGTAAATCCTTTTAAACAAAACAAAGATCAATTAACCAAACCCTTGCTCTGAAAATGAAAAAGAAATTAATTAAAAAAAGGAGGGAGGTATTATTAAACCTAATAGATATTTTGAATGGGTATCTAATCTTGTAATAGTAAGAAAGAACATAAATATAATCTTGTGTGTAAATTTTAGAAATCTAAACATCAAGTATATTAAGGATAATTACGTTCTCCAAAGCAAGGTCCATTTGTTGCAAAAGGTTATAGGATAAAAATTAATGTCCATGATGGATGGATTCTCAAGATACAACCAAATGGTGGTTAAGAAGTTAGAACACAAAATAGAATTCATTACTTCTTAGGGTGCCTATATGTACATGAGAATATCATTTGGGTTGAAGAATGCAGATTCCACTTTCCAAAGGGAAATGGATGTTTCTTTTGTTGGTTTGATAGATGAGATCATAGTTGTGTACTAGGATGACTTGACTACCTTTTCTAAATAAAGAGGTGATTATTAATATATTTGGAGAAAATTTTCAAAATATATCTTGAGTATAGGATTTATTTGAATACCAAAACATGTATATTTGGTGTTTAAGAGTGCAAGACATTGGTACACATTGTGTCAAAGGAGGGGGTGAGGATAGATCTAGAATGAATTAAGGAAATTGACCCCATCCCTTAGCCTAAGTTACTCAAAGGAGTATAATATTTGTTTGGGAAAATAAATTTTGTTGGGAGATTTGTTCCCAACTTTTTCAAGAAGACCAAAGCCATCTCCAAGATGTCAAATAAACAAGAATCAATTACATCGAGTGATGAACTAGTTGAAGCATTCAAAATATATATATATCTCAAAGAAGCGCCTATTTCAATAAGCCTATAGTATACTAAACTATTGTAATTGTTCTCTTTTATCTCTTTTTATACAATTGTCAATATCTTGATTTAGAAGAACAAAGAAAGGTATCGACAACCTATTTCTTTATTTATTAAATCATTACAAGTTAGTGAGTTGAAGTATTCAACCATGAAGAAGCATATGTGTATGCCCTTGTAAAGGCCATAAATAATTTTAGATCATATCTTATCAATGTAAAGGTTGTTGCATAAATGTCACACAAAGCAATGAAAGTCATATTTATTCAACTAGAAACTTTAGGTAAAAGATACAAGTGGATCAATAACATCCAAAAGTATGACACAGAGATACAAGTTACAAATTTGGTTAGAGGTCAAGGCCTAGCCAAGTTGATGGAAGATGCTAATTTGAAAGTAGCAAAGTTAAATCAAATAGATTCCAAAAATACTTCTATCTTTTATCAATTGAAGGATAATACATGGTATAAGAATGTATTCTTCTACTCTGAGAACATGAATTTCCCACCCAAAATGAATGAAAATCACCAAAGAACACTCAAGTTGAAGTCCTAAAGGTATGTATTTGTAGAAGGTGAATTAATGTGGACAAATCATGATGGATTGTTACTCACTTTTGGATCAAGTATAAGATAACAAGGATATGAGAAAGCATCATAAAGGTATTTGTGGAGGAAACTTTAAAACTAAGACCATTTCACATAAGATCCTAAGGGTACGATACTATTAGCCCACATTGTTTAAGGATGTGGCTGAAATGATAAGAAAGTGTGATGCATTCCAAAGGTTTTCTAATAAGCTAAAGTTTTTTGGTGCACTCCCCCTCACAATAGTCATATATTAATCTCCTTTCTAGTCATGGGGGGTAGACTTTATAGAGGAAATTAAAGAAAAATATAACAATAGATGGGTGATCCCACAATAGTGGGTTACACTTTTTGGCCAAACTTGAGATTGAACTAAACTTTTTTAACTAAATCTTCATTTTCAAACACCTATAGCTGGTAAACCATGAGGAATTTGAAGATGATGCAAAATGGTGATTTCTGACATTTTTCTATAGATTCTAAAAATATTTTAAAAAAAAAAAATGGAATCAAATTGTATCTCTTTTTCCATCTCTTTCAATAACTAGTTTTTAATAGTAAACACCATTTTTAAAGAGTGATGGTTACTATATAACACATAAAAAAAATTCTATGAAGGATAAAATTATATTTTTTTTGAATTTAGATTTGTAACTACGATATCTAGCTCCTTCATTTAGTTTCATAGTGTTCTATTGAATATTATTTTCTTAATTAAGTTTTGAAGTCAAACCAATTACAATTTAGAAATAGGTTTACTGTATAACACATAACTTTTGTTGTATGTATCAAAATTATTTTTTTTGTTGGATCAAGAACATCAATACCAAGAGCATAGATATTTTTCAGATTTTTGTTTTGGTTATCTACTTTTTTTCACATGTGCAGAACAAAGAGCTTGATTTTTAGTGAAAAACCTACATTCACAAGAAATAAAAATCAATATAGTAATCAAATTAAATATATATTTAAAATTATACTTTTTGGGAAGCTTATAATAAGGACTACATACTTACAAAACATAAATTTTAAATGAATTCATTTTATCCCCCAAAAGGTAAATCAAAAGTGGTTTTTTATCAGCATTTTGATAGGTGTAGAGGAGACTCCGTTATAGGTATGGTTTAAAACTAGTGGGGTTCTATCCAAGGGGATTTCATCAAATACTCTTCAATTAAATTCCTTAAAATGGAACCTTTCAAGGCTTAAATCATTACCTTTTCTAAAAATATGTGATTTCTTCAAAAATCAAGATGTCCCAGAAAGTGTAACCCATTATTGTGGATAAACCTAGATATAAGTGGATTATTGTATCCATTGACTACTTCACCAAGTAGGTTGATGCAATTCCAACCCACAATGCTACATATAAGGTGGTAGTAGATTTCTTGATCAACAATATAATAGCTAGATTTATTGTCACTACAAGGATTATTGTTGATAATGTTATGCATTTTAGATCCCAATATATATTGAATATGTGTTCTAAATTTGAGATCAATTTGATGCATTCACCCCCTTACCATCCTCAAATCAATGGATAGGCTAAATCTAGCAACAAGAGTTTCATGAAGTTCATAAGAACTTTAAACATGAATAAGAATAGGTAGGATAATAACTAAGTGTTAAAATGTGTAATATGTGATGATCGAATAACCTTCAAACATATCTATTTGTTGGATCCCATGTGAGTTGGTCTATGGAATAGAATTAAAAGTAAAATAAACTTGGAATGGCCAATTTGTAAGTTTTTTCTTGATATTAAGGAAGAAGAAGATGGTGTAGTCTCTCAAAGAATCTTGGAGTTGACAAAGCTAAATGAGAATAGGATAGATGCACATGAGACTATTTTTTGTAAAAATAAAAAAATTAAACTTTTTTTTATAAGAATAAATCCCCAAGAAACTCCTAGGTTGGTAATATTTTTTTGTAGAATTCCACATCAAAAGATAAGGGAAAATATTAGAATTTTTATCCTTTATGGCTCAAGCCATACAAAATTGAAGTATGATCTCAATGTATACCATCTCATGGACTTGGCTAGAAAACTCATGGATTTTCTTGTGCTTGATCATCATCGAAAGTGTTACATTTTATAATTAATGAGGAATTTTGGCTTGTGAATGCATGTCATATCCTTTTATATTTTGATCTCAAGCAGTTATGACCCATATTTTTCATGATGAGGAATTGTTGTCTTGATCCCTCATTGTGTTGCTCTTTTTTATGGTCTACTCTACGAGAATTTATTTGGATTTTAATTGTACCTACAAGAGAGACATATCCCCAATTAGAGCCACTAATGGGACCCCTTAAAAAATTTATAAAAACCATTTATGGCCTAGTCCCTTTTATAATTTTACCCTAAGTCTTACCTTCTGGTATTCATTTAATATCCTTGATATGTTGTGAAATTTAAGTGTTCAATTAAATTCCTAAGTGTTTGTGTATTTTTGAAGGTCCTTATATTTCCTCAAGTTATGGGCTTTTGGGAAAAATTGGGACCTAAGCACTAGGTCTTGGGATTCTAGGCTCCCCTTGAACCTTGAACCTTGACCCTCGCTTGTTTATTTCTTCACTTTAGCAATTTATGGGCCCTCATGCAGACCTAGGACCAAGAGACTAAGTTACAAGGTCCCCAATCCTTGTGAGGTCCCAATCCCTATGGCCTTACCATTCTTTCCCCCTTTATACATTTTCTTCCCATTCCAAAGTTCTAAAACTCCATAAAACCTGAGGAACCCCAATCCCATTCCTTTATGTCTTTTATCCCCTTGAAGTGTAGACCTTTAGGAATAATTTAGACCTTGGTACTATATCTATAGTGCGAGGTCCACCTTGAGATCATATTGCAACAATTCCCTTTCTCTCACTTACATATGTCCTAGTTCATATTCCATCCCAAAACCCAAGACCACATCCCATAGTCTTGTCTTTTCTTCCACGTTTGAATTCCCTTCTCTAGTACAATCCCTAATCTTCCCCATTCTTTCCTCCTTCCTAAGACTCAACCCTTAGTCTCGTATGTCCCCTTTGGACCTAAATTTTGGGAATAGGACCACAAAGCAATATACAATAAAATGAATATAGTAATAAAACATAAAACACAAAGATACAAATATACGTGGTTCACCCAATATGGGCTATATCCACAAAGAAACAAACAGTCCTTTTATTTTGTCCAATAAAATGAAAGGATGCAAAATACAACACATTTTGTGCAACTCATATAGCCTCCTCTCACAATACATGGTTGTAATATAATGCCCTTATAAAAGAGGGTGGCCTTCTAGGGGAAAATTGCCAACATAACCTCTATTGTCAAATTTGTGACCTAATGATGAACAATCTAGATTTACTATGAGAAATGACATGTTAAAATTTATCCTTGGGAGCACTTCCCTCAAACCATTCGGATAGCTTCTCTAGACCCCAAATGGGGGGTGGTTAAACCCCCCTTCCCTCCCAATAGAATGAAATGGGATCTGAACACAACTAAGAAAACATCAAAAAAATAGACCTTTAATAAGAAGATGCTCCATCACCAACAATCTCCCACTTCAAGATTGATTAGATTCCATACCAAAACCTAAACCTTTGGGAGAACCTTGCATATCTAGATCTCTTCCCATGTCCTAATTCCCTCTTGGCACCTGATCCCCACTTTGTTTCATTTCTTATTCCCTAGTCCATGTTCACTTGTAGTTCCAACTCCCTATCCATACCTAACCCCCAAATTTCCCCTTTTCTCAATTCCCTAGTGTAAATTCCTCTTGCACATTTTATTCCTAATCTTACAAACCCTAAATCCTAGAGACCTGCACAAACTCATCACCTTCTCCTTGTTCCAAGTTCCTCCTTCCTCCCATGGCCCATGCACTTTAATGTAGGTTCTCATGTCCCTCCCAAACCTAGACTCCCACTAGGCACCTAAAGTTCTAAATTTTGTGCCAAGGACCATTTGTAATGTCCCCTTTTTTAGCAAGCATCGGAGTTTGGTGGTTTAGCCTATCACTAGGTCCTCGTAGGCTAATAATGATGTTTAGAGGCCCTATTTTGGAGATATTTGGTATCCAAGTTGGCAGTTGGCAGTGTTTTCATCTCTAGATCCTTGGCATATTTTGAGGCAATGTTATTTAGGGTGCTCTGGCTCTATTTGTATATAATTACTATTTATAGTAAGTCGATGTGTGGATAGAGGCCAACCTTACTATTTTTAGTAAGGCACCCTGGAGACTAGAGAATGCAATGGGCTACCTCCTAGTGCAGATGAAATTGATAAATGAGCTTTATTAATGGAGTTAAGGAATTTAATTATTATTGAAGTTATACTTTAATAATAATTAATTATTTATAAGTTACTATTTGACTTTATTATAAAGGCATTTAATATCATAAAGTCAAAATATAAAGTGCACATCATTTAAATATTTTATTGACTTTATTATAAGGGGGTATTTAATGGTTATAAAGTCAATAATAAAGGTGTATTTAAGTTCATTAATAAAGTCAAGTTATGATGGGAACCCACTTGATGAGAGAATATAATGTAAAAAAAGCAAATGCTTTTATTTATTTATTTTAATGATTATAAAGGGCTCCTGAGAAATCGACCTCTTTTGAGAAGAGTCTATAAAGGCATCAAAAGCAAATTCATTCATTCATTCTTGCTTATCCTCTCAACTCTGGCTTTGTGCTTTGAATTGGAGGTGGAAACTAGGGTTTTCAACTGCAACAATCTTGGAGAGCATAACTTCTTCTTGAATTGAGCTTTCTGAGGGTGTGAAAGATCATCTGAGGTTTGCTAATTGGTGGCTTTACCACAGAATTCACATTTGTGCTTAATTGGAGTGATTTACATTGGTTTTCACAAGGGTTTACTTGTAGATCAGAAGTTATTAGTGATAAATATCATTGAATATCTTTATTGCTGATAATGATCTTCTCTCTTTGGCACGTGAGAGTTAAATGGTGTATATATGCAATGATTATCTTCACAAATTTGAAGGGTTTTGAAGAGACTAATGTTAGGAATCAAAAGCATTTGTATTGTTGCACATGTTACTGTTGTTAGTACCTAGTTGGGCCATACTTTTCAATCTGATTAGGTCGTACAATTCCCTACAGCCAAACCATACATTCTCTAAGCTTGGCGTTTGGAGTTTAGGCTAAAAAGCCTATTGTTTGGAGTACCATTTGGTATCTTTGGGGATCGCTAAAGGTCTAAAATAAGCCTATTGCATTTATTTGGTGGAGAACACATTGTTTGTTGCAAATCAACCATTCAAGGGTTTTGTCAGTTATTGATTATCAAATTTCTAGAATTGCAAAATAATTGACTATGGCTTTTTCATCTATGATTACATTGTATTTGCAATAAAATAATAAATCTTTTATCAACATATATTTGTATTTGCAAAGAAGTTATAAATCTGAATTGCATTGGTTGTTGAAGTTGTTCCTCTATTTCCTACCTTTGCAAATTTGTATATGTTGGCTTGCTTTTATATAATCAACCTGAGAATCACACAAATTTGCAAATTTGGCTTGATAATTTTTCAACATGAGAACCAATCTCCCCATTAGGTGACTAGAGAATGCAGTGGGCTACCTCCTGCCGTAGACAGAATTGATAAATGAGTTTTATTAATGGAGTTAAAGAATTTAATTATTTTTAAAGTTACTTTAATAATAATTAATTATTTATAAGTGACTATTTCACTTTATTATAAAGGCATTTAATATCATAAAGTCAAAATATAAAGTGCACATCATTTAAATCTTATTGACTTTATTATAAGGGGGTATTTAATGGTTATAAAGTCAATTATAAAAGTGCATTTAAGTTCATTAATAAAGTCAAGTTATGATGGGCACCCACTTGATGAGAGAATATAATGTAATAAAAGCAAATGATTTAATTTATTTATTTTAATGATTATAAAGGGTTCATGAGAAATTGACCTCTTTTGAGAAGAGTATATAAGGGCATCAAAAGCAAATGAAATTCATTCATTCTTGTGTATCCTCTCAACTTTGGCTTTGTGCTTTGAATTGGAGGTGGAAACTAGGGTTTTCAGCTACAACAATCTTGGAGAGCGTAGCTTCTTCTTGAATCGAGTTTTCTGAGGGTGTGAAAGATCATATGAGGTTTGCTAATTGGTGGCTTTATCACAGAAGTCACATTTGTGCTTAATTGGAGTAATTTACATCAGTTTTCACAAGGGTTTACTTGTAGATCAAAAGTTATTAGAGATAAATATCATCAAATATCTTTATTATTGATAATGATCTCTCTTTGGCACGTGGGAGTCAAATGGTGTATATATGCAGTGATTATCTTTAAAAATTTGAAGGGTTTTGAAGAGACTAATATTAGGAATCAGAAGCATTTGTATTGTTGAACATATTACTGTTGTTAGTGCCTAGTTGGGTTGTACTTTTCAATCTGATCAGGCCATACAATTCCCTACAACCAGGTTGTACATTCTCTAAGCTTGGCATTTGGAGTATAGGCAGAAACACCTATTGTTTTGAGTACCATTTGGTATCTTTGGGGGCGGCTAAAGGTCTAAAATAAGCCTATTGCATTTATTTGGTGAACACATTGTTGGCTGCAAATCGACCATTCAAGGGTTTTGCTAGTTGTTGATCATCATTTGTAGAATTGCAAAATAACTTACTATGGCTTTTCTAGGTATGATTACATTGTATTTGTAATGAAATAATAAATCTATTATGAACATATTTTTGTATTTGCAAAGAAGTTATAAATCTGAATTGCATTGGTTGTTGAAGTTGTTCCTCTATTTCCTACCTTTGCAAATTTGTATATGTTGGTTTGCTTTTATATCTATTTCTTGGCATTATATATATTTAAAAATTAAAGCAAACAAATACTTTGAAACCCCAACAAAAATATACAGGCAAAAACTCAGTTAGTAGGTGTCCACCAGGTGTGGGACATTACACCATTGCAACTTGAAAACCCTCTAAATGCATTTTCACCTACCCCAACAACCCTTGAACTAACACTAAATCCTTTATTTGATTGCTCCAACCTCCCAAAGATGTTTTCCTACCCAAAATCTTGATTTAATCTCTTAGGTGTAATTCCAAATAAATTTTTCAATGCTTATCACTGAGACCTTAAGCATACCACCATTGATGTGGTGGGTAAATTTGAAACTCTAGGTCTAAAGTATAATTTCATGTGTTTTAGAGTGTGTGATTCCCAAGTGGTATAAATACAAGTTTTTTCCTCTTCATGAGTTGATCATTGTCGTGTCCAATATCTACATTTGTAAGTGTCAAGCATATTTTAGGGTTTCAAGCATCGAATGTCCAATTTTAGGAGTGCAAAGAATTTGGAAGCATTTGAAAGATAAAAGATTGTAATGGGTGTCAAGGATTGAATGTTTTCAAGGTTATTTGTATATCTTTAGGGGATTTGTAACCTCTTATTAAGATTATCTCTCATCGTAATTGCTAATATGAATGTAAAGCATATTTGATAAATGCAATAGCATTTTAAAACATTACAGACCTTGTCATGATTATTTGTAATAGAAACTACAACATAAAGTAATATTTACATATTTTAATGTACCAGCAATGATGTGTAATCAACATGGATGCTTCATAGTATGGTTTATCAACATGAACTCAACATTCATTACTCTACCACTCACAAATTCTATGTTTTTTAAGTTTAAAATATAAAGTTCTTGTATTTTATGATTGATTCAAGATAAAATATATTCGTTAAAAAGTATCATGTGTTGTTTTTGTAGTAGAATAGTCTTTGTTGGCTAGTCGATAGATGAATCATGACATACTAATTCAAGACAATGATCCATCTATAAAAGACAATTTTATTTGACTAATAAATGTCATAAATATTTGATACATTATTTAAAGCATTATATCACTTTTAAAATTATATGAATATAATAATTGTAAAATTATAACTAATTTATTGATTCTTTAAAATTAAAATATATATAATTATTAATATTACAAAATTTTGAACATGAACTATCAATTAATATATATTGAATATTTAAAGAATAATAAAAATAAGATTAAAAGTAAAAACAAATTCAATTAAGAAAGTAAATTTTAAGAAGATAATAATAGATTTTTGAAATATGAGAAGGATATTAATATAAATTAAATATTAAATTATAAAAAAAATGAATAATAATATAAAATTATAATTATAATATTAGATTATAGAATATTAGAAATATTAGTAATTTTTCTATTACATTATGTTCAAGAAGTTGAAAAAATCTATTTTATATTTTAAAAAAAAAAAGTTTTAATATAAAATTTACAAAATAAATTCAATTGATATGTGATGATATTATAAATATAAATACTATTTCACTATGCATATAGCATAGCTTCTTTATAGCTATTTTTTCTCTTTGATTTGAGGATCATGAGTACTACAATAGCTATTTTCTCTTCATAATTTTCAAAGTTTACAACTAATGAGAATAGGACCTGAAGTAAGATGACAACTCAAATTTTTAATAATTAATTTCTAACATAATTCAAATTAAAACAATTACATCTTTGCTTTAGAAAACATAAATATTTTATGAATAGGAGAAAATTTTCAATGGAAGCATGAATCCATCATCAAAATTAATCATGCAACTGTGCTCCCTTCATAAGGATCAATAAGAACACCACCATGACACTTTCTTGCTTGCACTTAATCTAGTGACCCCCAATGGCTACCTAAAACCATCAAGTGTCAAGAAACATGGCAATTAACTTTCAATTACCAATAACTCATATGATCAATGCAAGTCTCAATGAACTTCTCTCTCTCCAATCCCTCCATTGCCTTCCTGGCCTAGTACATACCTCAATAGGGATATTTATGCTTTATGAATGGGTGCATGAGTCCAAAACAGGTACCAGAACGTCTCCTATGTGAGGAAGGGGATGGAGAACGATTCAACTCTCCAGATGAGTCTTTAGTTCTATTGTTTTGTAGTGCATGGAACCATTCCATCCCCTGCCGAAAGTATTAGCTGCATCTTGTTCCCATCATAGCAAATTTGTCACTGGTCAATATAATCAGACATTTTTGTGCAAGGCCAGAAGCATCACTAACAATGATATCTTCCTCTTATTCATCTAACCTTGCTTAGAAATGCTCTGGTAGCATTGATTGATCTATCAACCAACTGAAAATAAGGATTTATCAGAATGTTTTCAGATCATGTAAATATTAACCAATCTCAACATGCATAATCTTTATAATTGAGATGTATCAATGTATTATTTCTTGTATATTTTTATAAATGAGATTTTGCCTAGTTACATGCTATTCGTAATTAAATGGTTATTAGATATAACTAAGTTCTTTAATTTAACATAAACTATGAATATTTTGTTAGAAGCTAGTTATGCAATTCCAGTTGATGAAGCTAAGGTCACAAATTGGAAAGCCATGGCAGAGAGAGTCCGGAAGCACTTGGCTCCTCCCACACAGAATGCTATTCAATCGAAGATAGTATTGCTAAGGAAACCTCCTTAGTGAGAAGATTTATATGTCACTTAAAAGAACTCACTCCTGGTTGCTATTATTCGAAGGCAGGATCTGGAATTGAGATGAAACTTTTTAAAATCAAAACAGTATGTGTAAGAAAGACGAAAGACACAAGTTATGAGAGGTCAATGAGATCAGAAAATTAACAAAAGAGATGGGACTGGTTTGAGCTCTTGCTTGCTTTACCAAAGGCTTTCAGTAACTATATTTGACACCAAAATCAGCAATACCCATGCATCAAACATCCTGATTTAGGTTTTCTCAAGCAAACATTTTTCAGGGCAGAAACCAGGACCAAGGAAACAACTTTTTTAAAGTTCGCACAATTGTTGATTTTCTCTTTTTCATTAGAACAATAGATGTAGTTTCCAAAATCATTCATGATTATATGTCTTGCCAGAAGAAAGCATTATTTCAAATGGCGAAAGGCAACAATGAAGAATCAGATTGAACACTGATAACTCATTCAGTAAAGATCACTAATGGATGGTTTCTTTTCAATACTGGCATTGCCTTGTCTTCTTCCCACAATATGGATTTCAGCTAAGTCTGTCCTCATCAAACACCAGCTTACTAAATCCCTGTGTAGAAACCTACAAGGGGGGCCTCATATACCAAATTGGTGTCTGGGTATTGCCATGACCTAAATCAAAATCTTATCTTTAGCTCTGATACCCTTATATATGTGCAAATTTTCCTTTCCTCATTCTTATCGCTGTAAGGTTCAGATCAAGCAATATCTGTGCCATGTCTTTCAGGGTTTTCCAATGAATGTTTCTGTAAATAAAGCAGAAATTGTGAACAGTTTGTACCTCCATTCTTTTGCTCTTAATGTAGTCATCCTAATAGCTCACACATGAAAACATTGGAATGAGCTGAATATGCTTCATCAACTCTATGGTCATGAATCATTATTGATATCTTCCTAATCATTTATCCCGAGATCACATTCTTCATCATCCTTCTTACACAGAAAGTTCAGATTATAGGCTTTTCCAAGTATCAAACTGGAATTGTTTAATTTCAGAGTACACTCTTCCCAAATAGCCTTTATAAATTTGCAATGCAATTTATATGCTCTTATATCTTTCTCTTTTTCATTTATCATATGAGGGTTTCTTTTGCCCATCTGGCCAGCCCCTATATAGTACAACTTTGCCTGGTTCCCTATGTACTAGCAACGATCCTGTAGCTTCCTGTGATACACCATTAAACATATCTCATAAGCTACTGTTAAAACCTAAAAAATTTAAATCGAAATGTAAAGTTAACTTGTGAATTTTAGTCTATAAATAATTTAATAATTCCTGAAACCAACCTCAAGCTGGAATGCAATTTCAGAAATTGAAGTGCCCTTGGACCTATCCTTGACCTCAACTTTAACAAGTGAATGCTTTTTAAAACGTGAGCGGATGGATTTTGCAAGGTCAGACACAACATTTTTCTTCCCTGCATTGAACAGCATTAACAGTTTCAGTTTTCTCTACTGTGGAAAGTTCAGAAAATATAAAATATTTAAATGAGTGAGCTGTACAAATATTGTACTTTTCAGTATACAATGACGTAAAGGGATGCTTTGGTGAGACATTAAAGCATAAAATATTTACCAACACAGAATTGTGGATGCTTTGGCATTTTCTTAGCTAGCTCCTTTAACAGGCGTCTGTCTTTATTTGAAAGAGGTTCAGCTCTATATACTTCATTAGATCTCTTTTTCTTTTTACCATCATGTTCTGCAGTGCTGATCTTAGCTTTACCCAAGTTTTTTGCACTTTTTACTGCTTGAAATGCTGCATGGTCATCTTCATTTTTGTTAATGCTGTCATATAGATCCAAGGATGCTTCTAGATGTTGACCCTGCATAAGATAACATGAATGTACCCTTAGCAAGCAAGAATATTGAAAACTATATCAAATGCAGCAGTCATAAAACATATAAAGTTGTGAAGCTTAATCTATTCAGCTTGTTTAATTGAATCTAAAATGGATGTCTCACAATTGACTACTCAGATCTAGTTTCCCACCTCTACATATTCAGCGGCATATTCTGAATCTAACTCTTTCATCAATTGAATGGTATTTTCTTCCTCATCTTCAGAAGAATAAGCAGGTCTCATCTCTTCACTCAACTGTTCAGGGATTTCTTCCTTGACATCTTGTACTTTACTCTACGGAAACAAAACACCAATGAGAAAACATATAAATTCATAATATAGTAAACGAATAGCCCTAACATTCGAGGATTTTAAACATTCAGAGTTCAATGTGTTTGCTTCCATTTGCAATGTACAATAGTGACTTGTTGAAATTGACGATACCCATGGCATACCAGTTTCATTTTAGCAATACCATCTTTGAAATTGTAAATGTATAAGGACTCGATGTCACTATATTCTAGAAACCCTATCTATGCTACAACTATTTGATGCATTGAAAACTTGTGTATCATAGGGGCAAGACATACAAGGTGAAATTTCAGCCGTTCTATATCCCTTTCCACTCGCAAAAGCTCAAGTCTTAGTGACTGTGATGGAGAAACAAGGATTTCAGAAACATAATGATAAATTGAACATCTTATTGAAAAAAAGATAATATAAAAAAATTCATTATATTTTTAAAAAAGTCATAAAATATTCATAATGTTTTTAAAAAGAATGACCCTATGCAGCTAAACTTCTCAGTGAAAGTACCTCACGCCGCTGGATTCCATTCCAACGCCTTAATGCTACTTTCTTGTTCAAGAGACTATCCGGCCTCAACATAGTTGGACGCTGATAATTCTTTCCACGGTACAAAGTTATAGCATAACCTTTTTCCACACTGTCTACTGCCACTAATATTCCCCCACTTTCATATTCCAATATTCTTGCCAAGTCTTTAACCTGTACAAAACTATTTTCTTTTGAAATGATTTTTACTAGTTTCCGATATTTCCAATGCAAGTGCATGTTTTCAATGACATCATCAAAGATTCCTGGCTTTCCTGAAACAGGTATAAGAAAAGGTAATGAATGCTAACTTGTTAGCATCAATGCATATACCAACCCTACTGCTCATATAAGTCATAATATAACCTCTACTTGATTATGTCTGGAAAAATATAGAGCTTACCCAGCAATATAAATGCATTCATTTTTAAACCAATTTTGCGAAGCACTAATCTCTCTTCTATGGTGATTCTCTCTCGATTAGCTGGTGGTTCAACATGTTCTAAATCCCTTTCTATAACAAGTAATTCATTCTCCACTTCAACTTTCTTTGATAAAGCCTGTACATTAAGAAGACAAGCATCCAAGAAAATGTTTTCTTTATAATCAAGCTAAGCTACACAAACATTCTGTTTTCCTTGACCAATGTGATGAAATGAGATCCTATGTGCGAATAATATATCAACTGACGCATGTAAGAGTGCAATTTAAATTGGTCAAAAAGGATGCTACTGAAATCGGCAGACATTCTATGAAAAAATTAAATATTTCTTCAAATTTTAAAAATGTCTCAAATCAAATGTGGACTGATTAAACTATTAGATGAATTAATTGGTGTTGGCTTTTACAGTCCTCATGATCCAAAAGTCATTGTATTTTGATTCAGTATAAATAAATTGTAATGTTATATTAATGAATGTGCTGAGTAGTGATTAGTTTTGAGGTGGTTGTTGGGAGGTTAAAGCAGTTGAGATGTATAGTTGAGAGAATGGCTTATATAAGTTAAATGTAAAAATATTTTGATAATATATTACTTTCATCATTATATTCAGGCTTAAAATTTTCATTCCTGCATTTCCCTGGCTCTTACAAGTGATATCAGAGCCACAGCTAGAATAAAGGAAGGATGAATGCCGATAGAAGAATGAATGCCTGTACCATCTGCATTTTTATATAAGTTCATAGCTTTTGATTTTGTTTTGGTTCACTATATCAGAGGAGCTGAGCAGAGTTATTCAAACTGAGGTAATTACAAGCAAGTGCCCCCTGTAAAAGGAAAATGCATTACTAACAGTACCATTGCCATAAAATGTTCAAAAATGCTTCCATTCAAATAAAGCATTTGACATATAGCAGTTTTGGAGGTGAGATGGTTGATGTGTATAGTTGAGTCATAGATGCAAGACTCACGAAAAACTCGTTGAGTTGCAAGAAACTCGCAAGTTTTTTTGCATGCCGAGTTTTTGCACCATTTACTCACCAACTTTTACTCGCCGAGTTTTTGCACCATTTACTTGCCAACTTTTACTCACTGAGTTTCTGAAAAAAGCTCACCTGATCAGAACAAAAAACCACACAGCCGGAAAAGGGTCATTTCGACTTTTTTTTTTCACTCTTTCATTTGCTCTGCTTTAGAAAAAACACTAAAATGATGTGTTCCATGAAGGTTTGTGTGGCTTTGATGGTCATAATTTGGGTTTTATTGTTAATGCAAAATGATGTACACCATGAAGGTTTGGGAGCGCACCCAGGGCACTGGCCCAAGACCCCGCAAGGGGCGCTGCCCCAGACCCCCACAAGGGGCGTTGCCCCTCGACTTCACTAGGGGCGCTGCCCTCATACCCACGCAAGGGGTGCTGTCCCTTGACCCCCGCTAGGGGCGCTGCCCCTCGACCCCATTGGGGGCATTGCCCTCAAACTCCCATTGAATTCATTTGATTTTCTAGGTACTCTCTGAGTCCAAGTTTGCCTACAAGTCTTCATCTATAATATTGTCTAGTTCTACCTCTCCCCTAGTTTTCACTATACATGGAAAGAGGAAGATATAAATTTGTAAAATATATTAACGTAGTATTTATTTTCAGTTTTACAAAAACAATTTGCTATTTTCATTTTGTTTCAGACTATCAGTATCAGCGCATTCCACATGAGGATGCCATTTTGTACCCAATTTGCTTTCAAATCAATCAAATACAACTAGACTCAACTTGTTTCTTTTATGTACTCATTTATTGACTCATTGGATGCATCTTATCATTGAATTTTGCAAAAAAATGTGTTTTTAATGAAATTTAAGCAATTTTTTAAGTCGAGTTTTTGGGGAGTCGAGATTTTTGGGCTTGGCAAGTTTTTCAATTTGGCTAGTTTTTCAACTATGGTTGAGATGATGGCTCATATAAGTCAAATGTAAAAATCTTGTAAATCAACCCTGCATATTTTGATAATATATTACTTTCATTAACACATTCATGGCTTAGAATTTGCATTCCTATGTTTTCCTAGCTCTTACAATAGGAAATATATAACTTCTAGAAGCTTACATAATTCAGCTTGCTATCAAGACTTAGCTTAGCTTTGGATGTTCCTTTTTGCATCTTCTTTTGATCTTCACTATGTAGCCTGCTTTTCCATTGGTTTTTGCGTCCTTCAAATTGAGCTGCTGTACCAGATACATTGAACT